>CM076582.1:1331988792-1332550696 GCA_034641835.2 Pinus albicaulis | reverse complement strand
TCGGGATCGAATCGGGGATCGGCAATCGGGGCCGCAACAAAAACGCATGCGATTGAAAGTTTGCGATGCGATTGAGCGCAGGCCGTTGGATCAAAGGACTAGATCAACGGTGGAGAATGGAATCGGGGAGAAACCCTTGTATTTTATATAAAACCCGAACTTTTGAAATAAACAAAGGTTTTTATGGATTGGGGTGGAAAAACATATATACAAAGCGGACAGGCGCCCGACTGCGGGGCCTTTGGATATATGAAAATTGATGGGCCCGGGGCTTTATATATAATGGGGGCCTAATCGCAATCGGAACTGCGGGCCTGGTCTTTCCGATCAACCCATTGAAATTTCCCCGATCGCGATTGCGCGATCGGTCTTTTTGATCTAACCATTTTATTTTAAACATGTGACTTTGATTCATTACATCAAAACTTTGGAAAAGAGGGTTTTTGTAATTAACAAAGGAAAAAGGGTCGGAAAAATATTCACAAGGTTGTAAGCACCGGGGGCGGGCTCAGGGTTATATGAAAATAATAAGATCGGGGGTCTTTAAGCAGCAAGGCTAATCGCAATCGGAACTTTTGGAGTATGGCAAAGACTTGCGTCTTTGATTCTTTCCGATGCGATTAGCACCTTAACGTATTAGCAAGTGGTTCCAAACCCAAAGCGTATGGTGGGGAAGTGGTTTAGGGCTTAGCCCAAGGGGCTTAGGTCCATAGCAATGAAACTTTGTTTTTTATGAAAAATTTCAAGGCTTTAAATGGATTTGGGGGTTTCGGCACAGCTCAAAAAGAAGTTTTAAACCATGTCAGGAGGATTTTCATGAATGGAAGGAGAAACTTATGAAAAGTAGGGAAATAATATGGAGAAAAGGGGGAGTAAATGAAGGTTAGTTATGAGTGGGAGAAAGGGGAAAAATGATGGTTTCTTCAGCAGTTTCTTACAGGAAATCAGCATAATTAATAGGGAAAGTGATGAAGATTTTGGACAGAGGCATGAGGCCTACAAGGAGTCTTCGAGAGCCAACAAATTTTAGTAATGAAAAATTGTTCCTTGAAGGCTCAAAACAGATTTAGCCACCTTTTGGTATAACAAAATATTATAGGTGGCTAACAGGGCAAGTATAACAAAGCCAAATGGATCTAAAAGCTTATGTGAATGAAGTGAACATAGTAGGTGCAAAGGGCAGTTAAGAATCCTTTGACAAATAATTTAACAAGAATGACTTTTAAGATTACTAAGCATAAAAGAAATAACCAATGCGACTCTCCTGGCGAAGCATAATGAAGCAACGACACATGCTAAGTGCTTCATCATGGACGAGGCTAAAGACGGCTCATGAGATGTGGAAAGCTTTAACCACATTGTATCAGGGGAAGTTTGTCCAAAGGAAGATGCTTCTGGAGAACCAACTGAGATTATTTATGATGAACAAGGGAGAGGAAATCAATCATTTCCTATTCAGACTACAGTAGATCCAGGATCAGATGACTAGCATGGGGGTGAAGGTGGAGGATGATGTCATGGCAAGGACTGCTCTAAATGCAGTCACAGAGGACTGGGAAACATTTTTCCAAAGCATTTTGGGCAGAGTGAACCTTTCTAACTGGGATGATATGTGAGCTATCCTTCGATAAGAGGAGATCTACTGAATGACCAAGAGGCAGACGAGCACAGGAGCGGGCAAGGTGAAGGAGGAAGAGGAAGATGCAGCCCTGGCATCAAAGAAGTAGCAAGGGAAAAAGAAGCGTGATTTGTCTAAGATCAAATGTTTCCAATGCGGCGAACTTAGACACTTCGCCAACAATTGCCCTCAAAGGAAGAAGGAAAAGGAAGCTTCTAGTTCCAGGGCTGCTGTAGCAGACGATGGCTCCGATGATGACGTAGCCATGAGCGCTCATGAAACACGGAGGTGGGGCGATATTGATCTATAGAGCAGCTACAGAGTGGTGGCAGGATCCTTGAGTAGCCTAACTCTTGGATCACATCCGTGTTACGGGAGCCTTAAGACAGTAGCAAGGAATGACTGGAGCAGTGGGTGCAAAGATCATGGATGAAGCAAAGGTAGAGGTTGAGATGCTGAAGAGGGAGCAACAGTGCAGACGCAGCAACAACGTAGAAGCAGCAGCGTAGAGGCAACACAGAGGAGGCATGCTTATTTTGCTCCCAAATTTTGTGTATTTGGGGTAAGTGTATTTTGGGTAGCATCAGTTGTGCTCTAGCTCCCAAATTTTGTGGAGGGACTAGAGTACACTAGATCTACAAGACCCAGAAATGGATTTGAGAAATTTCAGTTGGTGTTGAAGTTATTCAAAAAATTAATTATTTTTAATGGATTTCCTAAGCCTAACTTAGGAAAATAAAATAATTAAAGTGAATTAATTAACACATGCTGAAATTGTCTTAAGTCACATGGATCAAGCTGTCTTTTAATTTCAGCCGTTGATGGATGATTTAATCTCAACCGTTGAAGGGTTCAACGAAAAAGTATAAGAGAGGCTTGAGATTCAGTTAAAGACACATTTTTGCAGAGCTGAGGAATAGAGCTAGAATTCCAGGGCGGGTTTGCTAAGAATTTCTGGAGGAATTTCCTGCAGCGAGGAGTAGTATTGGTTAAGAGAATGATCTGATTCCAAGAGCCAAGAGTCAGTAAGAGGCAGAGGAGCAGCAGTAAGTATAATGCAGAGAAGCAGAACAACAACGATGCAAGACAACGCAGAGGCATTGGGAGGCTTCAGAAGCTATGCAGAGGGTCTTTTAGGGCCAGTGTTAGGCTGTGGGACCCATCCAGCGGTTACGCAGTCCCTTCTAGTACAACGCAGTGATTTTTGAGGCTAGCAGCGCTGACGCTGGGGCTTCAGGGGTAGCACTGAGGGTTTCTAGGGTCAGATGCTATCTCTGAAGAATGGGAGACGTTTGTCCAGAGGATTCTGGGAAGGGCAGTGTTAACATCATGGGCAGATATGTGGGTTATTCTATGCCAAGAGGAGATCAGGAGGATCACCAAGAAGCAGTCTATCAATGGAGGAAGCAGATCAGCTAGAGTAAAGAAAGAAGAGGAGGATGCAGCCCTTGCATCAAGGGAAAAGAAGCAAGTGAAGAAGAAGAAGGACCTCTCCAAGGTCTGATGCTTTAACTGTGGTGATCTTGGACATTTCGCCAGCAGAAGTCATAAGAAGAAGGATAAGGGAGCTTCTGATTCCAAGGCTGTAGCAGCGAATGACGATGGCTCTGATGATGATGCAACCATGAGTGCTTATGCCACTCGAGAGAAGAGGGGGGTGACATGGATCTGTAGAGAGCTACAGATTAATGGCGGGATCCTTGAGTCAGCCCTACTCTTGGATCACATACGAGCTACGAGAGGCTTAAGATGGTAGCGGGATGAGTCCGGAGATGGTTGCAGATGACCACATTGAAGAGGAAGAGGGAGCTGAAGAGTTGAAGAACAACAACGTGATGCAGAGGCAGCAACAACGTGGAGGTAGCAACGCAGAGAGGCTGATAGGACTTCAGCAGCACAGAGAAGCTGGGCTCACGCAATGCAGTGTTGTAGCATGATAGTGTCTCCAACAGGACAACGTGAATCAACATCTAGGGAGCTTCAGTGATGGAGGGAAGCTTGACTTGTCTGTGAAAAGGTTGGGCGAAGTCTTTCAGTTGCTTACTTCTCAGCAACTGAGTTGCAGTGCAACAATCAGCAGTGGCAGTGCTATGGGCAGCATGATGCAGCAATTTGAGAGGGAGCTGCAATACAGATGTGGCAGTGGTATGGGCAGCAGTACAAAGAGCAGTAGTGCAGTAGATGGAGGGCAACATGCCAAGCATCAACAACACATATCCAATACTCAAGAACTTGTGATACATGGTGTGATGTATTGCTAGAGCACATTCTTGATGCTAAGAGGGAGTGTTGAGATTTTGTGTATTTGGGGTAGCATTAGTTGTGCTCTAGCTCCCAAATTTTGTGGAGGGACTAGAGTACACTTGATCTACAATAACCAGAAATGGATTTGAGAAATTTCAGTTGGTGTTCAAGTTATTCAAATAATTAATTATTTTTATTGGATTACCTAAGTCTAACTTGGGAAAATAAAATAATTAAAGTGAATTAATTAACACGTGCTGAAATTGTCTTAGTCACATGGATCAAGCAGTGTTTTAATCTTAGTCGTTGATGGACGAGTTAATCTCGATTGTTGAAGTGTTCAACGAAAAAGTATAAGAGAAAGGCTTAAGGGTTAGTTGAAGACACGTTTTTGCAGAGCTGAGGAATAGATCTGGATTTGCTAAGAATTTCTGGAGGAATCGAGGGGTAGTATTGGCTGAGGTAATGATCTGATTCCAAGAGCCAAGATTCAGTACGAGGCAGAGGAGCAGCAACAAGGACAGCGCAGAGAAGTAGAGCAGCAGCTACGCAGGACAACACAGAGGCACTGGGAGGCTTCAGAAGCTACACGGACTTCAGAAGCTACACAGAGGGTCTTTTAGGGCCAGCGTTAGGCTGTGAGACCCATCCAAGGGTTACGCAGTCCTTTCTAGTTCAACGCAGTGACATTTGAGGCTAGCAGGGCTTGCGTTGGGGCTTCAGGGGCAGTGCTGAGGGTTTCTAGGGTCAGATCCAGGCTGAGTCCTGTAAATTTCCTTTGAGGGTGTGGATTAGTCAGATATTTGGCACTAGATCTTCAAGTTAGCTGTAGATTTGATATCTTTTATTCTCTGTTGGGTTTTCCAGATCTGGAACCTAGATTTACTGTACTCAGAACTACTTAATAATAAACCCTCATATCTGCTACACTTGTTTTCCCTTTTTGGGTTTTGCGGGGACATATGTCCAAAAATCCATGTGTCACTTTGTTGCATGAGCGTATTATTCAATAAATGATTTGCATGTGTAGGCTGTAGTTGTGTTTATTTTCGATATTTTCTAAAATTAATTTATGGAAATAACTTGTATCAATTAAATCAAGTAGGAGAAAATAAACCAATACACTACAGTAGATTTTTCACATGGGTATCAGAGCGATAGCAGATCAAGCTGCATCTCCAGCAATCATCTGAAGAAATATTTTCTGCAAGGTGGCAGAAGAAGTAGCAGATCCGGAAAGGGCATCTTGACGGCAAGAGAATGCAAATCCATAAGACAACGCTGAAGCTGCAAAATGCCTTCAGGCTTACGCAGACCCTTCCTAGGGCAGCGTAAGGACTGCGTCACCCAGTCTGGGGTTACGCAGTCCACTTCTGAGCAATGCTGGGACTGCGCTGGGCCAGCCAAGAAGACACTGTCAAGCCATTTCTCCAGTTGCAGAAGAATTTTGCCAAGATCTGGAAGCAGTGCTTCAGATCTTCAGTACGCTGGTGGGGCAAAGATTCTGCAGGTGCAGAATTGTGCCTAGCTACTGCAACAAAGGCGGGAGGAAGACAGTCATTCAGTAGATCTGAGCCAAACAGATCTGAGATTTGATCAGGAGGATTGGAGAATACTGTCTGTTTGTATTTTGGTGGAGGATTTCCAGGAGGGGAATTAGTCTTCAGCAGAAGCAGCTACTAGAGGGTTTCTAGTCTCTAAGAAACCCAGATCCAAGGGAGAAGTACTGTTTCTGTCAGATCTGAGCAAAGATGGTTCGATATGGACTAAGGGATCAAGATAGGTTGGACGACATGTCCAACTATGTTATCTGGAAGGCCAAAATCCTCTCAGTTCTGGATGAGTATGGTCTCAAAGATCATGCAAAGAAAGTTCTAGCTGTACCAACTGATGCAGATCCTCTGAAGAAGTATGAATAAAATCAAGCGCAGACTAAGCATTTGATCATAGACGGTGTCAAGGACCACATTATACCTCATGTTGTTGGAAAGAACACAACGAATGACATGTGGGTAGCCTTGGACACGATGTACCAAGGAGGCTCCGTCCAAAGAAGAATGCTTCTAGAGAACCAGATGCGATTGTTCCAAATGATGAAGCGTGAAGAGATAGATCCATTCCTCTCCAGACTTCAAGCTATCTGAGACCAACTGATTGGCATGGGTGCTAATCCAGATGAAGGGCTCCTAGTGAGGACGACCTTGAACGCTGTCTTTGAAGAATGTGAAACGTTTGTCTAGAGAATTCTGGGAAGGGCAGCGTTACCATCATGGGCAGATATGTGGGCTATTCTCTGCCAAGAGGAGATCAGGAGGATCACCAAGAAGCAGTCTATCAATGGAGGAAGTGGATCAACCAGAGTAAAGAAAGAAGAGGAGGAGGATGCAACCCTTGCATCAAGGGAAAAGAAGCAAGGGAAGAAGAAGAAGGACCTCTCCAAGGTCCGATGCTTTAACTGTGTTGATCTTGGACATTTCGCCAGCAGTTATCCTAAGAAGAAGGATAAGGTAGCTTCTGATTCCAAGCCTGCAACAACGAATGACGATGGCTCTGATGATGATGCAACCATGAGTGCTCATGCCCCTTGAGAGATGGTGACATGGATCTGTAGAGAGCTACAGATTAATGGCGGGATCCTTGAGTCAACCCTGCTATGGGATCACATATGAGCTACGAGAGCCTTAAGATGGTAGTGGGATGAGTCAGGAGATGGTTGCAGATGACCACATTGAAGAGGAAGAGGGAGTTGAAGAGCTGAAGAACAACAACGTGATGCAGAGGTAGAAACAACGTGGTGGTAACAGCGCAGAGAGGCTGATGGGACTTCAGCAACATAGAGAAGCTGGGCTCACGCAGTGCAGTGTTGCAGCATGACAGTGTCTCTAGGAGGACAACATGAATCAGCATCCAGAGAGCTTCAGTGATGAAGGGGAACTTGACTTGTCTGTGAAAAGGTTAGGCAGAGTCTTTCAGTTGCTTCCTTCTCAGCAACTGATTTGCAGTGCAACAATTAGCAGTGGCAGTGGTATGGGCAGCATGATGCAGCAATTTGAGAGGGAGCTGCAGTACATATGTGGCAGTGGTATGGGCAGCAGTACAAAGAGCAGTAGTGAAGTAGATGGAGGGCAGCAAGCCAAGCATCAACAACACATATCCAATACTCAAGATCTTGTGATACATGGTGTGATGTATTGCTAGAGCATACTCCTTATGCTAAAAGGGAGTGTTGAGATTTTGTGTATTTGAGGTAGCATCAGTTGTGCTCTAGCTCCCAAATTTTGTGGAGGGACTAGAGTACACTTGATCTACAAGAACCAGAAATGGATTTGAGAAATTTCAGTTGGTGTTCAAGTTATTCAAATAATTAATTATTTTTAATGGATTTCCTAAGTCTAACTTAGGAAAATAAAATAATTAAGGTGAATTAATTAACAAATGTGCTGAAATTGTCTTAAGTCACATGGATCAAGCAGTATTTTAATCTCAGCCGTTGAAGGGTTCAACGAAAAAGTATAAGAGAAAGGGTTGAGGGTCAGTTGAAGAGACACATTTTTGCAGAGCTGAGGAATAGATCTAGAATTCTAGGGCGGGTTTGCTGAGAATTTCTGGAGGAATTTCCTGTAGCGAGGGGTAGTATTGGCTGAGGGAATGATCTGATTCCAAGAGCCAAGAGTCAGTAAGAGGTAGAGGAGCAGCAACAAGGACAACACAGAGAAGCAAAGCAACAACTACACAAGACAATGCAGAGGCACTAGGAGGCTTCAGAAGCTATGCAGAGGGTCTTTTAGGGCCAACGTTAGGCTGTGGGACCCATCTAGAGGTTACGCAGTCCCTTCTAGTGCAGCGCAGTGGCATTTGAGGCTAGCAGGGCTGACATTGGAGCTTAAGGGGCAGCACTGAGAGTTTCTAGGGTCAGATCCGGGCTGAGTCCTGTAAATCCCGTTTGACGGTGTGGATCAGTCAGATATTTGGCACTATATCTTCAAGTTAGCTGTAGATTTGATATCTTTTATTCTCTGTCGGGTTTTCCAGATCTGCAACCCAGATTTACTGTACTCAGAACTACTCAATAATAAACCCTCATATCTGCTGCATCGGTTTTCTCGCTTTGGGTTTTTCCGGGGACTTATGTCCAAAAATCCATGTGTCACTTTGTTGCATGAGCATATTATTCAGTAAATGATCTGCATGTGTAGGCTGTAGTTGTGTTTATTTTCAATATTTTCTGAATCTAATATCTAGAAATAACTTGTATTAATTAAATCAAGTAGGAGAAAATAAACCATTACACCGCAGTAGATTTTTCACAGGTGCCGCACGGTCTGTGTGATCTGGATAGGTTGGACGGCTTTTCCAACTTTGCTATCCGGAAGGCCAAAATCTTGACAGTCCTGGAGGCATACGAATTACGGGAGCATGCAGAGAGCGTTTTGGCTACAACTGATGCGACTCTCCTCGCGAAGCATAATGAAGTAGCGACACATGCTAAGCGCTTCATCATGGACGGGGCTAAAGATAACTCATGAGATGTGGAAAGCTTTAACCACATTGTATCAAGGGAAGTCTATCCAAAGGAAGATGCTTCTAGAGAACCAGCTGAGGTTATTTATGATGACCAAGGGAGAGGAAATCGATCCTTTCCTATTTAGACTACAGTCGATCCGGGATCAACTGACTGGCATGGTGGTCAAGGTGGAGGACGATGTCATGGTGAGGACTGCTCTAAAGGCAGTCACAGAGGATTGTGAAACATTTGTCCAAAGCATTTTGGGCAGAGTGGACGTTCCTAACTGAGACGATATGTGGGCTATCCTTCGACAGGAGGAGATCTGCTGAATGACCAAGAGGCAGACGAGTGCAGGAGTGGGCAAAATGGAGGAAGAGGAGGATGCAGCCCTGGCATCGAAGAAGTAGCAAGAGAAAAAGAAGCGTGATCTGTCAAAGATCAATTGTTTCCAATGCGGCGAACTTGGACACTTCGCCAACAATTGTCCTCAAAGGAAGAAGGAAAAGGAAGCTTTTAGTTCCAAGGTTGCTGTAGCAGACCATGGCTCCGACGATGACGTAGCCATGAGCGCTCATGAACCACGGAGGTGCGGCGATATTGATTTGTAGAGCAGCTATAGAGTGGTGGCAGGATTTTTGAATAGCCCAACTCTTGGATCACATCTGTGCTACGGGAGCCTTAAGACAATAGCAAGGAATGACTAGAGCAGTGGGTGCAAAGATCACGGATGAAGCAAAGGCAGAGGCTGAGACTCTAAAGAGGGAGCAGCGCAGTGTAGACCCAGCAACAACGTAGAGGCAGCAACACAGAGGCAATGCAGAGGAGGCATGCTTATGCAGCGCAGAGCTGCAACAACGTAGTGGCTTCAGGAGGACAACGCAGAGCAGTAGCCTATGGAGCTTCAGTAATGAGATGCAGCCCGACTGACTTGTCTTTGATTGGGCAGGGGTCCTGCAGTTGCTTACTCTCAGCAACTGAGTTGCAGTGCAACAGTTGGCAGCACGATGCAACAATTTGAGAGGGAGCTGCAGTACGAATGTAGCAGTGACGGTGGCAGAGTCATGGGCAACAATACAGAGTGTAGTAGCAACGCAGTGATGTAGGGCATCAGGCCAAGCATCAGTGCAGAGACCAATACCAAAGATCAGAGCAATACTTCAGTGTGAAGTGTATTGCTAGAGCACATTCCTTGCTAAAAGGGAGTGTTGAGATTTTGGGATGTTGGGGTAGCATCAGATGTGCTCTAGCTCCCAAAATTTGTGGAGGAGCTAGAGTACATGAGATCTCCAAGACCCAGAAAGCGTTTAGAAGAATTCCATAAGGTTTAAGTTTTATTCAAATAATTAATCTTTGTAATTAAGGACCCTAAGTCTAACTTATGAAAATTAAAGGATTAAAGTGAATTAAATTAAACATGTGATGAGAATGACTTAAGTGACTCGGATGAGGCAACTTCTAATCTTAGCCGTCGATTAGAGATTAGATCATGGCCGTTGGGTTCCCAACGAGAAAAGTATAAGAGAATGGCTTGGGGTCAGTTGGAGAGGACACACACACTGGCAGAGCACTGAAGCTAAACTGAGATTCTAGGGCGTGGTTTGCTAAGAATTTCAGAAGTGTTTCAGCTGCAGCGAGGGGCAGTATTCACAAGCGGGATGGTTTGATCCCAAGCCAAGAGTACAACGAGGGCAGAGAAGGAGCATTCCAGAGCAGCACAGAGGCAACAACTACGCAGTCCAGCCAAGAGACCAGCAGGGGCAATGCAGAGGCAGCAGGAGCCAAGCAAGGCTGATGCATGCCCAGTTATGGTAGTGTAGGGGCAGCGTAACCCTTTCTAGGGTGACGCAGGCCCTTCCTGAGCAGTGTAGAGGCTGACATAGGCCACTCAGGCTGATGTAAAGGGCTTCAGAGCAGCGCTGGGGTTTCAAGAGGCCGGAAAGGGGCTGAGTTCTGTAAATCCCGTTTGAGGGTGTGAATCAGTCATATTTTTTTGTCTCTAGGATAGAGGTATTGCTGCGATTTATATTTCTCTATCGGGTTAACTAGTTTTGGTGCCCAGGATTGTTATACTTAGAATCTGCATAATAATAAAAACCCTCCAGAGGATAGTAGCATCGGTTTTCCCGCATTGGGTTTTTCCTGGGACATTTGTCCAGAAAATCCTTGTGTGTCACTTTTTCTATGAGCATGTTATTCAATATTTGATCTGTATGTGTAGGCTGTTAACTGTATTTACTTCGATGTTAATTCTGAATATTCAGATTAATGACTTATGTAAGTAGGAGAAGTAAATCAAGATTTAATGGTAGGGTTTCTTAAGTTTAATAAATTTTCACAAATGTCAGTCCACAATGCTATCTCATCAATACTCCTTCTCATGGAGAGAGGCATTCTCGACAAGTCCAAGCTTGTCCTTGAAGTATATATATATATACTTCACTCAGGGACAGAGGCTTTGCCAACAGTTTGCTATACTGTAGAGTAATACCGAAGTCACTCTGCTTCTTTTTGTACCATGTATTGGTACTGAATCTCATGGTTCTTCGACTTGTCATCATGGTCGTCACCTGCACCTAATCAAGACAATCCTTCAAGTAGCTTCTGAAGCCATATTGCTTCTCAACTTGCCAATCTAGCTGCAATATATGCGACCACTGCAATACTGAGTGCGGTAGATGTTTGCTTCATGCTCATAGTCATAATAGAGCCCAAACTGAAGCAATATCCCGATGAACTCTTTTGTCTTCAACACTCTCTGCCCAATTTGAATTTGCAATTGTTCAAAACATAATTGAGTTTGCAATGACCAACTGTACCATGCTGTTACTCTAACCCATGTTGAGCAAAATGTCTAGGCTCATAAAATTGATTAGCTTCCTTTCATTGGGTCAATCACCACATCTGCTTTCCCGTCACCCTAATTGGGTGCTCCCTTTCACACTTAAACATATATGGTTATGGTAATTCAGGTTGCTCCCTTTTCCATTGGTGATTTCTAGCATATCAGCTGTCAATCCATCATCTCAGATTCGGAGATCAACTCCCTTTGAAGCTAAAACAAGGCTTTCTGACTGCTCCCTCTGTCACATGAGTCTTGCTTTTGCTAGAGACAATCATATATGATCAACTTGATCCATCAATCCAAGCCCAAGCTCAATGTGTCTGCTTGTGATTGGACAAAGCCTTCTTCAATCACGAGACTTCTTTTCATGCACTTCAAAGTCCTAAGGTGAATATATGTACACTTCTTCTTCCTCAATTACTTCATTGAGAGACGATCTCTGTCTCGAGAGACGACCTCTTTCAGAGGTTGAGAGAGATTGGCATCTCTTCGACTCTTTTGACTGCTATTATGCGTCTCTACGAGTCTGTACTTGGCCGTCTACGCACAGTTGGAGGGATGTCGAAGTTCATCTGAAGCACTATTGGAGTCAAGCAGGGGTGCCCGCTTTCCCCCACTCTCTTCGGGATCTACATTGATGAGCTGGAGTCTTTCCTCCGAGAGCATATCCAGGCGTCTGATGGGTGCCTTCTCCACCAGGTCCTAATTTCCATCCTACTCTTTGCAGATGATATTGTCCTCCTAGCCTCCTCCCCAGAAGGCTACAAAGACAGCTAGACGTCCTCGCATCTTTCTGTGACCTCCGGCACTTGATGGTGAACCTGAGCAAAACCAAAGTCATAATCTTCAATGGGATGAAGAAGTCCTCGATTTTCCACTTCCTGTTTAAGGGAGAAGAAATCGAAGTTGTTAGTAGTTACACCTACTTGGGAGTACAGTTCTCGGGACCCCACTTCAGCCTTCGGCCGGCCCTCCAACCCAGGATAAACAAAGGATACGGTTCCCTTGCCCTCCTCGAGAAATAGTGCTTTCGTCACCACTTCCAGGATGTTCCATCCAAGATGAACATCATGGATACCTTGATCCGACCCACCGTGCTGTATGGGTCGGAGGTTTGGGGCCCCTCACTACTAGAGTCAGATTGGGCATCAGCTGAGCTAGTCCAAATTCTTCTCCTACGCCGCTTCATCCGGTGCAAGCAGATAGTTCCTCAAAACATCATCTTAGCAGAGTTCAGAGCTAAGCCCTTTCGTCTGGAGGCATTTTTCAGGATAATCTCTTACCTCCATCGGATTCGTGGCTTGGTGGACACGAGAGAGGGGAGAAACAGGTACCCATACTTGGCCTATTGCTCCTTGGAGAACATCGCTCACACACAGATCGACCGCACCAGATGCTGGTTCATTGGGGTGACAAAACTCCTTGGTCTTATTGGTATCCGGACAGATCATCTCCCCCCATTCCAGTTTTCACTGAACGCCTCGGGGAATCTTCTTCCAAACTAGCAGGAACTCAACAAAATCATCAGGGAGGACATCTACAGGCAGTACATTCAAACTACATGGATCAATCCTTAGGGTGGTCTGCGCCCAAAGATGGCCTTTTACGTTGAACACTTTCTGGAGTTCAGAGATGGACTTATCACCCGACCCCTTATACACTCCAACATTGGATGCATGCTATTCGGATCCCCCTTGGGCAGCTCAAAGTTGGATCGCACAGGCTTCGAGTGGAAACAGACCACCATATCGACAGGACGGAGAGGATTTGTCAACTTTTCCACTTACAGGAGGTGGAAACCGAGTCACACTTCATTTCAGATGCCCCGTCTACTATGAGATCTGCGGGCGCTTTTATTGCCTATTCAAAGGGTCCCAGAGCTTGGCCAGTTTCCTTAGATACCCTGACCAGCGATGCCTTGCTCTCTACCTCCAGGAGACCTTCAAACATCGATCGACTCTACTCCAACCTCCTTCTACTTCGGCCACCGCATAGAGGATCACAGACTTCTTCAGAGTACTCCCAGCAACACAGGGAACCAAGAGAACCACCGATCGATCCATAGACCATGACTCTAGATCGGTGTGGGTTTGGGAATCTCGTCTCGTTAGATCCCGTTGGAGCTCCAGAACTAGGAACCCCCCCATCTAGGGGATGCCCCAAAACCTCCAGACGACAACGACAACAATCCAACTCCTCGTCAGGGCAGCAGACATTGACAAGTTTCCTCCAGTCCTCTTCTATCGACCTTGGATGTTAGGAGAAGGGGCATCCCCCCCTCCCTTTCAGGAGGCTCATCCTCCTCCTTCAGAACTGCTTCATCACAACTCATTGTCATGGTGTTTCAGTCATTCAGTGATCCAGACTTTGCTTTTACATTCTTTGTAGCTTTGCATTTCCTATTTTTATGAAGGAAAGGGGACCATTTGGTCCACCGGCTAGTATGCTGTAATCATTTTAACCAGCAGTCCCATTGACCCTTTTGTGGTCATTCATTGGACATTAATAAAATTATCTTATCTTATCTGCATTCACTTGGTGCAATTTTCAAAGCAATGATAATAATTCTAACAAAATTGTTCCTCTCAGTCTATGAGCAAATGTCTTGTCACGATCTTCTCCCTCTTTATGGGAAAAACTTCTATTCAACTCTTGCTTTGTACTTGTCTACGCTGCCATCTGCTGCATGCACACTTCAAACTTGTTGATCTACTAGCTCCCTCTGAGCTTCGATTTCATCTAGCACAATATCTCTCAATTCAACTCATGATTCAGGGAAAGTTCTCTTGTCACATGCTTTGCTTTGTTCTTCCACTTTTTTCATCAGTTGCCAAATCCTTGGCAACCTTAAAAAATTGTATCTGCAATCCTCACTAGGAGGCCATGGAAGGACAATTACTACCAAGCAAAGAATAAAAGGACTAGAGACTAACTGATAGTAAAACAACAACAATAATAAAGGAAGAGGGATGTAAGATACTTATCTTTTGAGAACCATAGAGAATGCCAACTCCCTCTTGATCTTAGACTTCTTGCATTCAACTTGCAACTTTATTATCCTTGTTCACATCATCATCATCATTTCATTCCTTCCTTGCATGAACTAGGGTTTTCTTCTTTCAGCAGAAAAGTTAATCTAGGTCCAACTCTAGGGTTTTCTCCATAAACCCTAGGATTTCATTATTCTTCAAGTTAGCGTAGGGTACATACCATAATTTTGCAATATCAATAGACTTTGCATTGAGTATATCCAATTATCCAAAACCAACAATCATTCCACACCAATACCAAATTGTTGATTTTAGAATTACTAGTATTTCAGCTAAACACTGATCTTGAGATTTTCAACCCAAGAGTCTCTATCAATTTAGTTCTAGGGTTTTGTCTAAAGCTTTTTTATTCAAAGCCCCTTTTAACTATCTAGGGTTTTCAAACCCTCAATTCTCACATCCAAATTGTCAACAACCTAGAATCAATATGCTCTTGATATATATATCATTGTCATCAATCAATCAAGAGTATTTCATCCAATGATTATCCTTGATTTCTCCAAGCCAAGTAATTCAACTTCTTCACAATCATTGTAGCAGCAACAATGTCTTGTCCTTGGATACTTGGTCTTCATTTTATTATGCAAAGAGTAGACTTCATCATTCCAAGCTGAGTATTTTATTTCCAAATAGAGTCCAACACTTAAAATACCCATATTAGAACAATAGTATAGATGACACCAATACTTCTAGAAGCTTAGGTCTTATCAATAATAAATTCATTCAAGAACTTCAATTCAACATATTTTTTATTGATTATGTGACATAACAATATCGGATCCGTATGTGAGTTGTATCTATAAAGAGATTCAATATTTGACCCTAAAGAGGAACTCAACCTCTTTTCCTTTATCAAATTATTCTTTCTTCAAAGGCATGCTATTGACAGTGATCCCTTTTCTTTCTTGTTTGGATGTGCAAAGAAAATATTTCAACACTGAGTATTCATAATACTATTCTTCCAGTATCCTTTCATCAAGCATTGGTTTTGATATATCACTCTTTAACCTTTTAGTGCATACTTTCCTTACGTGTCTGAGCCTTACTTTGAACCACAATCATTATTTCTTCTTGCCATATTATGATAACTTTCATGCCACAACATTTCCTTGGATATGATCAAGGACTTTTCATCAATGATTTAGTAGGGCGAAGGGACTTCATGATACTTGTCCTTTATAGGTTTCCTTAAGACTAGTTCACATTGATATAGTATTTCACTGAAGAATCTTTCACTCTTCAAGGTATAGAGATCCAACCTTTCATCAAAGCTTTGGTTCAAGTCTTGCTATAGATTAGACCTATACTAGGTCTTTACTGACCTAGCTCCTTTTGAGATCTAAGAACAAAAAATATTATAATAATACATACCTTACATTTCAGACGTCAAGCTTCAGACTTGTAGCTTTTATATGTCTGACTTTCCAGACCTCATATTCGTCCTTGATCACTAATGACCTGCTATCTTTAGCTCTTTCAACAAACATCACAAGTTAAGACTTATCCTTATAAACAAGGTATGTTTCATGGTTTTATGAGACTTTGATTAAATCACAAAAGTGGTTATACATCAAAACAAAAATGTTGGTTGACTTTATTGAGGCTATTTGTTAAATTCTTTCGACCTTCTAACATTTGTCTTGAGGCCTTATTGGCATTCATAGAGTTAACCCTGAGGCCTTTCAGTCTTCTGGAATTTGACTGAAGTATCTGATAAAACAATACACTCTTCGTGCTTCATGGTTTCCCTCTTGTTGAACAGGAAGACTGGGTCAAAACAATTGAAGGTTGATTTTACCATTCGCTGAGATAACCCTTGGACTGAGATTCTTCAGATCTGGGATTTTCGGCCTTAAGTAGAATAGGCTGAGGTTTTCAGTACTTTCATCTGAGGTTTAGGACTTCCACCTTCTTTCATAAACAAATAATCTTCTTTTAAGATCCGAGGAACTTTTTGCCTTACTGCAACATATTTTGAGATTTGAGGCTATGGCTTATTAGCGTACTCCTTGGATACAACAGATTTTCGGTCTGAACATTAGATGATTTTGTCCTTCTTTTGGAGTATGTTCTTGAACTAGGGCTAGTTGACAAATTAAGCCCTAGAGGACGACTTCTTTTTCAGGGCTGCTCTTTCACCATAACTTTGATACCATGTTGATTTTTCAACAGTCCTCTAAACTGATAATTGTTTCTTATGATTTCCTTAGATTGATCTTTTCTTACAATTATTATTCATCATAAAACAATTACAAAAAGAACTTCAACAGTAAAGCAAAATGCCGGAGAATCATAAAGAGAAAGCCACACAAGAACACTATAATTTATAGTGGGAAAACCCACATGGGGGAAAAACCCACCAACCTTAAGTGCCTCTAGAAGCTGAGCCAACTTGTCATTGTGGTAGGGCCAACCAAGTCATTTGGAGCCAAAATTAAAATTTAAAAATTCATAATTTCCTTCTTTTGAAAAGAGTATGAAGTGCATGCATTACAATATTTTTCTTTTGATCTAAGCATGAGGAACATGCTTTATAAATTTATTACAAATACATCAGGAGTAAAAATATTAATTATGAAGACTGACCAAAGCTACAAAATTCAACAGTCCCAACCCTTGGTGGGCAATGAACTGCTCCACCGTTAAGGTGGTAATCCACTGCTACACATCATTCACAACATGCTCTCATTTCCTAAAGCTTTGAGCAGTAATACGAAGAAAAATCAAGAAAAGGAAAAGGGCAATAAGAGGGATGGAGAAACAAAGGTCGGGGTAACTCATGCATCCATGATTTCTCCCTTCTCACATTTGTATGCCTAGAATGTGGATTTCCTCATTATTGCTACCCCTTTGACCATGACACTTGGCTTGGAGACCCCTTTCCCCCTCTTTGTTTCGTCATTATTCACATCACATCTATTAATTGAGGGATGTACCTATTGAGAAATCTAGGTCATATTAATACGACTTCTTATTAATTTGATTTCTCTATTAATTGGCAATTTCTTGTGATGAGGTATTTCTTCTTCTTCTTATTTATTGCATTATTATCATCAAGGCAATTGCCAAAGCATAAAAACACAAGAGGACACATGATATAGGCGCTCATCCAGGGGAAAACCCCTAGGTAGGGGAAAACCTAGTCAAGAACTCTTCCTTCAGTAGATTCAAATCACAGTGACACATTCCTAACCTTAGACCAAAGACATAAACTTATTCCATCCACCAATCCAACCCTTACCACAACTAGTCAAACATATTCTTGTCTTCTGCTTCTCTACAACTTCTGCAACTTTCAATCTCGGCTCCTGTAATCTACTTCAGATTCACATAAATATTTCAGTCTCTGTAATTGTGAGGAATTTCGGCCTTATGCTCCACTACTTCGCTATCTAGTGTGTGATCCAAAAACCAAACTTTTTTGCACTTCAACTTCGCTCTTGCAGTCTGTATGAACTTCTTGTCTTCATCTTCATTTAGTCAACTTCATTGGGGTATATATAGTGGTTTGAGTGTCCTTTAATAAGCCAACATGAGTAGTTTACATGAGCCGACTTGTCAACTAGTTTTGAGGCCGACTTGTACACATTTCATCAATTGTTTGGAGGCCAACTTGAAGGATGGGTGGCTGTCATTTGTATGAGAAGGAGCTAACTTGGTGGAGGTGATTCTTTGACACAAAATAATGACTGTGACTTAATAAGAAAAATCCAAGAGCACACAATGGGTGCTATGACCTATGTACTATTGACCCAAGCATGAAACTCATGCTTAAATAAGTCAATTTAAATAATAATAAAATATATTTTGACAAATATATTACATCATGACTCAAGTATAATTATGAAGACTGACAATAGTTACATTCTTCAACACTCCCTCTTAACTAGGGAGGTATTCATAATTACATGTATATAGAGGTACATGGAAGATCTCGAAATGAACTATGAAGAGTTCTAGCACACTCAATGCTTCAGACTAGATACCTGACAAGGGTAATCTATCCGGGTGGGACAATGATGGACTAAATCTTTTAGCTAGTCTAGGTACCATCAAGCTTACTAACTTACCATCAATTCAGGGATCTAGGTGCGTATCCAAGGTCAGAGCTCCAAGACCAATGCCACCCTCCCTCTTCGGGATCTAGACATCAACGCATAGGCCGACCCGATGTCCTCCCAAGCATCCGTCATTAGATGCTTCATCCCTCCCTAATAAACTAGATAAATCCATTTTCTCACACATGCTTCGCAAGTGTTCATCCTTCTTTATGGAGAGATTTACCTATTCAAACACAAACCCCAATCAACAATAAACTTTCAAATATACATATACAAGTAAACACAAACCTTCAGGGTCCTCATTCATTCAGATGCTGCTTGTATCATCAAGTTATCCATATACAATTTTGTCGAAAGCTTTCTTCTTCTTCTTTCATTTCTTCAGCAACACCAAATACATTTTCAGTACTTCTCAGGTCTTTTTCACGAACATTCATCTGTAGTTCGTTTGTTTAATTCAAAGTATTCACTGTCATAATGTGCCCTCCCTCTCAATTGGGGAGATACACCCTTTCTTCTATCTAGGCTCCCTCTTAACTTACGGATATCAACTACTTTCTTCTTCTATAACATCAGTGAACCTTTTATGGCTTCATTTCTTCTTATGATATCAAGGTCATCTCGATATATAACTTCCTTCATCATGCTTATACGAACATCTTCATCATCTTGAAGATTGTGTACCTGTAAAACCTTCAATAGCAAGTACAACCAAATACAAACATACAAAAGCATGAATTTAATTATATCAAAATCGTGTTATTATAGTAGAAACATTTAGACTTTAAATACCTAAACCTAGTTAGGTTCATGATCAACAAAAGACACATACTTCTTGCTAGGGTTATTGTCATAGACCCTAGACCACGTCATCAAGACTCTAAAGTAACTCAATCAAGATATCAAATTCATTATATCTAGGGCCTCAATTTCAGAGATATATGACAGACTCTATTCTTGCAAACCCTAGATTCCACTTTCGAGACGCAAAGCATTAGATCAAATAACATTTCTACTATACATGTTAGACTCTACTAGGGTTTGTTTGCAAACCCTAGATTTTATCTTCAAAACTAAATTATATCGGAAACAATATCATCGAATCCTAAAGAATCAATCTTTACTAGGGCTTTGTTACAAACCCTAGAATTCACAGACTATGAACATCAACAATTAGGTCAACATATTTACTAACATTTTTCATGAATGTCTACTAGGTATACCCAAGACATAAACAACAAAGTTAGAAATACAACAAATTTTCTCTAGGTTAGGGTTTCAATCAAACATACACCTAGGGTTTCATTCCTAGGAGCTTACTATAGATATTATACGGTTTTGATAAAAAGCCCTAATTCATCAAATCCTAAAGATCTAGAGATTCAATACATAACTTGGATAGCAAACCATAAAGGACTAGGGTTTTTATCATAACAATACCAAAACCCTAAACATAAAATGAACAGGTTTTCTAGATTTCATCAACAACCCTAAGTAGAATAGGGTTTCATAATTAATATTGATACACCCTTAGGTTAGGGTTTTACAGTGAACCTTTTAGGGTTCCACATGAATGATCAAATGATAATATAATGAGGGTAGATTCAATCTAATGATTAATCACCCTAATAAGAATCTTTACGATTCAAAAACCTAGACATGAGAGAATTAGTAATATAAAGTAAGTTCCAAAAATAATTATACCTTTTTATGTGAGGAAGACTAACTATAAATTATTCATACATTGAGTCGCTCATACAAACCTTGTAGGATTTTCTTGTTGAAGGTCTCACTCTTAGCATGTTCATGGTTTATTACCACATGAATTAATTTGTGCCCAAGGATCCAATCTTGCTTCTTTTAATATATCCCTGCAATATTTATTATCAAACACAACCACAATATAAAAATACAATAACATAATGTCTAACTAGGATTTCCATTACCTTGAATGAGCTTCAAAGGATTTAAATCCTAATTTGGTCATCATTCAATTCTATTTAAATAATTTGCAAGTCCTAGATATCATGAATTTAGAAACAAGAGTAATAGAGTTCATATGTTCTATCTTAAATATTAACAATTTTCAAGTCAACCCTAAAATCATACGAATAGCCAAACCCAAAGGTATTTTATGCTAGATCTTAAAAGATTATTTTGTACATACCTTAGTTCTTTATGCTTGAAAGTTTAATGCTTCATTGAGCTTATTGCTCTTCTTGCATACTGAAAACATGTGGTTAGATGATTGAGACATAACGAACAAAATAATACTTACTTGAATTGGAGGATGACTTCAGGCTGGTCTGCCTTTTCTTGACTATTACTGTAGCTTTTCTTTCCTGGGTACAAGAATGGTTCTGCTTCAAAAGTTGGCTTCCTTTATCACTGTTGTGGCTTGAATTATAAATACAGAATTGTGTCCAAAAATCTTTTGTTTTTATACCACTGATCAGACTTTAGATTTGAATTATTGTTCTGGGGTTCCCCTTTTTGAGTACACGTTTATGCAAAGGACTTTGTCTTTTCTCAGCTCTATCTACTAGGTGACTGTGGCTTCAAATTTGACCTTCCAGCTAGACTTGTAAGACTTCCAAACAATTTGATCTTGATTAGTCAACAGGTAGACTTTTATGCTAGCTTGTAAAGGCTTCTTCTAGATTGCAATGAGATATTCTACTCCTTGAATTAATCAACCATAGACATATACATATTTTTGATATTTTTGTATCTCTGAGATGGCATAATGCTCAGATTTTTATGGAGATTTCAGACCTTGAGAACTAAACTTAGACCCTCGCGCTTCTCACCATGATACTCGGCCTATCTTTGGCTACTAGATTGGTCCTTCGGTTTTTTAAAACACAAAAGAACATCTCTGATATTCATGCTCAAGTCTGCGACATAGTTACTGTGGAGATAGTTAGTCACTAGTGTATGTGCCCAGAATTTGATCCTTCTTGTCCTTAGCAATTCGGTCCTAGGTGGATGTCCTTCTTTTCTTGTTTTGGAGCCAATGGTGACCTTTTTCCTGCCCTTGCATGAACCAAGCTCTGATACCTTGTTGAGAAATATAGGGCAATACTGATAGAGCTTCTTATTAATTTGATTTCTCTATTAATTGACAATTTCTTGTGATTAGGTATTTCTTCTTCTTAGTTATTACATTATTATCATCAAGACAATTTCCAAAGCACAAAAAATGAAGAGGACCCAAGATATAGGCGCTCAGCTGAGGCAAAACCCCTAGGTAGGGGAAAACCCAGTCAAGAATTCTTCATTCAGTAGATTAAAATCACAATGAGACATTCCTAACCTTAGACCAAAGACATAATCTTATTCCATCCACCAAGCCAACCCTTACCACAACTAGTCAAACATATTCTTGTCTTCTGCTTCTTTGAAACTTCTGCAACTGTCAATCTCGGCCCCTGTAATCTGCTTCAGATTCACATAAAGATTTCGGTCTCTGTAATTGTGAGGAATTTTGACCTTATGCTTCAGTACTTTGCTATCCAGTATGTGATCCAAAAACCAAACTTTTCTGCACGTTAACATCGCTCCTGCAGTCTATGAACTTGTTTCCATATTCGTTTAGTCGACTTCACTGCGGTATATATGGTGGTTTGAGTGTCCTTTAATAAGCCGACATGAGTAGTTTACATGAGCTGACTTGTCAACTGGCTTTGAGGTCAACTTGTACACCTTTCATCAATTGTTTGGAGGCCGACTTGAAGGATAGGTGGTTGTCATTTGTATGAGAAGGAGTTGACTTGGTGGAGGAGATTCTTTGACACAAAATAATGACTTTGACTTAATAAGAAAAATCCTAAAGCACACAATGGGTACTATGACCTATGAACTATTGACCCAAGCATGAAATCCATACTTTAATAAGTCAATTTAAATAATAATAAAATATCTTTCGACAAATATATTACATCATGACTCAAGTACAACTATGAAGACTGACACTAGTTACTTTCTTCAATAGTACCAGGGACTTGGTCTTTCCCCTTAGGGGCTCAGAACACCTAATAGGATCATCCATTAGTCTCTCCTACTTAGGGAGGTGACACTATTACATGGTCAAAACCCCAAAATTTGGAAGGGAAGCCCCGTATGAAGTGTCAATTTTCCCTTGACTAGAAAGCTGGGTCCACTTAGATGCATTAATGATTATTGTACCTAATGGTGAAGATGCAACACTGGACATCGTGTGTCATTGGAAAATGGTTTTCATCATGGGGTGGGAAACTTAACTGGGGCCCAAGCCCACTAGAGGAGCATTATGACACCCTATAGGTGAAGCATTGAGAGCCATGGGACTCCTATCACTTGCGGAGCATCGTTCCATTGCATGGGCACCTATAGCACCCCTAGCAGTCTGCACTTTGCCCCAAATTATTCATGAGATTATGCACTTGGACTAGCATGCCCCAACCAGCTTAACAGTGTACACATGGTTTGGCAGCTGATCCAAAGCCTAGATGAGGTTTGTCTCATCCTTTGAGACATGGGAGGGCTAGCACCATCCTTAGAGCCCTCAATTTTGGAGAAGAATAAGGCTGTTCTATCACAAGGAGACCCATGAGCGCTATTTTGTGCCCCAAACACAAAACCGGGGCCCACACGATGATTTGCATGGAGATCTAGGGGCCAATCCCTAGATCTTGTTTTTTGGAGCCCTCTACACTCACTTTGGCACTAGAGGAGCCCAATGCATGCCCTAGAAGGGCCTGCACATGCATGACGTCAACATTTCGACCTTTTTGTGGGTTAATTCTTATGTTTACACATTGGCTACTAGGTTGGCATGCGACTTAGAGTGATTTTTCAGTTTATAACTTAGGAGGGGCTTCTTGCTCTAATTCGAGTTAGCAGGACATGTATAAATAAGAGATCACTCATTTTTTAATCAATCATCATCAAACTCGTGAATTTCAAACCTCTTAGAGAATTCACACTTGCTTCTTGTGGGTGATTTTGGAGATACTTGGATGCGTTTTGATATATGGAAGCTGATTTTGACATTCTTTGGAGCTATATTTTGGTCTAATGGAAGGATATTTTGCATGTTATTTTATTAGTGGAATCTTTTGCTGACTATCTCTTCTCTTAAATATCTAATGCATGGAACTATTGGTTCTAGGTTAAAATTATGTGCCCTAATTTGTTGAAGATAAATTTATTAAAGAATATCTAGATGAATGTTGCATGCATCACTTGTTGTAACATGTAATGAATGTTCCTAGTGGAGTACTTTTTATTCTCCATCAAAATCCATTATTCAATAAAGTGGACAATTGTTGAAATTTTGATAGATAGGGCATCAAATTTTGGACCTCCTTATAAGGAATTTGGTTTATCTTAAACATCCTAGACTCCATATCCCCATAGGACAAGGCACTAGTCCTATCACTTGGTGATCAACTTAAATTTTCTCCATAAATTTCTCTTCTCAAATTCAGTCCTTTTAAGGCTAGGAAGAAAAACTAGGGCTTGGAGCAAAATTTTAGGGAGGGGGCTTTTTGGTGGATTGAGAGCCTAAACATCAAGAGGTAGGTCTTGACTCTTGACTACATGGCCTATAATTTTGGTGGGTATCCACCCAAATTTCATCCATAAAATATTTTGCCCCAAGTGTTACCCTACGAGGAAAACCCTAGTTTCTTCTCCCTCAACTTGAAGACTTTCTTGATGGTTTCATGAGCCTTGGAATAACTGATTATCATTGCAAGAAACCCTTTCTCTTTGGTCTTGAGCTTGTGAACACTTGTTTTCATTGAAAATTCAAAACCCTAGGTCTTGAACCTTGTTTTCTAGGGCTTTTCTTTGAGAGTTTTTTGCTTTTTTGAAGCCTTTAACCATTATTGAGCCTCTCTCTTGAATGAGGTCTTGCTTGATCACTTCATGCCTGTTGAGATTTTGTGTATTTGGGGTAGCATCCGTTGTGCTCTAGGTCCCAAATTTTGTGGAGGGACTAGAGTACACTTGATCTACAAGACCCAAAAATGGATTTGAGAAATTTCAGTTGGTGTTCAAGTTACTCAAATAATTAATTATTTTAATGGATTTCCTAAGTCTAACTTAGGAAAATAAAATAATTAAAGTGAATTAATAACACATGTGCTGAAATTGTCTCAAGTCACATGGATCAAGCAGTCTTTTAATCTCAGCCGCTGATGGATGATTTAATCTCGGCCGTTGAAGTGTTCAACGAAAAAGTATAAGAGAAAGGCTTGAGGGTTAGTTGAAGACACACAATTTTTGTAGAACCGAGGAATAGCTCTGGAATTCTAGGGTGGGTTTGCTAAGAATTTCCAGAGGGATTTACAACCGTGAGCGGTAGTCTTGGCCAAGGGAATGTTCTGATTCCAGAGCCAAGAGATAGCAAGAGGAAAGAGGAGCAGCTCAAGGTCAACGCAGAGGGACTTCAGGGCTACGCAGTCCAACAGGAGCAACGCAGAGGCAGGTAGGGCGACGTAGGGCTGATGCTGGCCTAGCAGAGGCAACGCAGGGGTAGCGTAGACCCTCCAAGGGTGATGCGGACCCTCCTAGAGCCATGCAGAGGTTGACACAGGCCCTCTAGGGCAACGCTGGGGTTTCTGAAGCAACGCTGAGGGTTTCTAGCGTCAGATCCGGGCCGAGTCCTGTAAATCCCGTTTGAGGGTGTGGATCAGTTAGATATTTGGCACTACATCTTCAGGTTAGATGCAGATTTGATATCTTTTATTCCCTGTTGGGTTTTCCAAGTTTGGAACACAGATTTGCTGTACTCAGAACTACTTAATAATAAGCCCTCATATCTGCTGAACCGTTTTTCCTACTTTGGGTTTTTCCGGGGACTTATGTCCAAAAATCCATGTGTCACTTTGTTGCATGAGCGTATTATTCAGTAAATGATTTGCATGTGTAGGCTGTAGTTGTGTTTATTTTTGGTATTTTTTGAATCTAATTCCTAGAAATAAATTGTATTAATTAAATGAAGTAGGAGGAAATAAACCAATACACTGCAGTAGAATTTTCACATGGTATCAGAGCGATAGCAGATCAAGCTGAATCTCCAGCAATCAGCTGAAGAAATATTTTTTTTGCAGGGTGGCAGAAGAAGCAGCAGATCCTGAAAGGTCATCTTGACAGCAGGGGAAAGCAGATCCAGGAGACAGTGCTGAAGCTGCAGAAGGCCTCTAGGATTACGCAGAACCTTCCTAGGGCGACGTAAGGACTGCATCACCTAGTCTCGGGTTACGCAGTCCACTTTTGAGCAGCGCTGGGATTGTGTTGGGCTAGCCAGGAGGACGTTGTCCCGTCACTTCTCTTGTTTCAGAAGAATTTTGCCAAGATCCGAAAGCAGCGCTTCAGATCTTCAGCAATGCTGGTGGGGTAGAGATTCTGCTGGTGCATAATTGTGCCTAGCTAAGGCAGAAAAGGCGGGAGGAAGACAGTCATTCAACAGATCTGAGCCAAACAGATCTGAGATCCGATTAGGAGGATCAGAGAATACTGTTCGTTTGAGTTTTGGTAGAAGATTTCCAGGAGGGAAGTCAGTTTTCTGCAAAAGCAGCTACTAGAGGGTTTCTAGTCACAAGAAACCCAGATCCAGAGGGAGAAGTATTGTTTCTTCAGATTTGAGGAAAGATGGCTCAATACGGACTGAGGGATCAAGATAGATTGGACGACATGTCCAAATTTGTTATTTGGAAGGCCAGAATCCTCTCAGTTCTGGATGAGTATGGTCTCAAAGATCATGCAGAGAAAACAATTGTTGTACCAACCGATGCAGATCCACTCAAGAAGTATGAATAAAATCAAGCGCGGATGAAGTGTTTGATCATAGACGGAGTCAAGGACCACGTGATTCCTCATATTGCTGGTAAGAATACAGAACATGACATGTGGTTAGCCTTGGAGGTGATGTACCAAGGAGGCTCGATGCAAAGAAGAATGCTTCTTGAGAATCAGATGCGTATGTTCCAAATGATGAAGGGTGAAGAGATAGATCCATTCCTCTTGAAACTTCAAGCTATCCGAGACCAGCTGATTGGCATGGGTGCTAATCCAGATGAAGGGCTCCTAGTGAGGATGACCCTGAATGCTGTCTCTGAAGATCGGGAAACGTTTGTCCAGAGCATTCTAGGAAGGGCAGCGTTACGATCATGGCCAGATATGTGGGCTGTTCTCCACCAAGAAGAGATCAAGAGGATCACCAAGAAGCAGTCTATCAGTGGAGGAAGCAGATCAGCGAGAGCGAAGAAAGAAGAGGAGGATGCAACCCTTGCATCAAGGGAAAAGAAGCAAGGGAAGAAGAAGAAGGACCTCTCCAAGGTCCAGTGCTTTAACTGTGGTGATCTTGGTCATTTCGCCAACAGTTGTCCTAAGAAGAAGGATAAAGGAGCTTCTGATTCCAAGGCTGCAGCAGCAAATGACGATGGCTCTGATGATGATGCAGCCATGAGTGCTAATGCACCTCGAGAGAAGAGGTGGGGTGACATGGATATATAGAGTATCCATAGATAGAATGGCGGGATCCTTGAGTCAGCCCTACTCTTGGATCACATATGAGCTACGGGAGCCTTAAGACGGTAGCGGGATGAGTCGGGAGATGGTTGCAGTTGCCATATTAAAGCAAAAGAGGGAGCTGTAGAGCTGAAGAGGGAGCAGCGTAATGCAAAGGCAACATCAGTGTGGAGGCAAGAGCGTAGAGAGGCTTATGGGACTTCAGCAGCGCAGAGAAGCTGGGCTCACACAGTGCAGTGTTACAGCATGACATTGTCTCCAGGGGGACAACGTGATTCAACATCCGGGAAGCTTCAGTGGTGGAGGGCAACTTGACTTGTCTGTCAATTAGTTGGGCAGAGTCTTTCAGATGCTTACTTCTCAGCAACTGAGTTGCAGTGCAACAATTAGCAATGGCAGTGCTATGGGCAGCATGATGCAACAATTTGAGAGGGAGTTGCAGTACATATGTGGTAGTGTCAGTGGCATGGGCAACAGTACAGAGAGCAGAAGTGCAGTAGATGGAGGGCAGCAGGCCAAGCATCAACAACACAGATCCAGTACTCAAGATCTTGTGATACATGGTGTGATGTATTGCTAGAGCACACTCCTGATGCTAAGAGGGAGTGTTGAGATTTTGTGTATTTGGGGTAGCATCAATTGTGCTCTAGGTCCCAAATTTTGTGGAGGGACTAGAGTACAGTTGATCTACAAGACCCAGAAATGGATTTGAGAAATTTCAGATGGTGTTCAAGTTACTCAAATAATTAATTATTTTAATGGATTTCCTAAGTTTAACTTAGGAAAATAAAATAATTAAAGTGAATTAATTAAGACATGTGCTGAAATTGTCTCAAGTCACATGGATCAAGTAGTCTTTTAATCTCAGCCATTGATGGATGATTTAATCTTGGCCGTTGAAGTGTTCAACGAAAAAGTATGAGAGAAAGGCTTGAGGGTCAGTTGAAGACTCTATTCTGGTAGAACTAAGGAATAGATCTAGAATTCTAGGGCAGGTTTGCGAAGAATTTCCAGAGGGATTTCTTGCAGTGAGGGGTAGTATTGGCCAAGGGAATGTTCTGATTTCAGGGCCAAGAGACAACAAGATGCAAGAGGAGCGGTTCAAGGTTAGCATAAAGGAACTTTAGGGCCATGTAGTCCTATAGGAGCGACGTAGAGGCAGCTAGGGCCATGCAGGGCTGACGCTGGCTTAGCAGAGGCAACGCAGTGGTAGCGTAGACCCTCCAAGGGTGATGCGGGCCTTCCTAGAGCCACACAGAGGCTGACACAGGCCCTCTAGGGCAACCCTGGGGTCTCTGAAGCAACGTTGAGGGTTTCTAGGGTCAGATATGTGCTGAGTCTTGTAAATCCCGTTCGAGGGTGTGGATCAATCAGATATTTGGCACTAGATCTTCAGGTTAGTTGCATATTTGATATCTTTTATTCCTTGTCGGGTTTTCCAAGTTTGAAACCCAGATTTGCTGTACTCAAAACTACTTAATAATAAACCCTCATATTTGTTGAACCGGTTTTCCCACTTTGGGTTTTTTCGGGGACTTATGTCCAAAAATCCATGTGTCACTTTGTTGCATGAGCATATTATTCAGTAAATGATTTGCATGTGTAGGCTATAGTTGTGTTTATTTTCGGTATTTTCTGAATCTAATTTCTGGAAATAAGTTGTATTAATTAAATCAAGTAGGAGGAAATAAACCAATACACTGCAGTATAATTTTCACAATGCCTATATCTTTCATATCTTTTTAAAGTGATCTCCCTCTTACCGGGACTCCTATCAGTGAAAGTCTATAGAGAGCACAGGGTTTTGGCTAAGGTGACATTCGGCCTCTACCCCGTTGTTAGCACTTTTCTAGCTTTCTCCTCGTAGGGTTTCCCTCTCCAAGGCTTGCTAGATTTTGTGGTAACACACCCAATTGCAAAATGTATAAAGTACCCTTTGATTGGAAGGCCACCTTAGCCCATGTGCTCTTGCTGGATGGGCGAAAAAATATATGACTTATGCAAATAACGAAGATAAAGTGGCATGTCATTAGCTAGTGGTGGTTGTTAGTGGCTACATGGCAGGTCAGCCAGATGCGAAGAATGGGAGTGTTGTTGCCGCCTTGCACACACACCTAAGTTAGTGAGAAAAACCCTTAAACCTAGAAGGTGTGGTTGGTGGCAAAATCAAGAGATGGGGCTGTCACCTATTCCTAACTCTCTCCATTTAAGCTCTCTCCTAGGTAAGCTAAGGGGTGTGGTCCCTAAATGAAAAGCTAAGTCAAAAAGGTGATGTAAGGTTTCCAGGAGATGTCAAGATTATAATTTGGATTTCTTGAGATTATGAGCAAATATGATGAGCAATATGAGATGAAATATACTTCAATAACCATCAACACATAAATCAAAGATGAGCATATAAGACCAATGCCTTCAATATTGCTTTAAAATAAATAATACTTGCTTTAAAATAAAATGTTTCAATGTGAAAAAAAAGTAACTCTGTCAATCAAGAAGATGTTAGCAAGATTTAAAATTGCTTCCAAAATATAATCATTCACAATACTAGAGCATGTAAGGAGGCAAATAAAATGACTCGCAACATGAAATATGCTAAAACTTCACTTTTCAAAATGAACACTATGGTACTTTCCCAAGTGAGATAATCAATTCAAAACATTTTCATCATGACAAACATACAAATAATTTGCAAGTAAAATAGCTTGAAAGTAAAGTATGTTAATATGAAATGCACTTAACTAAGGTAGATGCAATTATCTTGTTTAATTTTAAGCTAGATGCCTAATCTAAGTGAGAGATCTTCCCTTTGAACTCTTGCCAAAGGTAAAAATTGGGGTGATTGTAAGAAATAGGGGCTGAGGACTTAACAATGTCATTAACAATACCATTCTCCTCAGTCCTACGAGCCATTACGTGTCTTTGTTCCTACAAGGGGACAAGCCACCTCCATAACTACATGGTCACACACTCTTTACCTTACTTCGTACCAATTGGAAGAATTTGCCAATAAAGTCTTTTCCCTATGATGTCTATCAACCAAGCTTATGCTTGATGGTTGATTGAATTAAAATGAAAACCATGCTAAAAATGCCTAAATGTAGTGCAAGAAAATTTTCCCAAGAGATATTTGCAATTCTTCAAAATAATGGACATAGAATGATGCTCAAAGTAAATTGCAAATGTAACTTCCATTGGAGAAGGAAATTAGCTTGAAAGTGAATTAAAGTGATGCAAGTAAGTTTGCTTTGCAAAAGAGGAATTGCCTCAAGTAAATGGAAATGCTCACAATGATATAACTTCAAAATTGTACAAGACACATAAACATAAGCTTCATAAGCAAATGAAATTGTAAGTTGCTCTAAGTAAATGCTTTAGTAAATGATATGCCAATAAACTTGAGTAAAATTTAAATGATATGAAGCCAAGAATACAATGCTTGCATGTAAAGTATGCTTGAAAAAATAAATGCGCAAAATAATAAATGAGCCTATAGTGAGACAATTGTAGCCCAAAGAAAGAAAATTGTTAAGCAACTAAATTAAACTTGCCAGATAACTCCAAATATTTGCATGTAAGAAATGAGTGCTCTAAAGCAAAATAACAACTTGTACTTCAAAGCAAGAATGAAATGCAAAGCATCAAATGAAACTTGTAGCAAAATTTAACTTAGAAATCGAAATGTGATGGAGAGGTTGTGTTAATTTTAAAGCATGAAAAATGAACAAAAAAAGAAAGTTAGAAAAGATGCAAAGTTAATCCACCCACACAAAATCCTCCTTCTCAACAAGGAGAAAGGATGCCTTGGGTAAGACCCAAGCTCCCACAAGAAAAACTTGTAGAAATTTTTGTTTCCCACCCCGGTTTTCAATTTCTCCTTATTTTTCCAAATAGCTAAATGCCCATTTCCATAGCCATACATTCAACAAGCTGAAAAAATAAATATTTTCTGAAAACACAAATTCTGGAAATTTTCAAATGTTGGAAATTGCAGAAATAAAACTCAGCAAAATAAATCAGCCACACACAGAAAAATAGAGATTTTTGGTCAATGTGACCCTGGAAAAACCCCCTACAACTCTTGGGGAAAACCAGTTCGAAAGCTCCTTCTTATTTCTGATAAATGCTTTTACAGTGAGACAAAATTTATAGCGAAAATTCCAGCAACTTAATAAATGTACTTATCTCGATTTCTGTGCTTCTACCCCGCCTTGGAAAACATGCCAAACAGAATAAACTCAAGAGTCAAAACATAAAATTTACAGCATTTATTACAACATTAAATGCTGAACTGAATTTCTCAAAATATGTGCCCAGCAGTACAACTGTACTGTTGTACAAACTGTACGGAATGCACAACAATCTCTCTCCTCGATTTTCGTGCCCTTTTCTGCCTCAAAATTTGTGCCGAAGCTGCTGTACAACTATTGTACGGATTTCTCGAAATCTGTGCCACCAACTAGCAGTCTCTCTCCTCGATTTTTGTGCCCAAAAATCTGCCCAGAAATTGTGCTGAAGCTGCTATACGGTTTTCCTCGAAAACTGTGCCTCCTCCCTTGAAAAATGTGCCAACCTCCTGCTATACAGATTTCTGCCTTGGGAACCGTGCCTCTTTGCTGCTGTACGGATTTGCTGAAGTCTCTATCAGCTGTCCTCCTCCTCACTGTTCAGAAATTTCTCCTTTGCTTTCTCTCCTCCTTTCTCAATCTGCTCGTGAAAGAATGAATGACCTTTTTCCTCTTTTCCTCCTTTAACCTAACCCTAAGTGACTTTTGGGGAATCCCTAAATCGAATGGCTGAGATAGCTTTAGATCTAGGGTTGAGATTAAATGCTCATTTAAATCTCACTTTGTATTTTTTAATTCACCCCACTTTAATAAAGACCCACTTAGTCATTTATTTCCAAAGTCACTTTTCCTTTCTAATTTCACATTGACTTTATTAAAGTCACTTTAAAATTAGACTTTAGTAACTTTATCACTTAAAGTCACTTTTAACTAGATTTGACTTTATATAACTTTATAAAGTCACTTTAGGAGAAAAATTAAATTCTTTGGACACTTTTCTCCAGTCAAAGATCAAAGCCTTAGAACCACCGTCTTTCCTGCAGAATTAAATTCCCTCAACTCCCTCTTACCGAGGAAGGTGTTCCTCACCACACCCATCTTGTCTCTGAAGTAGACATGCTTGCCTCATGGTAAGGCTTTGGTAAGTATATCTGCAACCTGCTCATCAGTGGGAATATAGTCAAGCTTCACAGCTCCCTTCTAAACATAGTCTCTGATGAAATGATATTTGATCCCGATATGCTTTGACCTGTCATGAAATACTGGATTCTCCGTGAGTTAATATGCAACTCTGATTATCATAGTAAATCACTGAAGGTCTCAACGGCTGACCAAATAAGCTAAACATCTTGCGAAGCCAGATGGCCTCACAACTAGCTAGACTGGCTACCATGTATTCTGCTTCCACTAAACTCAATGCTACTGACTGTTGCTTCTGGCTGAACCACAACATCACTGCCGAACCCAACCCAAAACAACACCGTGAAGTGCTCTTCCTATCAGAGGCACAACTTGCCCAATCAGAATCAGTGTAACCTGCCAATCTCACTCCATCCCCTTGCCTATAATGCAGACCGTAATCCACTCTCCCCTGCAAGTACCGCGAAATGTGTTTTGCAGCAACCCAGTGCACCCTCCTGGGCTCACACATGAACTGGCTCATCGTGTTGACTGCAAAACGTATATCTGGTCTAGTGTTGACCAAATACATCAAGGAACCAAGCAGCTGTCTATACAAAGTGGGATCCACCAACTTGGAATTTGAAGCGTGAAGCTTCTTCCAGTTGGTGATCATCGATGTCGACATGGGTCTCCAATCCTCCATGTGGAATTTGCTAAGGATGTCCACAATATACTTCCCCTGCCCTAGGAAGAAATGCCCCTCCTCCTGCCACACCTCCAAACCCAGAAAGTAATGCATCAAGCCAATGTCCTTCATCTCAAACTCCGACACAAGATCTCTCTTGCAGTGCTCTATGAGTCTCTCTACACCCGTAATGACTAAGTCATCTACATACAGCACCAGAATGAGAGGCTCCTCACCTATCACAATATAGTAAAGGTTCGGATCTGCCTCACTCTTTGTGAGACCCATCTCTTGCAAGTATGTATCTATCCTGGAGTACCAAGCTCTGGGAGCTTGCTTCAGGCCGTAAAGGGCCTTCTTCAGTCTGCACACATGGGACTCCTTCCCATGCACCTCAAATCCCTATGGCTGCTCAATGTACACCTCCTCCTGTATGAAGCCATTGAGAAATGCGGTCTTCACATCCATCTGGTGGATCTTCCAACCCATCTCTGCTGCTATCGATATAATGGAGCGAATCGAAGTATATTGAGCCACGGGAGCGAAGGTCTCCTCATAATCAACTCCCTCTACCTGGGAGAACCCTCTAGCCACAAACCTCGCTTTGAATTTCTCAATGCTGCCATCTGCAGCATGCTTTACCTTGTAAAGCCATCTGGAAGTAACCACGGATTTGCCCTCACGCCTCGGCACCACCTTCCAAACATCATTCTTCATGATAGAAGAATACTCCTCCTGCATGGCCTCTCTCCAGACCTGCTGGCTAGCTGCCTCCTCATAGCTAGAAGGCTCAGAGTCAAGGATGCTGGTAGCCATTGCCATATAGCTACAAAACCTCTCAGGTGGTTTGCTCTCTCTGACCGACCTCTTAGGCTCAACAACAGATGTGGCCCTTCCTCACAGTATCCTCGGTCACTGGGCTTCTCTTCCCAAGCACACTTCTCCCCACCGGAGAATGAACCCTCCTCATCAATGTGGAGCCCTAACTCCTCGACCGTCCGTCCGTTTTCCTCCGCTCGAACCTCGAACTCCGTACGCCCGAGTACCGTGTGAACTGCTCATCGCGGGATTTCTAGTGAACTCGCCTCCCGCATGTCGCCCAAGCACCACCGACTTCCGTGAGCCATTGCTCACTGATGGACCTGACACCGTAATCGATGTACCGGGATCCTCCCCGATCCCTCGCCACCGTATCCCCGGGATCGATCGCACTGCCTCCCGAGGGCTCCGGGCTGATCCAGATACTCTAACTCCCATGACCTCCTGAAAGCCCTGTCCTCCTCGAACTTCACATCTCGCCTGACAACAACTCTCCTCTGTGTGGGAATATAAATCCAAAAGGCTTTCAAGGTCTCACTATAGCCCACAAAGATATCCTTCTCCGTGGTGGGCTCTAGTTTGGTCCTCTTCTCCTTGGGTACATAGGAGTATGAAATACACCCAAAGATACGAAGATGACCAACATTAGGCTTCTTCCCAGAAAAAGCCTCCTCCGGAGTCATATGCCCCAAGGCACGATGCAGACTCCTGTTCTGCAAATATACAACAGTGTTGCAGGCCTCTGCCCACAAAACAATGGTAACCCCTGATCATGTAGCATGGCTTTGGCAGCCCCTCCGATGGATCTGTTCTTCCTCTCCGCAACCCTGTTCTGCTGGGGGTTGTAAGGAACTGTGAACTCCCTCCTAATGCTTGCCTCCGCACAATAATCAACAAACTATCCAAGGGTGTACTCACCTCCATTGTCCGACCTCAAGGACTTGATCTTCCAACCTGTCTGAGTCTCCACAAGAGCTCTGAACTCTTGAAACCGCTTGAAGATCTCATCCTTGGTCTTCAAGAAATAAATCCAGGTCCTCCTGGAGTGATCATCAATGAATAATACATAATATTCATATCCACTCAAGGAAACATGAGACCTCCGACCGCTCACATAGGAATGAATCAAATCAAGTATCCCAATCGATCTACTGTCACTGCTGGGAAAAGGGGATTTGGCAACTTGCCCATCGCACATCCTCTGCATGTATCAAAGTGATCAATACTGAAATCTGGCACACCTGTAGTGATCTCCCGCAATGTCCTCAAGGCTCCATGATACATGTGCCCCATCCCCGCGGTGCCAACCACACCGAACCGCTAGCCCTCGCCGCCGCATTACTACTCAATGCCAAAAGGGTTCGAATGCAAACTCTGTATAATTCCTGCATGACATACACCCATCACTCTCCACGAATTAGCCGGAGCGCCCTTTTCGATATATTAGCACCTGTCCTCTCCTGAACAATATCTCATATCCTCTGTCCTCCAATGCTGAGACAGATATGAGGTTCTTCCTCATCCCTGGCACATATAGAACATCTGACACCTTCAAGGGAGGTTTGGGTTCCCTGTTAAATGTCAAAGTCCCCACACCGACTGCTCTAACAATGCTGTCATCTCCGAGTACTACCTTTATATCAGTGCCACTCTCTGAAAGCTCTGAGAAGTACTCACGGACTCCTGTCATATGACGTGAAGCCCCACTGTCAACATACCAGATACCTGAAGATGCTTCGGTAGTGGAGGGAAATGCACACTCCCTCTCAACCTCTGTGGCAGGTGATCATGCACTAGTGGACTCACTAGCAATGAACCCAAACTCCCGGTCAAAGCTATCCGTAAAGTCCTCTATCTCTGCTGATGCTGCCATGCTCTGGTTCTTCCCCTTCTTCTTTTTCTCTGGACACACAACTGCATAGTGTTCCATCTTCTGACAATTCCAACACTTCACCTTGGAATAGTCCTTCTGCGTGTTCCCCTGTTTACCTTTACCTTTGCCCCACCACTGCTTGTGGAAGCTTGCTTCTTTCCCTTGCCTTTCTTGCCTCCTGCCAACAGTGCTACATCCGCATCCTGCTCAACTGGTTTGGCTGCCCCAAGCTGGTTCTTTTTGATTTCTGTCTGTATGCAATCATCCTAGAACCTCTCCCAAGAGGGAAGGGTCTCACGTGCACAAACCCCATCAACAAAGTTCAGCCATGAACTGGGAAGGCCATTCACTGCAATCCGCACCAACTCAGTGGGTGGAATGACCTCTCCAACTGCTGCCAACTCATCTCTCACATTAGTAACTTTGTGAGATATCCTGCTGCACTATCAGTCTTACCCATCTTAATGGTCTTCAGCTTCTCCCTTAGGACTATTTTCCTGTTCTCATTGGTACTCTGGTAGAGATTGGTCAATGTTGTCCACATCTCATGAGCATATCTCTTTCCTCTCACATGAAGAATGCAATGGTCTTTGATTCTATCTAGAATTAGTCTCTTACCCTTGTTATTCTTTTTATTAAACGCTACCAACTGAACAACATCAGTAGGCACATTAACAGGGTTCTGTGCGGTATGCACCATGATGTCCCAGACTTCTACATCCTCAAAGATGCTCTGCATTCTCTCCTTCCATACACTGTAGTTACTATGCCCATCCAACCTATCCTCCACCCTCAAGCCCAAAGACATGCTTGCTGTCCTAAATAAGCTAAAAATAACACTGTTGTAGTAAAGGTAAAATTTTCTGTCTGAAAAATCAGCTTGTAATTTCTGAGTGGAAAATCAACTTGCTGTAATTTTTCCTTCTTACTGTCCCAAACTGTCTTTTCAGCAAAATAGCTCTGATACCATGTAGAAATTTCTGTTTCCCACCTTGGTTTTTAGTTTCTCCTTATTTTTCTAAATAGTTAAATACCCATTCCCATAGCCATACATTCAACAAGCTGAAAAAATAAATATTTTCTGAAAACACAAATTCTGGAAATTTTCAAATGCTGGAAATTGTAGAAATAAAACTCAGCAAAATAAATCAGCCACACACAAAAAAAAAACACGCTGATTTTTGGTCAATGTGACCCTAGAAAAACCCCCTACAACTCTTGGGGAAAACTAGTTCAAAAGCTCATTATTTCTGATAAATGCTTTTACAGTGAGACAGAATTTATAGCAAAAATTCCAGCAACTTAATAAATGTACTTGTCTCGATTTCCGTGCTTCTACCTTGCCTTGGAAAATGTGCCAAACAGGAAAAACTCAAAACAAAAAATTTACAGCATTTATTACAGCATTAAATGCTAAACTGTCTTTCTCGAAATATGTGCCTAGCTGTACGGTCGTACTGCTGTACAAACTGTACAAAATACACAACAGTCTCTCTCCTCGATTTCTGTGCCCTTTTTTGCCTCGAAATTTGTGCCAAAGTTGTTGTACGGATTTCTCGAAATTTGTGCTACCAACTAGTAGTCTCTCTCCTTGATTTTCGTGCCCAAAATTTGCCCAGAAATTGTGCTGAAGCTGTTGTACTGTTTTCCTCGAAAACTGTGACTCCTCCCTCGAAAAATGTGCCAACCTCCTATTGTACGGATTTCTGCCTTGGGAACCATGCCTCTTTGCTGCTGTACGGATTTGCTGAAGTCTCTATTAGCTGCCCTCTTTCTCCTCACTGCTCAGAAATTTCTCCTTTGCTTTCTCTCTTCCTCTCTCAATTTGCTCATGAAAGAATGAATGACCTTTTCCCTCTTTTCTTCCTTTAACCTAACCCTAAGTGACTTTTGGGAATCCCTAAATTTAATGGTTGAGATAACTTTAGATCTAGGGCTGAGATTAAATGCTCATTTAAATCTCACTTTTGTATTTTTTAATTCACCCCACTTTAATAAAGACCCTTAGTCATTTATTTCCAAAGTCACTTTTCCTTTCTAATTTCACATTGACTTTATAAAGTCACTTTAAAATTAGACTTCAGTAACTTTATCACCTAAAGTCACTTTTAAATTAGATTTGAATTTATAACTTTATAAAGTCACTTTAGGAAAAAATTAAATTCTTTTGGACACTTTTCTCTAGGCCAAAGATCAAAGCATTAGGGAACCACCTGTCCTCCGGTAACCAAATTTCAACAAAACTAAGCCTTTTATTATGATATTACAATGGAGTTAAAACCTCTTAGAGGATGCCTGAAAGATTGAAAGGAATTTGTACAAGATTGAGAGATAAAAATAGCTAAAATATCCCTCCAACAATAGCAACCTCAAAGGCCCAAGAAGACCTTCTAAGATATGAAAATTACAATCTCCCAAAGGCCCACAACCTAGCCCTATTTGCAGCTCCTTCTAGTGTCCATGACCTCTTGGAATGAAGTTTGAATGCTTGAGAGGTCCTACAAGAGAGGTAGTTTGAGATTTCAATAGTCTTTCCTCCATGCACTTGTGTCAAAACTCCAGCTATGGGCTGCAAAACTAAGACAAATTAGTGTAAAGAAGAGCATGTAAGTATGATACAAAATATTATACAAAACCAAATCAAGTGATGGGAGTGATCCTCATCACTTGCCTAGTTCGGGAAATGCTCTTAAAGAGATTCAAATTATGAAGTATTTGTTTGTATACAAGCTATGTTCAAGAAAAGGTCCTACAAGAGAGGTAGTTAGAGTTTTCCATAGTCTTTCCTCAAGGCACTTGTGTCAAAACTCAAACTATTACCTGCAAAACTAAGAAAAAATTAGTGTTAAAAAAAGCATGTAAGTATGATACAAAACCAAATCAAGTGATGGGAGCGAACCTCATCACTTTCCTAGTTTGGGAAATGCTCTTAAAGAGATTTAAATTATGAAGTATTTGCTTGTATACAAGCTATGTTCAAGAAAATACCAGCAAAAATCACTTCGTAAGATAAACTATGTTGTTCAAAGAACCAATGAGAGCTCCTTGCAGAATGTGTCAAGAGTGGGTTGGTCTCTCCAGATACTTCCCTTTATGCTTGATATTTGATCCAACAAGATTTTCCTCTACAAAACTCTAATCCGATATTAGTCCCATATAGATTTAGCAAATAAGCAATGATAAAAACACTCTAGAAATTTATTGGAAAATAGCTAGAGATTTCTACACCTAGAGCATACTCCTAAATCAATTGTCAATGCAAGATAGCTTTACATTAACAAATCTACAAGAGCATATGGAAATAAAATAAAAACACGAGCAAAGGAAATTATACCAATAGTGTGTAAATCATTATACTCCAATGGAACAACAACTCATGAATGAACCCCAGAGTCTTTTATTGCAATTGAGAACAAGTGTACATAAGAGTAGAACTTTCCCAAGCACAATAGCTCGTAACAATGGATCATAGAGAGAGCACATGGCACTATTTTATAGAAGTTTGGGAGCCAATTCCAAGGAAAATGGTGACAATCCCAAGACAAATGGGTGACAATCCCAATGCTCCTTCATGCAAATTCGAATTTCCCAAGTGGCCATTTGATTTCCTCTAGAGAGGCCGATGCAATCCTTGAACAAACTCGTGTTTCACGATGGAATGACAAGTGTAGATGGCTGAGAACCAATTTGGGGACAAATTTCCACAAAATATCTACCAAATATTCTCCCAAATCCCCCCCCAAATGTGCATTAACTCCACAAATTTGAATTTTTAAGCAACTTCCTCATTAATGCCATAAATTTGATTTCCTTGAGTGGGCCATGTATGTATGATGCAAGGTGTCAAATCATCCTCCATTCGCCTCTATGACTTGAGATAATTTTTAAGTCATTTCCATGTCATTTTATCACATGGAGCTATTTATTTTTCTCCATTTAATTTATTTATAGTTTAATGTATTGCTAGATTTCCCACTAAACTTAGGAAAAATGGGTTTTGAGGGTCTAGAACTTATTTTTTACCCCTCAAAGTGTTTCCTAGTAGAAAGTTGAGGGTGAGAGGTGTAATTTTGAGCACACATACCCCATACAACTTCTCTAGACATCGCTTATTACATTATACATTCATATTTTATTCAAATTTCCGCCCTGCGGGAAATTTAAAAAAAAAATTAAAGATGACCCTTAGATTTAATCAAATTCCACGAAATTTTACAAGTGATCTAGTATGGTAATATACAATGACTCTAGACACTAGGACTCACCCAAGGCCTCACCTTCAAGCTATACTTCGGCTTTGGAGTTATGCTTGGAGGAAAAAAATCAATTAATTATTAAGCTCTGTAAGGATATAATAATTAACTAAGTGAAAAAAACCTCGCAGAGTAAATTCACTTGATGACAAGGTCCCAAGTTACCTAGGCCTGTTACATGACTCAACTCATCATACTAGCATCACTTTACATTATCCCCGCAGGGCTTGTGGAATCTGAGTACAACAGAAGAAGATGAGAAGAAGAATTAGAGTTGAAAAACTCTAATGGTACATGAAGCCTCTGATACATCCTTGGGCATGGAGTCTTCAAAAAATATTTGGGCACACTTCAGTGCTCAACAAGGAGAAAATTTTTCTTCTATAGGGTCACCCACTTTGGTGGGTAACACTTCCAAAATGGCTAGTTAAAGGATCTAATGGCTAGTTGACTTGACTTTAAATGATTAGTAGACTCGAACTTGCAACCTTTTTGTTTAATCTTCAAAGCCATGATGCATTTGACCTTTTGACTATGTGGGTTTGCTGATATTTTCCTTGATTTCATATGGGTCTTGCTTCATTTTACCACATCATGCCCTGTGTTGCCATATCATCACTGTCCCTGCCACATCAGCATGCCCTGTAGGCTGTTAAGTGATCTCTAGTGCCCTTGGGAATTTGGAGTAACTGGGACATGGGTTGTGTTAGTCTTCTATTGTAGACCAAGTTTGATATAATGCATGCAGAAAATTGTCCAATGTTGCGCTTGTTTTGCCACCTAGAAAGCTGCTGTACCTATATGGTCAACTTTGACCACTTGTAACTTCATCATGCCTTCACTGTTTGGAAAAATTTAAATGTAGCATGGTGTCTTCTCATCAAGCTGAGCATTTTAGGACCAAGTTGACTTTTTTTCTTCTAAGACCACTTGCATTGGGAAATGTGAACTGCCTTAGGAAATGTGAAATGTTGATTTTTTGAGACTGCCAAGTTGAGAACTCTCCGAGGAATATTGCACCAAGGCCAGGGCTACATACAAACTCAGTGACTCCTAACCGTGCAGTAAAACATAGGTGCACGATGATACAAACTGGACTATCCAATACACTGGTGATCACCCCTAACATAAGTAGGCTCCTCTAAAACCATGAGTCCTCTCAAGATCCATCCAAAACGTCCCAATCCTATACAGGTCAAAGAGACCAAGAACTTAACCCAAAAGAACATACCATGGTTGACCATCACAAGGTCTAGGACATTTAATACAATGACTCATATAGTTGTTACAAGGCTTTTGACTTGTGACCTTGGGTTTACAATGGTGTTAAAATTTAAATGCATTATGGAAAATAAATGTGCACCCCTGCTGACATGAGGGATAACAGGGCTCTAATGTTCCATGATATAATCTTCACTGTGGAGGTGGAGGAGTGGGGAGGAAGAATCTGTCACAAGAGAGATTCTTCCAGAATTTACCAACATGTCTCCTAGATCCTGTAAAATCTGCCTATTGCTCCTTCTGCCTCGTTTTTTGTCCTCTTTACTAGATTTGTTGCTGTCTTTAGGTGGATTTTTTTGACTCCTAGAGATGAGGACCAAGGGTTTCTGCTTTTTATTTGCTGCACTAGTTTTTCCTGAGATTTAATGTCTTTGATACTAATTGAATTTGCTGATCTGGTATCAACTGTGGATCTTTTTCCTACCAGGATTTTGCGATAGAGTTCAGATCTAATTCATTTAGGTCCATATCAATCTCCTCGTCATCCTCTGCCATGTCCTCTGTCTCTTGAACCATTTCTCTGTCTCCTGGTTATTTGGCTTTTTCCCCTTTTTCTCTTTTCCTTCACTTGCCCATTTCTTCTTCTTCCTCTGAGGTTTTATGGTTGGCATCCTCTAAGGTTTTTGGGATCCTTTGCTCAGGTTCTAGATTCTCCGCTGAAAGACTGTTTAAAGCTTCATATCTGTTGTTTGTTTTGGGACAGCCGGAAGGGATGGATCCTGAGCATTTCTTGGTGGTTCGCCTTTTGTTTGCAACTTTCTCGAAGCCATCCTGATCCTTTTTGGTCTGAATTCTAGGTGGGTTTGGAGGTTTGTTTACAGTTTAGAGGGAAATCTTTGAAGAGATACCCATGTTCACGGCATCTGCAACAATGAAATGGAATGTGGTTATAGTCAGTAGGTTGAAAACAATCATTGTCCTGATAGCTGAGGCAAATAAATGCTGGAAAGGGTTTTGGGATGTCCATGTAGACATATATTTGAGCATACGATGTATATCTGCCTTGTTCTGTTGCCTCTGAGGTCATGACATAGGAGCTTAGGCATTTACCTATTCCTTATGGGATTTCTTGATCCCAAAACTGCTGGGGAGAGAGTAAAGCTGTAATTAGACTGGTGCTGCTCGAAAATCTTCCTTATCTGGAGACGATCTTTCCACCTATAAACAAAGGTATAGACTAGCCGAGTTAAAAAAGTGTGGGCCATTCTGTAGGACTGTATCTCTATCCTCAAGATTATTGAAGATAGCTGTGAAAAAACCTTTAGAGCCTAAGTTGAGATCTACATTACCTTTTGGTTGCAATATTTCTGGATCCAACCCTCCAATGCTCTCTCCGTTGGCCAAATGCCCATAAATTTGCCAATGAGCACATGATCTTGCATATACTATATGTTTTCAGCAGTTTTTGTTGAGACAATTTCGTACATTGGGGTAACTTATACTTGAGGGATGCATGAGCTGGTGGTCAGTTTTTGGGCAGCGTTTGAGCCTTCTGAATGGGTCATGAATGTTGTCTCTGCAGAGGGCACTTGCATTTCCTGTGATGCTGATTCATTCCCTTTGAGTTTTGCTTGCTGCTCGTGATCGTTTCTATGTGGATTCTGGATGGTCCCTTCCCCAGAAACTACATTCTGGTAGAAGGGGGTACTAGAAGATGAAGAAACCCTAACAGACAGTTCTTGTTCCACACTATCGAACACCAAATCTAAAGCATGATATTGTTATTAGAAAGCTGTTGAGTTTAAATTTCTTAATTTTGCAGGACACTCTTATTTTCCCACACAAAGATAGATAGATGGATAGATAGATATGTAGACTGATTATGTAAATTGTGCAGTCATTTTGCAAGCTACCTGCCCAAGGATACAACAACGCAGAGAAGTTTCAGTTGGTGTTCGTTGTGAGCAGAGCACTGAGGGGGGTAACAGCTTGGATATATGGTTGGGTCGAATTGCGATGCTTAGTTTTGCAGCTGCTATTACCATCGAAATAACTACAGGCAAGGGCGTTTTACAGGTATGAGTACTCTTCAGTTGCTTCATCAGCTAGCTTTTAAATCTTTTCTTCAATCTGTTTTACTTCTATGAAGCCTGAATTTCTGTGGTGTTCAACCTGCATATTTGATTCTTAAATGCCATGCCAATATATTAAAATATTCATGGAAGTAGTACAAATTGTTTCTAGTTTTCATTTCGGAAGCAATGCCTGATGTATTCAGTAGCATTTTTTGCCCCCACTCTTCAGTTGTTCCATCAGCTTGCTTTTAAAGCTTTTCTTCAAGCTGTTTTACTTCTATGAAGCTTGAATTTCTGTGGTGTTCAAGCTGCATATTTGATTCTTAAATGCCATGCCAATCTATTAAAATATCCATGGAAGTAGTACAAATTGTTTCTAGTGTTTATCTCAGAAGCAATGCCTGGTGTATTCTGTTGCAATTTTTGTCCCCAGTGCATGTCAAACGATCAAATTTTAATTTGAGCAAACAGAGAAATATTTGGCAAATATTGGGCAGCTCACTCCTGGAGAATGCCAGCAATCTCTCTCTTCTACAAAGAGGTGGTAGAAGTCTTTCCACCAATGGAAATATTGGGATGTTATCTTTCTGAAGTAAGGTTCTTGTGACTCAGTGTAGAATCTGATAGATATGAAAAACAAACCTGCAAACTATTACGGAGTGCAAATACACTGCAGAATGCTTTTAGTGATATAAGATAAGATAAGATTATTATGTTAGTGTTACAAATCACTAGACAAAGTAGAGACTCGAAAGTACAACTGCAGTGATAAGTAGTGGGAATGCTAACATGACTCCTAAAAGCTAGATGTTATGAATATAATTCATAACAAATTTAATTAATATAGTCATTAATAGTTAAATAGGGATTATGTAAAATAGTCATTAGGTTAATGAAAAGGCATGTCTAAAGGACATGCCCATTCGTGAAAAGGCACTTGCATAGGTATAAAAGCAGGGCCTCATTGTAACTTTCAATCATCTTATTATATCTTATCATATACATTTTTAATAAAATATTATTATTAAAATACCTCTTGTGTATTTTTGCTATTAAGCCAACAAACCTACTAGTTTTGTTGCTACAGTGGTATCAGAGGCATATCGAAGCCATTAGAGCCATATCGATGCCAAGTTGAAGCCATGTCGCACAACATCGTTCTACAAGCCTACGAACGTAGTTTACAAGCCTATGGACATAGTTTACCACACACTGTGTCAGTACATGGAGATCATGAGCAATTAGAAAAGTTGTGTGAAGAAAGTGAAAAAATTAGTAAAATTCTAGAAAAATTTCAGCAATTAGAGAATTCATGTGCAGAAGTCACAACACGTTTTAAAAAAAATTCTGCACATTTATCTGCAGTAATCCATAATTATGAAGATGCGAAAATGGTTGATTCTAATAATGGTGATAAAAGGGAAAATGAAGTTATCGATGATAAGAAAGTGCTAAAGAAAATCCTGAAGCAAGGAGAAGGTTATGAACGACCTAATAATGAGAGGGCAGTTAGTTATGCCAAGGGAAAATCAAGTAGAACATCCATGGAAAATTCAAGCAAATATATTCCCCCACCAATGTGTAATAAAGGAAAAAAGGAAGAGAAATGTTGGAAATGTGGAGACAAATATTTCATAGGACATAAATGTGCCTTTTATACAAGAAATATCATTGCCAGCAACAGTAAAAAAACACAAAAAGATGAAGCTGATGTGGATGAGGATTATGACGAGCATGTAGATAAAGATAAATTGGAAGAAGGCTATGTTGAGAATCAAGAAGGAAACCACTCAAATTCCGAATCTGGTTGGGTATATGAAGAAAAAGAAGAAAATTATCAAGGTGACACTGAACAAGCTACCAAGAATAGTTCTTTGACGGTTCAAACAAGTGTAATACCACCTGCAGTAAAAACAGAGGTTACTGATACTAATTATAATTTGCAAGATGAAAATGAACCAGAACAGTTGCAAGTGAGCATGCCCATGTCACCAGTGAAATCCTTTGATGCTTCAGAAGAATTTAGAAATTGGATCGGGAGCACCTATGCGAATGGGAAAGAACCTCCAACAGTTGCTGAAACCCAAAACATAGGCAAATTGGTGGAAACTGTTAACATTCCAGAAGCTGGTCTTAGTGTCCAAAATGAGGATGAAACTGATGAAGAAACAAAAAAAGATGATGCGATTGAAATGCCAAGTAAAATTGGGACTACATTATGTATGGCGGGTGCACTGAAAAAAGCTCATGAAACAAAATGCAGAGAATTGGTTAGAATTTTGAGTACTTCAGGGCCAGATCCAAAAGCCCAAGATGCACTGCGAGGACAAACTGCTCTACATGCGGCAACAATGGCTAATGATGTAGAAATGGTGAAAATCATCTTGGATGCAGGTGTTGATGTTGATATTAGAGATGTACACAATACAACACCTCTTCATGTTGCTTTAGCTAGGGGTTCAAAGTCATGTGTAGGGTTCCGTAACTCTGTTAGCCAACAAAATGCTGTCGAAATGATGGAGTTAGATGCTTCTCCAAACACGAGGCATCGAATAGAAAACGAGTATACTAAACAGAATATACAGAAGGTGCCAATTCTAGTTGATGTTGAACCATCCGCAGATACTCTAAATCACAAAGGTGATCCGTTGCCTATTAATACTGAGGCAGTTGATTGTAATTCTGGACCCAAGAGTTGTGAGTTGTCACTTTTTTCTGAAGAAAATTATTGTGTACAAAAGCATAGATCTTTATCACCAGGAGCTAAGGTAAAGCTATTTCCTTCAACTGGTGAAGTAATTCAAGATAAACAGGTGGATAGTTTATCTATTGTTGATAAACCAGAGAGTAGTGCTATTGATAATGTTAAGCGTATGTCCGAGAGCATTCACTTAGAAAGTGCAACTGCATCTAATGCCATAGATGCAAACCCTGCATCTACTTCACCTGTCAAGCTTCCGGTGCCTGAAAGGCTGGACATAGAGCAAGATAACTGTGGTGATGCTTTTTAGTAGCAACCAGCAAAGCTGCCGTCAGCAAGAAAGTAAATATCTCCAATTTCACGAAAAAGACTTCTGCAAGCCGTGGATTTTAGAAGTGCATTTACGAAATCTCGCCCTCCAGAAAGTTCATCTCAGCCGAGTGAATTGGATGCAATGGATGCAAGAGTTGAATCACTCGATACTTATTTTAAGTCTTTGCAAAACCCAGATGGCAAAGCAACGGGATCCCCATGTAACAGAAGTTCCAACTTGCAACGAAATTCCCCCTTTTCGCTGCCAAAAAGCCCTTGATATTCTCCTAGACCACGTTTTCATTGTAGCCCCTCATCAGCAATTGATCGCATGATGGGATATCGTATTATTTCTAATATTGCTATTGTGAGCTGGGTTTTTTTTCCTACCAACATTGAACAATCCCACACTTCAGACCGACTCTGGGAGGTTTTAGGAAATGCTGTCAGCAAAACCTACAATCGCATTTCAGACTTGAGAAAAGGGGTTGCATCTGCTGAGAAGTCTGTTCAAAAGGCCACAGAGCACAACAAATCTTTGGAGAAAGCCGCCATCATTTTCAATGTGGGAGCAATACACAGCCAGATCGCCGTTTCAGTTCGGTGCCTCAAGAAAGCTTCCAGAGCGTTCAAAACCCAGAGACCATTCGAAGGTTATTTGAGCGAGACCTGTCGGTTCTTGGAAGAGACCTTAGAAAGCGTGCTCTTGGTATGCTGCGTAAATCACGGTTGGTTGATATCATTGATATCGAGCCAGTTCAAAATCGTGTGAATCGGGTGCTCTATCCGTTCCGTCGTTCTAGATATGGAAGGGATTATACCTTCAATGCTCCAATAAAACTATTGGAGTCTATGGATTACGAAACACATTAAAATGGAAGGTGCAATAAAGGGACACGAGAAGGGGACATGACTATTTGAATGAACCTATAGTCCTAAAAATAAATAAACAAAAATAATTATAATAAATCATAAAAGTGCTTTATAAAAATGGTTAAAGTAATCTTATTACAATTATAAAGTTACCTTGATAGATTTTTATAAAGTTACTTCTATATATATATATTATATATATGTATATATATTATTATTATTATTACAAAAAAAAAAAGAGGAGGAAAAGAAAAAAAGGGGGCAATAGAGAACCCAGTTCAAGACAACATTATTGGAGAATTATACATGCCAAGGTACCAGTGATGAATGACATGCCTAGCAGATAATCCCAAGTGAAGAAAATTGTCGAAAGATTAAGCTTTGAGGACAAAGATTTTCGAGAAGAAGGCAATGTTATGAATATAATTCATAACAAATTTAATTAATATAGTCATTAATAGTTAAATAGGGATTATGTAAAATAGTCATTAGGTTAATGAAAAGACATGTCTAAAAGACATGCCCATTCGTGAAAAGGCACCTGCATAGGTATAAAAGAAGGGCCTCATTGTAACTTTCAATCATCTTATTATATCTTATCATATACATTTTTAATAAAATATTATTATTAAAATACCTCTTGTGTATTTTTGCTATTAATCCAACAAACCTACTAGTTTTGTTGCTACCTAGAAGGATAAGGACACAAGCTACATAGTAGCAACGTTAAATGAAAAACTAAATGATTATATCCAATCAATGGTAGAAGTCTTTCCACCAATGGAAATATTGGGATGTTATCTTTCTGAAGTAAGGTTTGTGTGACACAGTGTAGAATCTGATAAATATGAAAAATAAACCTGCAAACTATTACAGAGTGCAAATACACTGCAAAATGCTTGTAGTGATATAAGATAAGATAGATTATTATGTTAGTGTTACAAATAGCGAGAAAAAGTAGAGACTCGAAAGTACAACTGCAGTGATAAGTAGTGGGAATGCTAACATGACTCCTAAAAGCTAGAAGGATAAGGACACAAGCTACATAGTAGCAATGTTAAATGAAAAACTAAATGATTATATCCATCAATACATAAAAGAGAGAAAATGAGAGAGATTGTCCTTGATTATTCAATATGGTAAATGACAACACATTAATGGACACAATGTGTTGTACTGATAGTCTTGTACATCCACTTGATTACTAAGACATGACATAATCATAATTATAATTTAACATTATTTTTAGCATGCGACTTAATTCATTTTATTATTTTAAAGTATAACTCAAATTCAAAAACCAATAGAGTTTCAAGAAATTGGGTCAATGATAATCATTGAGTTGAATCTATAGAAGCTAAAGATTATTATGTGTCATATTTTTATTTGGAAATATTTAACTGCATATAAACCTAACCATGCTTAAGATCTTGCTAATATCATCTTGGGATATGATAAATATTCTTGAAATATTAAATTTAGAGAATCTACAGTATCACTACTTTGAGTTCTTGAAAATTAAATCTCACATTAATTAAAATCATAATGAAATCACATCTCTCTCTGTCTCTCTCTATATATATAAAACTAACTAGGATATATATATTGTACTTAACAAGAAATATAACTAACATATATAGCTAACGAATGCATATTTATACATAACAATTATAATATTATATAAAATATAATAACAAATAATATTAGATCTAAGACTTTTGTGATCCATAATGTAGATAAATGTCTTTCGGATTAATCACATCATTAGGATTTGGTCGACGTTTCGAACCATCTATTGTGGTTCATCCTCAAGACAAGGTGAAGAAAAAAATCGATTTCATTGAATAGCTGCTAAAACTAGCTGTTATTTAGTTAAAAATTAATTTTTTTTTAATTATTTAAAAATATTATTCATAAGGGTCAGTGGATAATATAATAATTTAGTAAAATGATTAAATTATAAAATTAATATAATAAGGGAGAAGGGGTAAATATTAGCATAGGGAATAATCTTAAAATATTTAAGTTATTAAGAGATATTAATAAAAGGTAAATGAATAATATACAATAATATAAAAAGGAAAAATTATAATTATTATAATGAGAGGAGAGGGGGACAAATGTATGTCACCATATATATATATATATATATTTTTTTTTTTCCTCGAGAAAAAAGCGTAATTTTATTACTGCAGGTGAGTACAAAATTACATTGTGAATCACATAAGTGTGTGATCAATGAAGACAAACCCAAGAGTTTGTAGGCAAAAGCAGTTACAGAAGAGGAAAGCAATCCTGTGCAGAACCAGAATCTGGCTTTTACCCTATTCATTTGGAAAACACGCTGTTCATAATAAAATTTAAAACGAAACTGCTGCTATCTCCTTTTAGCAGTCTAGCAAGAAAACATTCAGAAGAAACACTGCCCAGAAGAGAAATTTCTAATGATCTTCACGGATCCAATCATAGCCCAGACAGTCATAAGACCATATGGATGCACCAACAGATAAAAAACACAGCATGAAAAAACTGTAAAGTATCACCGCCCAGGGAAACGTCATTGGCAATGTGCGTCATTTAGATGAGTATCCAGCCCGCTGTAGCAGTCCTTCAGTCAAGAATACTAAGCAATAAAACAGTGGTTGCGCAGCCTCCATCACAAAATATGTTGTGAAGAACGCTCACCAAGTATAAGCAGCCCGTGACTTTTAGATGTCATATCTGTTAAAAAGTTCCAGCCCCCTGCAGACAACCCATCGAGTATGCAAACCAAGATAAAATAACAGTGATGTAATCACAACCATCTTCACATAAACTGATGTGTAAAACGCACACCATGAGTATGTTTTCTGTTGGCAAATTAGATGTCAGGCCAACATAGGAAACCTGTAGCCTCTCAGTCAAATAAAGATGGATGTAAATATTCAGTGGTATCGCCATCCTGATGTTCTTTGATTCTACAGATACCCTCGTCCTGCTGAATCCCCCTCTTTGATGCTCGATCAACCTCATCATTATTTTCTCGATATATATGCTGACAGGAGAAAAATTCAAATGAATGGAGGATCTCCCTAATAAAGCGAAACAGATTTTGTAAATGGTGTACTCTGCATTGCTGAATTCCTTTTATCCAGTTTATCACATTCAAGGAGTTCCCATAGAAATTTATCTTTCTGCAACCTTTCTCCACAGTGAACATCAGAAGAATCTTGAGGCTCAACAATTCAGCATAATTATTTGTTCCTTCCCAAGCCCAACAGAGATCTCAAACCAATGTGATTCAGAAAGAAACAACAGAGCCCCTCCACCACAAACATTTTGCTGCATAGCCCCATCGAAAAAACCTCAAGGATTCCTTCTATCAATGTCCAACAGTAGGACCTCCCTCTGATTGGCAGCACGGATATGGATAGGAAAGGCACCAATGATCTCTGGTGTACTGACCGACCCATCAAATAGTAGGCGATTACGTGCCAACCAACAACCCCAGATAACAAGGAGAGGCAGAGCTTTTAGATTCTGCTCAGCATAAGACAACCACCACAAATCCCATGCATGAGACACAGTTAAGCCCTCCCATCTACAAAGAATACCCAATAACCTGGAACATTCCAGCCAAACACCTTTAATGAAAGGACAACTGAGGAAAAGATGGTTAACTGATTCCTCATCAGAGTTGCACAGACAACACCAGCCAGGGCCCTGAAAACATCTGTGTTGCAACACATCCCAGGTAGGGACTTTATTTTCAAGGACACACCACATAAAAAAGCGAGTCTTAGGAGGAACATTTAGTTTCCAGAGTTTCTTCCACCACCATCGCTCATCACCCAAGACATCCCCAGCACTAAGTTTTGTGTAGCCAGCCCGAGGAGAATAGATCCCGGAAGAATCAAAATCCCAAGCAATCGTATCTTCCCTATCCAGAGGTAAAATATGAGCCTGTTTTAAAGCTCGGATATAAACAACCAAAGCCCTCTCATCATGAGCATCCAACCCCAAAGAAGAGGCCAAAATCCATGGCTGAATGCCCAACCTTCTCCGAACCGGATCAGCAAGATGGGAGAGAAAGGTAATCCCCCTCTGCCTTAAGGCCTCAACCATGTGCCTAGGAAGGATGTGTTGAAGTACGCTTCCCATCCAAGGATCCTCACCAACCCGAAGCTTCCTGCCACTACCCATATCCCATGCCAAACTTGTTTCCAGAATGTGAAAAGATTTAACAAGAGCCTTCCAAATCCTCGACCCACCCACAAAGGATTTTCTTGGATTCCTTATCCAATCAACAATAGAAAAAGGAGCAATATATTTCTGTGTGATCACCTGTGTCCAAAGACTGTCCACAGTGATGAGCCTCCACCCACCCTTTGCAGCAAGAGCCTGTGCAAATAGAAAAATATTTTTCAGTCCCCATCCTCCCATCCCTTTAGGGACTGCAATTTTCTCCCACCGAACCCAAGGGGTCACCAACGATTCCTGTTTCCCACTCCAAAGGAATCTAAAGCAAATCCTCTTGGCAGCCTCCAAAATACCCTTTGGAATCCAAGAGAGGGACAACCAATAAACTGGAACAACCTCTAGAACAGACTTAACTAAAATCAGCCGCCCAGCTCTAGACAGCCATTTATGACACCAAACTCTTAAGCGCTTTTCCAGCTTTTCCAGCAACCAGCTCCAATCATGTTTCCTATAATCATTGGGTTTTAAATGGAACCCCAAATAATTCAGCGCAACATCCAAGCCAGTAGAATTATAGGGAAAGATCCTCCCGAACTCATGCCTCTCCTCATCCCTCAGAAAATGAGTAGTGATGGAAGACTTCCTAGCATTCACTTCCATACCAGTGGCCTTGCTAAACAGATCCAAAATCTCTCCAATAGTGATTGCATCTCGCACCGATCCAGAGCTGAAGATTAACACATCATCAACAAAAAGTAGATGAGTGATGAAAAAATTAGGAGCAACCTGTATGCCCTTCAAGGAACCCTGTCTCTTGGCCTCCTGAAGGGCTCTGCTCAACCCCTCAACAACCAATAAAAACAAAAGGGGAGAGAGGGGGCAGCCCTGGCGCAGACCCCTTTCAGCATGAAAAAAGGGAGATGCAACCCCATTTAGCAAAACAGAGAAAGAGACAGTTGTAATACAACTCATAATCCATCTTATGAAACCAATGCCAAAACCAAGGTGAGTCAGAAGCATACGAATATATAACCTGCTTACCCGGTCATATGCTTTGGAGAGATCTATTTTCAGCACAGTCCCTTTCAGGTTCTTGGTCTTCATGTTGTGGAGAGCCTCTTGAGCAGTTCCAATTGCTTCATGTATTTGACGACCATCTAGGAAGCCAAATTGTTCACCAGAGATATGAGTAGACAGAATGCATTTGAGTCTTCTCGCAACCACCTTGGCTACCACTTTATAAATACGGTTTCACAAAGAGATAGGACGAAAATCAGCCAGAGAAAGGGGTTATCCACTTTCGGGATTAAAGCTAAGAAAGTGGAATTAAAACAAGCAGGAATCCTCCCTGAAATTCTGGTATCTTCCACAACTTTCAGCAAATCTGCCCCTAACACATCATATAGAGCCAAGAAAAATTCGATCGACCATCCATCTGGCCCAGGACTTTTGTCTTTTTGGAAGCTATGAAGAACCTCCATTAATTCCTTCTCAGAAACCTCAGCCATCAACGATTTGTTATCTGCCTCCTCCACAAATCTCGGAAAAAATAGAGCAACTCTTATCACTTCCGCAAGAGATGCATGAGCTGGAGCCTTAAATAGAGCCTTGAAATGTTCAACCCCCAGCTTAGCTTTAGCCTCAAAGGTAGAATGATCAATGCCCTGTCCATCTCTTAAACTCCATATAGTATTAGCCGCCTTCCGACCACGAGCATATGCATGAAAAATTTTTGTATTGTCATCCCCACTTGCCAACCATGTGGCCCTACTTTTTAACCTCCAAGATTCCTCCTTATCCATAAGAAGGGAGTTCCTTCTTTTTTCAAGAGAAACAAGAGTATCTTTATCTACTTGTGATTGAAACCCTCCTCCAATCCCCTCATAGATCAATCGTAGATCCTCTTCCACCTGCTTCAAATCCATATCCTCCCTCTGTCTCTTAGCAGCCGCCCATACATTCACAGCATCCTTGATGCATTTAAAATTTTCAGCAAATTGAAAGGCCGCAGAAAGAGTACTATCCGCCCTAAAAGGGATCCACCTAGCGAGAACAAGAGATTTAAAAGAATCATCCCTGAGCCAGATTTTGTTGAACTTTAAAGGGCTAGGGGGCTGCCTAGGCCCGATCTTGAACTCAAGAAAAATAGGAAAATGATCAGATGCACCCCCACATCCAATCCACTGCCTAATCTGAAAAGGCTTGTCCACAATCTGCTCAGCCACCAGGAAACGATCAAGTCTCTTTGCTATTCTTCCTTCAGCACATCTATTGTTCCTCCAGGTAGGTTTCATCTTTATGGGCTCAATATCGAGCAACAGATTCTCCTCCAATTTTTGTGTGAAGTACCCAGTCAATAAATCAATTTGTGCATGAGGACCCCAGACCTCAGACTGGCCCAATGTAAAGTTCAGATCCCCTCCCAAAATCACCGAGTCCCCCTTGAGTAAAGAGTTACCCAGGAGGGAGTCCCAGAAAGGGATCCTATCTTGATATGGGCAATAAATATTAATAACATTAAAAGCTTCACCTAGCTCCAACGCCAAAAAGTTTAAACCCAGGACCGACTCCATACCCCAGATGTTTAGAGGTTTGATTGTTCTTTCATTCCATCCAACAGCTAAACCACTCGACCTTCCTCTAGCATCCAACGTCTCAAAGGTCCATCGTGGCAGCCAACCTTCCAATCTAGATTTAACCACAGTCCCTTCACCTAAGGTCTCTTGTAGCAGAATAATATTTGGACAGTCCAGAGATATAATCCTCCGGAAAGCAGATTTCTTAAGGGGACCTGCCAAGCCCCTGCAATTATAGGACATAATCTTCATCACACACCAGGCTTCAGGGATTGGCTTGCTCTAAGCGCCCTGTCAATTGAAATTTTCCTCCCATCATGTACATCCATCATAGCTCTATCCTGAGCTTTCGCCAAAAAAGAGATCCTACCCCTTCCCCGAGCTGCTGGGGATTTCTCCCTCCCGAATCCACCAACACCTTTTTTTGCACTAGATCTCAAATTATAGCCAGAGACCGAAGGGACAGAGTTTACCAAAGGAGCCAGCAACCCTTCACCTGGATCAAAAGCAGTAACCTTCTCTTGGAGAGCTGGCTGAGAAAAAAGAGTAGGAACAGCAATAGGTAACTTACCACAATCATCCTTCCGTACCGAGACTGAAGTCGAAACCAAGTTAAGAGAAATATTGATGTTGGGGGAGAATGGGAAGGATCCCATGAGAGAAGATTTCAACAAAGATAACACATCCTTCAACATGCCATCATCCCTCAACTGGATATCCGCTCCATAATGCTGACTATGGATCTTCACAGCAGATAACGATCCATAATCAGAAATCTGAGAGAGCGACTCCTGCCCAGAAGAGAGGCCAGACTCCGCATCCAACACCTGTAGACCCAAATCAAACGGAATGTTGGAACCATTGGCAACAGGGTTCGATACGCATGAGAAGGATGAAGTGGGCAATGGCTGCGTATTGGAAGGGCCAGAACTAGCCCCCTTCGAGATAGGCTCCACCTCAGATCGAATAGACCTCCGGCTTTTAACATTTCGAGAGAAAGAAGCACATTCGGAGGCAGGATGGCCATAAACATGACACCGACGGCATCTGAACGGAACATTTTCATAATCTAGTAGCTGCTTAATGTCATATTGCCCCCACCGGAGGTTCAGAGATTCTGCAAGACCTTCTCTGATGTTAATCATGACAAGAATTCTAGCAACACGCTTGTGGTTTGTCTTGAAAAAAGAGAGATCAGCCTCTAGGAAGATCCCAAGCGTATTGCCAATACCACGGAGATGTTCCTTTGTCCAGTAATGGAGAGGCAGGCCAGGAATACGAACCCACAATGGGACCGAATCCACCCTCTCCCTACTTGCATCAAAAAGAGGGTGCCATGGTTTTAGGAGCAATGGAGAATGGTCCAAAGCCCAGCACCGATGCATCACCCACTGGATATGATCAGGCTGCAAAAAATTGAAAGAATACCACCCCTTTGAGAGGGACACCACCTCAGGCACATAACCAAGGACAACTTTCCAGTGCGCTTCAGCCCAAGCAACAACGGTTTTCAGAACGAAAAACCTCCCCACAGCCCTGCCAACTAATGTTCTGCTAGCCATTTGTGAAACCTGCTCCCAGCCTATGTCTTCACCCAAGACATAGTTATACCGTTTCTTGACCTTGTATCATCGTGGAACATGAACCCTAATAACGTTCTTCCAAGCTTATATGTCTCCAAATTCACATTCTCCCTACTTGCATCAAAAAGAGGGTGCCATGGTTTTAGGAGCAATGGAGAATGGTCCAAAGCCCAGCACCGATGCATCACCCACTGGATATGATCAGGCTGCAAAAAATTGAAAGAATACCACCCCTTTGAGAGGGACACCACCTCAGGCACATAACCAAGGACAACTTTCCAGTGCGCTTCAGCCCAAGCAACAACGGTTTTCAGAACGAAAAACCTCCCCACAGCCCTGCCAACTAATGTTCTGCTAGCCATTTGTGAAACCTGCTCCCAGCCTATGTCTTCACCCAAGACATAGTTATACTCTGCTCTTTTGACCTTGATCCATTTCTTTTTTTTTCCCCCCTTCTTCGACGCTCCAGCCTCCCTTACATTGTTTGAGCCTGTCTCTTTTGTATCATCAGGAACATGAACCCCACACTGTTCTTCCAAGCTTATATGTTTGGAGGCAACACTCAAGCTCTCCCTTTCACTGAAACCATTCACCCTTCTATTCATGAGCACAGAAAGATCCTGATCCTTTTCATGCACAGAAAAAAACACTCTCTGATCATCACCCACATCGTGAACTCTCTCTTCCGCATTCAAACACTGAGACAGTCCCTGCCCCTGCAGATCAAGACCCTTTACCAAGGGTGCCGCGCTCCTACTGCCAGTCAATCTGTCTCCTGCCCTCCCATTTGATCCGCCTACGAAACCAAAGAACGACAGCCTTCCTCCAGTATATAATGAGGGCTCCTCCTCTCCTTGTGAATGCAGCCCAAGCTATGCATAGTTCCTTGTCTGTTCGTCGTTTGCAGAGGCTCGCAGACCCAAAACAGTCTCCCGCCCATCGCCATTCAAAACTGTCTGACTCCCGCCCAACGCCATCCCTGTGTTCCATATATATATATATAAAAGCTAAGAATCAATATTATAATATAGTTCAAGGGATATTATCTAACAAAAATAAATTGCATAAAAACATGAACTAGAGAAAAAGAAAACAAGGATACAAATAGAAGAGGAAAAATCAAATCAAAGGGATGGGAATAAAACCAGAGAGAGGAGAGAGAAACAAAAAGGCAGAAGGAAATCAACGCATGAGGGAGGAATCACCTTGAGAGGGCCAGAGTCCAGCTCTTACTTAGATTTTTAGGATGTCTCTCAATTTCAATAGCCTCCCTCAGATATCTATGATGGAAGTGATCCACCTTAGCAATGACTTTGGAGTCTTCAATGCATACATGGTGACATGATTTCCCAGCATGCTCTGCAAGAGCAGAGGTGCGGGATCGACTGTGCCTAATGTTTGCAGCATGCTCATGGATTCTCTGTCTAATGGATCGACCAGTTTCCCCAATATAGGGAGTACCACAAGAGCAAGGTACTAAATAAACACCTTTCATGTCCTTTGGGTATATAGGGTCCTTAACAGATCCGATAGAATTCTTAATAGTACAGAGAGGTCAAAAGAAGAGGAGACATTATTTCTCCTAAGGACATGGGCAATTCTGTTTGAGGTCCCTTGTATAAACGAAAGATTCACCTTGGAGATAGGATCCATCCGAGAGGACTTATCTCTTGAGCCTTTAAAGGCTTTTTGAAAGGCCTTAAGACCTTGAGATATGCTATACCCATTAGTCTCAAATACGCCAAGAAGATGGGATTTCTTCGATTCCAAGTGGCTATCATCAGATATTCTAAGAGCCCTGGTAGCTAGAGTGCAGAGAACCCCAAATTTTTGAGCAGGAAAATGATGAGAATCAACATGAAGATACTGCTCAGTGTGAGTCTTCTTGCGGAAAACTTGGTGAGAGATAGAACCATCATCCCTTTTAGAGAGAAGAATATCCAAGAAGGGAAGGCAGCCATCCACCTCTACTTCCATCGTGAATTTGATGCAGACAGGGAATTCAGGTGATCAAGAAACAAATCGAACTTCTCGCGACCATGGGGCCAAATGACACAGGTATCATCCATGAACTTATTCCACTTCTTTGGGCGAAATTGAGCTGAGGCCAAGGCCTTCATTTCAAAATCTTCCATAAGTAAGTTAGCAACAACAGGGGAAAGAGGGGAACCCATGGAAACCCCACAGGTTTTCTCATAGAACAAACCTTGGAAACTGAAAAAAGTTGAGGTGAGGCACATGCCAACCAACTTAGAAGTGTCCTGGTCTGTGACTCGCTTAATGACATCAATGGTTTCCGGGAGGGGGATTTTGGTAAATAAGGAGACAACATCGAAACTAACTAATAAATCCCCAGGATCTAGCCTGATGTATTTCCATTCCTTGATAAAAGAAGCTGAGTCCTTAACATAAGAATCAGTAAGCCCCACCAGGGGTTTAAGCTTTCGGGCTAAGAAATTAGCCAGATGATAAGAAAGACCACCTATTATGTTAACAATAGGTCTTAAAGGGGCCCCAGGCTTATGAATCTTAGGAAGGCCATAAATCCTAGGGGTGAGGGGATTACTCTCAATAAGCTTCCTCGATAGAGGATTAAGAGAGGGATCTGACTTAATGGCGAGGGAAATCTCCTTAGAAATAGATTTAAGGGGATTTTTCTTAAGCTTAACATAGCTACCATTAAGGGAAAGATGGTCAACCATTTTGCTGACATAGTTAGATTTATCAATAATAACAATTGCACCACCCTTATCAGCCTTAAGGATGACAATGCCAGGGTTGCTTCTAAGGGATTTAAGGGCAAGAAACTCAGGCTTGCTCAAATTACTTCTTGGAGGCTTTGCCTTCCTAAGAATAATGGAGCAATCTTGCTTAATAGTTTCCTTAATATTATCAGGGAGATCCTTGATTCCATACTCTATGTTGCAGATAATGTCATCAATGGGGATCTTCCTAGGGGCCAAGGCAAAATTAAGGCCTTTATTGAGAAGACAAAAAACAAATGAATCAAAGTTCAAAGAGGACAGGTTAATGACATTTTTTCGAAGAGGAGAGATTCTTATTGCTATTACTGATATTAATAATGTTATTAGTACTATTATTATTATCTATAGTATTATTATTATTAATGCTAATTTGGTTATTATTGATAGGAGAATTATTTTCGATGTTAGTACTATCATTGTTATAATCCCCATTGTAAATAATATTATCCTTATTATTTATTATTAAGTTACTATTTGAGTCATTATTTATAATAATATTATTATTGTCATCTACTACTAAATTATTATTTAAGTCTTTATCCCTAAGATTATGATTTAAGAAATTATTAGAATGTGGGTTATGGCAGTTGTTATTAATATTTATAAGGTTAACGATTTTATTTAGAATTAAATTATTATTTGAGTTCATACCGAACCCACAGCTGAGGGCGTTGCGGTTGGGAAGAGCATCACCCAAATCTGAAACCGGTTCTGAAAGCCCCCGGGAGAGAGACACCATTCTAGCAGAACTGGAACACAATTCCGAAACTAAATCGGGAGACAGAGCTGAAGCTGAACCCTCTCGAGGCTGCTGCGGGAGCTTGGGCTGCGTCTCCATTAAAATAATTAATTATTGGAATAACTTAAGTTCCGGGTGGAATTTCTCCAAACGATTTCTGGGTCTTGAAGATCTCATGTGTTCTAGCCCCTCCACAAAGTTTTGGAGCTAGAGCATATCCAATGATACCCAAAAATCAATTCTCCCTCTTAGTGAGAAATTTGCTCTAACAACACTTCACTCCAGAAGCGTTACTCTGATCCATGGCATTGGTCCCTTACGTTGTTGATGCTCGGCCTGCTGCCCCTCACCCACTGCGTTGCTTCCTTCTGTACTGCTGCCCATGTCTCTGCAACAGTTACTGCCTCATCTGTACTGTATCTCCCTCTCAAATGCTGCATCATGGTGCCCATAGCACTGCCATTGCTAACTGCTGCACTGTAACTCAGTTGCTGAGAAGTAAGCAACTGAAGGACATCACCCAAAATCCTGACAGACAAGTCAGTCTGCCTGCATCTCGATACTGAAGCACCCTCTGCCGCTGAACTGCGCTGACCCTCTGAAGCTCTGCGCTGCTGTTGCTCTGCACTGCGTAAGCATTGCTCCTCTGCATTGCTGAAATCCCATCAGCCTCTACGCTGTTGCTTCTACGTTGTTGCTGCCTCTGCTCTGCGCTACTCTAGTCTTCAGCATCCTAGTACTGCTAATGTGCCTCCATAATCCTCTGCACCAACTGACTCCAGTCATCCTGCTGTTGTCATTAAGGGCTCCCGTAGCTCGTATGTGATCCAAGAGTTTGGGCACCTCAAGGATCCTGCCCCATTCCATCTGTAGCTCAATCTACAGATCTATGTCGCCGCACCTCTTCTCTTGAGGCACATGAGCACTCATGGCATACTCATCCTCATCTGTCATGAAGAGTTTGAGATCATTCAGAACTACCAGGATCTTGACCTTCCAGATGACAAAGTTGGATGCTCCATCCAACTTGTCCTGATCCCCCACTCCTTGTGTAGCCATCTTTGCTTAACAAAAAAAAGTCGAAACGGATGCTCTTCTCCCTTCTTCTGTTGCTGCTCTCAGTAAGAGACTCGGATTTGGGTTTCTTGGCGATAGAAACCCTTTGGAGAATATGCTGCCTCTAACCAATGATTTCCTTCCCGAAAATCCTCCAATTCTGTCGAATCAATCGTCTCCAATCACTCCGCTGATTGGATCTTAGATTTCTTGGCTAGAAAGTTTGTTGAGGAACTGTTTCCCCTTACTTTGTCAACCCTTCTAGACACTGTTCTGCACCGGCAGAAACAATGCCCCACCAGCAACTTCGAAGAACAAGACTGCACCTCCAGCCATGGAAAGTAGCACATTGTCCCCCCCTCTCGGCTTGCGTCGGCCTTTGCGTCAGCTCTGCATGAGCTAGATAGGCTTTGCGTCACCCTTTTGGGCTTGCATCAGCCTTTGTGTCAGCTCTGCGTGAGCTAGACAGGCTCTGTGTCACCCCTGGTGGGTCTGCGCTGCCCTTTGGTGCTATGTTGCCTCTTTCTGGATCTGTGCTGTCTCAGCCGCCTTATTGCAGCAAAGAACCTCGTCACTTTGTTGATGGCTTCAGCTCCCCCTGATCTGTAATGGCTCTAATACCATGTGAAAATTCCTGAATCTACTTAACAAAAATTTCTACTGCAGAAATCTGGTTTACTTCTCCTACTTGTGTTTTTACATTTACAAGTTATTTTCAGAAATATTCAGAAAACAATGAAGTAAACACACTACAGATCTACACATACATACAAATCAAGTACTGAAGAATTAAGCACACATGACAAAGGACACAATATTTTTTGGACAAATGTCCCCGGAAAAACCCAATGTGGGAAAACCGGTGCAACAGTTCTAAGGGTTTTTTTTATTAAGCAACAGTTCTGAGTACATCTAGGATGCCATAATCTGGCTCACCCAACAGAGAAAACCTCGGCAATCCAAGATAAACGTGAGTTTTGCCTCCCTCTGCAAGTCCCGACTGATCCAGATCAGTCACTGGTGAAACCCCAGCTAGCTTTGCGCAGTCTCTATGCTGCCATTGCGTAAGCCTGTGTGGGCTTGGCTGAAGGACTGCGTCACCCTTCCTCTGCGCTGGTCAACCTCACAGAAATCGAGTTTCAGCCCTGCTGGCTTAGAAAACCCGGTTTCCGGCTAATTTTGGACTGTCCCTCGGAGGCTCTACACTGCCCCTGCAAGAGCCCTGCGTGGGCCTGTGTCACCCTCTCTGGGGTCTGCGTCACACTCTCTGGTGGCTGCACTGCCTCCTCTGCGTCTCTGCTGCCCTTGCTCTGGTTTGTACTCTTGGTCCTCCAACCAATCACTGCATCTGCCCCTCACTCCTTTTCTGAGTCCCTCAGATCTGATCTTCGTTCGAGCACTGCTCTGTCGGAAGAATTCGATCTCTTAGACTCTGTGTGTGTTCTCTAATTGACCCCAAGCCTTCCTTTAATACTTTTCCAGTTGACGAATCAACGACCATGATCTAATCTCTAATCGACGACTAAGATTAGAAAAGACTTTATCCTCGCCACTTAGAACATTCTCACCCACATGTTTAAATTAATCCCCTTTAATTATTTAATTTCCTCAAGTTAGACTTAGGGTCTCCATTAAAATAATTAATTATTGGAATAACTTAAGTTTCGGGTGGAATTTCTCCAAATGATTTCTAGGTCTTGGAGATCGCATGTGTTCTAGCCCCTCCACAAAGTTTTGGAGCTAGATCACTTCCGATCCTACCCAAAAATCAGCAGCAATGATCCACATTGAATAAGATCATCAATCAAATCAAGGAAACTAAGATTGACATCAGCAAAGTATTAAATCCTCTAGTCACCTTATAAAGGAATCTACAATGCAAAATAGCACAAAGTATAGACAACCAAAAGAAACATTTTAGATCTACAAAGAAGACATTTACAGCAAGGACCCTCCCCATATTCTTGAAGGTGGTCATCCAAAGAAGCAGTAATCTCCATCAACAAAAGGAAGTTGGTTCTAAAGATGTTGTCATCATAATTGAAGAAATCTCCTTTGTTGAAGAAGGGTTTCTCATTTGAAAAAGGGAACATCAAACATCTTCTTCAACCACCATCAAAGTGACAAAGGTGAAGATTCTATCTTCACATATCAAGTAAGTATCTTTTATTCTAAAATCAAATTTGGTAAAAATGACTTCATATTTGCAAGAAGTTCTGTAAGCTGATCAGGCCATCAAGATTTCTTGCACGAAAAAGGAGGATAGACATAATCCTAGAAGAAAGTGAAGTCATTGAACATATCAATAAAAGGGTCTCCTCTAAATATATGGAAAGAGATCAAAGGACTCAAAGGATTCTTATGAAATTAGTCAAAGGTTCTCTCATCACTATATATATGGCAGGAGTGGAGATGTGCGATAAGCTAGAAGATATATCTTCTCTGAAGATGCAGTAAAGAAGGTCATATCACTTAGACCTGACCTACACTAAATGAAGGAATATCTTCATAGAATCTTAATTGTGAGATCTAGTAAAAATGACAAAGAATAATCATCACTATTCTGATGAGCAAGGTAACAAATGTCCATGGGACAAGAAAGTTACCTTATCTACGCTAGATAGAAGAAGACAAGTTGAGGGTAAGAATGTTGAAAGTTAAAGAACTCAGGTATTACAGGAAGAAAGCTCATATCACCAGAAAGGATGAAGGAAGCTTAAGAAAAGAAGTTCAAGGAAAGAGGGAGTAAGAGATCTTTACTATGGTTAAGATAGTCTCCCTCACAAAAGGTCTTTTCATGGCTCTTAAATCTTGTATAGGATATGACTACAATAAATAATAAGATGCGATGTAGCATCATTAGAAGCAAGAGCTTGTGACATCACCATAGGGAATCATGAAGGACAGGAGAAACTAAATTCATTGCAATCAAATATGAAGGATATAGCTCTTGGGAACCTCATTGGAAGGAAGAAGTCATCTAGGACAAGGCTCATCATACATCAAAAGGAAACATTTGCCAAGATAAGGATATTCAAGATCCTCAAGATTCTTTGATGGAATCCTCATTGAAGGATTCACCAATCTAGAGAGGAAGCGAGTGTTTCATTAGGAACTCCAACTTGTGGAGTTCATGGAATGATGGTATGATGACCTAAGAGATCAACCAAATCAAGGGTTTGAAGACACTTCAATCAAGGAAGCAGCTGAAAGAATACTAGATGACATAAAGGTAAATGAGGTATGTATGCTTGTATTTAATATTATGTCATGTCGTATGGTTGCAGGTAACGTTGATCACTACTTTTGTCCTGAGAAGCATGATCAAAGAAAAGGGATCTCCTCCTCTAAAAGGATGTTGAGAGGCATGGTTTACACTAGATGAAATTAACATAATATATTCTCATATGAAGTTTGAGATGATTGGCAACTATTAAGGAACTCTGATTGAAAGCTTGTGGGAATAAAATTGTGTGGAGAAACAAAGGAAGAGATCGTGAGAAGTACAACCATGGTAAAGGCAATCAACATCCACGAAGACCAAGAAGTATTGACTAGGAAGTCTCCCGGAAAGATATGGGAACTTTGATGGAAGTCTAGAAAAGATGGAGACCATTGACAATGCATATCTTTGGGAGATGTGTCAACATATTTGAAGGATGCTAATACCTACAAGAAGATGTCACGATGAAAGATCATCACTAAGGTAATTTTTGATTCAAGTGTTCATATTTATAATTGAATAATATCTGGACGAGCTTATGCAGGGTTGCCAAAGGGAAGTATATGTCTTCCACTATTGACAACCATATGGAAGGATGAACGATCCTTGGAAGAAATATGGTTTGAAGGAAAGCAACACGACATGACGCTAGACTAGATGAGAAGACTAATGTATCACTTTCTAATAGAATGAAGACACGACTCATGGATGAAAGTGATGGATGATCTGTGCCCTATGAAGAGATCCCAAAGATGAAGACTCCTCAACAAAGAAGAAACTGATGACATCAAAGGAAGGAGTTATTTAGAGCAATTAGATGTCCCATTATTTTCCTATAAGATCTGCTGTAGGTCCCTGATTAAGAGGGAGTCTAGTAATAAGTATCTTACTTGGAAGAAACTTGGTAATTCCTAAGCCAAGAGGGAGCTTAGGTACATTTCTTGTATACGAATGAGTACATTCCTTGGTGGAATATGTTCTCCCTAGTTGAGAGGGAGAGATAGATACATCATTCTGGTCTTCACCTGGGAAGACAAAATGGAGGATTGGGTAATCATCTGGCATCTGATACTCTTTGAGGATGTATTAGGGCATCCAAGACAAGAGTAGTCATGGAAGGACCGATATTCTTTGAGGACTGAGAATCCAAGATAAGAATAGTACTGCACATACTCTGAGTGAACCCGGGTGGGGTATGTTCCAAGAGAGACAATGATGAAGGTGTCTATTCATCATTGGTCTTGCCAGCATTGGAGCTCAAGATGTCGTGGAGAGATGGAACTGTTAGTCAAGGCCTTACACTATGACAATGCTGGTTGATATGATGTATTACAGATGGGTTACAAATCCGACTCTTCTTATGAGATCTCTTCAGATTGAGAATGACCAAGTACCATTATGAATACCTCCCTAGTTAAGAGGGAGAGTTGAAAAGTGTAACTAGGTTTGGTCTTCATAATGACTTGTAATTATGATTTTTATGTAATGAAGAAGAGAAAAGAAAATAAAATGTATTATGTTGCTTGCTTCATGGGTTTCATGAGCAAGAAGTTTTTATTATAGGTCAAAGACTTCTTCTTGATGTCTTTAGGAAATTTTCATCTTGTCATAAAGATAATTAGAGTCGTGTAAATGAATTCATGTTATACGTGTAAAAGACACATCATCTATGTAAAAGTTGCACTCTAAGACATTGTCACCATGCCTCTTAAAGTCAGTTTAAAGATTGATGTAACTCTCCTTGGAAAGAAGTCGGCCTACCTCCTATAAGTTATGTCGGCTCAACTCATATGGAAACATCTATTCGAAATGTCAGGTCAGCTTAATTGATGGGTCAACAACTATATAAAGGCACCTCGACCTATACCACAGAGACACAATTTCGGAAAGGTATCTCTTAGATTCTCGGATGGTGGACAGTTTAGTGTAGGGTTACCATATCTCAGAAGTGCAGATCACAATGCGGATCTCAGCGTGAGAAGGATAAGGGTATTACAACGAGTAGTAAAGGCTATATGGTGTGCAAGGATCAACGAAGGAAGTCTCTCTCTGTTTCGGACTAGGTTTGCATCTCTCTCACTGTAATTTCAGGGAAGATCAAAGGTTGCCTCAGTGCATACATTGTTTGATCTTAGGCTGTCAAGTAGTGTAGAGGGATGCTGGAAGGAGGCCAAAGAAGGATTTTGTTGGAGGCCGAAGGGAGGAGGTACCTTGTCAAGGGCTAGAGACCAAGATTCTCTAGGCGACAGTGCAAGGCAGTGCGAAGAAAGGAGGACAAAATTGAGGAGGCTGAGAGGGGCAAGAGATGGTGACAGTGTCTTGGAGAAAAACTTATGTTTGGTGCCTTTGTCAAAGGTCTTGGTATTTGTCAATTGAAGTATCTATAAGAAGAGATTTGCGAGTTTTCCCCTCAAGAGGAGGGGTTTTAGCCCTGGCATGCAGCTTACATATTGTGTCACTATTCTTATTGTTTTGGTAACTGTTTGATGTATTGTTCATCATAATAACAAGAATCAAAGATAAAGAAGCTAAGGAGTAACACACGCAATTATCAAGTAAGAGAATTGAATTAATCATTGCCCTACTGAATTCTCAACAAGGGGGAGGCTAACCCTATGTGGACCCAATGGACAGATGTGGACCTCGATGGGAAAATAGATGAATGGGTCTAAAATGAGTGGAACAAAAGTGATGTAGGTGGTATCGGGAAGCGAGACTACGCAACCAAAATCGGGATTTCCCATGTAGTGCCAACCCCAAAGCCAAATGGTCAGTAAAGGAGATCCCACGGGACTAGGACACAAGGGTAACCGCGAAATCGGGTAGTGTAGACAAGAATACAAGCCTAAACCACTCTTTCCGCCAAATCCCCCCACCAATATATGCCTAAAAGTTCCCATGACAAGTAAGGAAAATTACTCAATTATACCAATGAAAAGCCTTACCTTTAGGGTCGGGAGGCCCACCTTCAAACATACATTCATGACAAGTGGTTGAGGGACCACATGGCTAGCTTAGGTGGCAGAGAAAATGGTACATTGAACTATTTGGTGGTTGCAAGGGGCTGCTGGCTGCTGACTGAGGACCATCTAGGAGAAAGTTTTTCTCCTATATACACTACCCACAAGTGGTGGGTTACAAACACATCAGGATGTTGCTTTAGTTTGGGTTCTGCTATGATATCCTTGATGAGTAGGACGTAGACATATGTCGCAATCAACACCGTAGAGGATGAGTATATTGTAGCTAGTTTGGCGAGTTGTGAAGCAGTGTGGCTTCGAAAGCTGCTCGCAGGATTGTTTTATCAAAGTGTTGGAGACGACCATGATACATTGTGACAATCAAAGCTGTGTGAAGCTTTCGAAATATCCAGTTTTGCATGACAGGTTGAAGCACATTGAGATCATGTACCACTACATCTGAGACATGGTACAAAAGGGAGCAATGAGGTTCCAATACCTTTCTATGGACGAGAAGGTTGCTGACATTCTCACAAAACCTCTATCCTAGATGAAGTTCGTATACTTCAGGGACAAGCTTAGAGTGGTTGAGAATGCCTCCCTCATTGAGAGGGAGTCTTGATGTTGTAGCATTAGGGCATACATTCTCCCTTGGTCAACGGTATTGACAAAGTGCCATGTAATGTGGCTAGGAAGAATGGTCCACATAACATCAGGGCCTAGAGAGCTCCCTCGGTTAGAAGGTTCTGACCATATTGCCAAGGATTAGTTGGCTAGTGGGTAGAGTGAGTTTCTCAAAGCATCGGGCAAGTATTTTTATCATTCAAGTGTTATGTGACGAAATGGGGGAATGGTAAATGGGCCCAGGGTTTCACCATTGACCTGGTTCCAAGTGATAACTTGGTTAGTTGGTGACCCAAGGCTAGTTTTGTTTTTACCTCGGTCACGGGGTGCCTGGCCATATTGCCAAAGGGTATTTGGCTAGTGGGTGACTAGATCCTTTGCATGATGCTGATGCAAGGCTACTTGGGAGCGGGAGCTGAAGCGAGAGTGGGGAGCGATTTTTGTAATATATATTTTTATATATTTTGATGCATACATGTCAACAAAAGCATGTAGAATGATGAATTAGTGATAAAAAATATAATAACATGGATTAAACCATATAACATCATTCATCTAGGAGTTATAATCTTCATCAACCACAGGTCCACATATTACAAGTTCTCATTTATATAACATGTAAGGGTGCACATAACCAAAATAGCATCGAGTGCAATCCATCTTTGAACCGAAAATACATCAACAAATAGGCTCTAGATGGCCTCTAGCATCCAAAAAAATCATGCTACCACAAATACCTACATATCGTTAAAATCATTGTGTATCTTGGGATCTTTGTCATTAAAATCACCCTCTAAGAATTAACATAAGATAGAAAGAGCATGGCATGTGAAGTCAAGATTTTGTTTGTTTGAGTGATGGGTACATTTTTATTAGGGTCATGATAGAGGAGTTTGACAATCAATGTCACTAACATCAAGGTACATAGAGTGCTTGGTGCTCTTGATTAAATACGAGTTCCATACCCTAGTACATGACAAAATTCAATGGAAACATTGCAATCCCCCAATCCTGAAATTCTGAAAAACTGTTAAGTTTGCTAGATTTTGAGTGAGATCTAAAATTCTACTTTCTCCATATGAAATCCAATGAGGTCGGAATTACTCTCAAACATCCAGAGTCATTTCATGGTAATGTTAAAAATTTAAGTAAAATGATGAAAATGAAAGATTGAAATATTGAAATGACTCAGGATGTTTGAGAGTGGTTTTGACCTCATTGTATTTCATATGGAGAAAGTAGAATTTTAGATCTCACTGAAAATCCAGCAAACATAATAGTTTTCCAAGATTTTAGGGTTGGGGGGGATTGCAACGCTACATTGGATTTTCTCATGTACGATACTACGAGGGTATGGAACTAGTATTTAATCAAGAGCACCAAGCCCTCTATGTACCTTGATGTTAGCGACATTGGTTGTTGAACTCCACTGTCATGAGCCTACTAAACAAAATACCCATCACTCAAATAAAATCTTGACTTGATATGCTATGATTTTTCTATCTTATTTCAATGCTTAGAGGGTGATATTGATGACGAAGATCCCAATATAGGCAATGATTTTGATGATATGTAGGTTTATGTTGTAGCATAATTGTTTTTGGATGTTAGAGGCCATGTGGTGCTTGTTTGTTGATGTATTTTCGATTTAGAGATGGATTGCGCTTGGTGCGATTTTGGTTATGTGCACCCTTACATGCTATATAAGTGAGTACTTTTTCTTATTTGTGTATAAATGGTTTGGATTCATATGGATGCACATGAATACATATGTTTTTCTTTAAAATTTGAATATTTTATGTGTTTTTGGTTGACCGTTTTTTTGGTTCGTTTTTTTTACCAGTTTTTGTATGGTTTTGACAGGTTCCTAGTCCGGGGGGTCTACTGGTTCAATGACCGGTCCAGTTTTGATAATTGTGCTCATAACATCTTCCCGTACATTGTTGATGTCTGACAACTGTGACAACCTGCCACTAGCCACCAAGCCACTGCACATTCTTTGATTCATCTGCCAACTCTATTGTTGAACCATACTGCATCTGCGCTGCTACTGACATTGCATTGTACCACCTGTACTGCTGCCAACTCTGCTTTGCACTACAATTGGTCTCAAATTGCTGCTGCTACTGCAACTACTGCAACTAAGAGAAAAACTCTGAATCAACTGTGTCCCTGTACTGGCTTTGCAACTGTCTTCTGAGTCACTGACTGCAACTAGCCTCTGCACTGTCCACTGAGTAACTGTCTGAGCTACAACTGCTTTGCGCGCGTCAACATCTAAGTGCAACTAGTTCTGCAGCTATTCCTAAAGATCTGACTATGCCATGTTGACACTGATCCATCTGCTACTGAATATTGTGGGCCCCTGTAGCAAGGGTAATGATCCGTGAGGAAACTTCTGTCTGATGCTATCCTTCTTGGATATTGCCCAAATCTCTGCAACTATGAACTCTGATCTACTCATACTACTGTTGCTACTGCTCTGCTGCTATCTCTGCACTGCTACTACAACTACTGCAATAACGAGTCTGATCTCCCCAAGATCTTGAAGCACTAGCTTCCATAAGGTTGCCTCCCTTTCAAGCTAGACTCCCTCTGAGTCTTGATATCCCTATGGGAAATTGTTGAGATTTGTAGCTTGGGAGGTACTCCAAACCCTAGGCTAGTGGGTTTTGGAGGAATGGGTGCACAAATATGGGTTTTGGGCTTAGAACCCAACCTTGGGGTTTGTACCCAAAGGTGTAGGGCCAAAACTATGATGAGATGTGATGACTTGTTACATGGAGGATATAGGGCATCCTTAAAGGAGCAAGGAGCTGTTTCAAGCACCATGAGATGCCTTAGTTAATTTTTATGTGTTTATGTGGGTAAAAAAGGATAAAAGATTCAAGTCAACCTTAGTTAAAGGACCCTATTGGAAAGGCTAGCCATCTACCCTAAGAAGCATATAAATAGAGGGAGTTAGAGGATCATTTCCTCTTCAACCAAGAGCAAACATCATAGTGGGAAACCTTCTGAAGAAGGCCACAGATCTTGAAGCCCTAGTGAAGGAGGAAAGAGCATAAGTTTGTGTCTTTTTGTGACTGCTAGGAGAACCGAGTACAGAAAGAGACAGACTGAGTACTTAAGGGATGTCTTGGGATGAAAGTTGTGCGAGTTTGTAGAGGATCATACCTCAGATTTAGGGTTGAATTTCTGTTATTGGTTGCAATAGGGCCAAGGGTCCTGTAGCCCTCATTTGGAGGGGTCGAAAGGCTGTAAATATCGGCACATCAACTCTCAAGAAGAAACGAAGGAAAGAGGCATAAAGGAGGATCTAGACCGCAGCTGTAGCATGAGGTTTGGAGTTGTTTGGGAGGACTGATATAACCCTAACTAGGCCGAAGTCTACAACAAAAGGCACAAACCCAAAGCAGTGAGGAAAAGGTACATTAATGATCTCCCTAAGTTGATGATTTCGCTAAGAGGTTGGGTGTCCTAGTAGAGGACAGATTGTAGATCATCCTAGTGCAAGGAATATAATGGTTAGACATCAGAAATTGTAGAAACCGAGACAAGTCAAGCAAGTTTGTTATGATAGCCTCAGAGAAGGACGCATTTAGAAGGAAGGCAGGGCTTGGAAGAAGGCGAAATAGTGCAGAACTTAGAGGAGTTTTGAGGCATTGTTAAGGGATGTTGTAGTGGGTTAATAAGCCTTAACCAATGGGTCGAAAAACTCAGACTCTAGGGCACAGAAAAAGTTGCATCTCAGGCATAAGGTATGTAGTATGGTGTATCCATTTGTTTGATGAGGTCCTAGTTTAGGACAATTGTTGGAGTAGCCAAAAGAACAGGATTGAGGAGGGCTATAGTGGCTTGCTCCAAGCCCTAAGTGTTGGAATCACGATTGCCGTTAGACCAAAACCGCAGGCTTTAGTCTCTGCTACAATCGCTAGAGTTAGGATCCACGAGAGGCGGTTAGTCCATGTCACGAAACACATGGGGAGCATTGAACCCAATGTCCAACAATCTCCCCCCCCCCCGCCAACGCAAGCAAGGTGAGTTTCGAACTCGAGACCTATCGCTCTGATTCCACTTATTGGAATCACGATTGCGAAACATACGGGGAGCATTGAACCCAATGTCCAACACTAAGTACAACTTCTTAAAGGAATAAGAGGACTGTTAGAAGAGGAAGAATTGGGTGAGCTCAAAGCTCATTCTTAAGGAAGAAGAAAGGAGGTCAAGGGAGCAGATCACATTAGCTTAGGTTCATTGTTGAAGGACTTTTAGAAGTGATAGGTGGCAACCCTCTGTGCCCTAAGTGTGTCTTCATCGGACAACATAGGAAGGCACTAGTGGGAAACAAGTCCCTAAGAGTTGTGTCCTTGAAGGACTAAGGAGCAGCTAGTTGGGCAAGAAATCCCAAAGGCGTTGAGGAGCAACAGTGGGCAGTTGAGAGTTGTTCACAAAGAAAGTTGCGAACAACTCGACAGGAGTCTCAATGTGTTGATGCGTTGAAGGACTAACGTTTTAATTTGGCAGCGTAGGGACAAATTCCCTCCTTTGGATAGTCTTCCTCATCAAGAAAGACCCCTCCCGGCCCTTGGAAGAATTTAATTTGGTTAAGGAAAAATATATTTTTAATATGGAAACCCACATGTGCATAAAATGACAGGTCGACCCTAAAAGGAAATTGGACACCCTTGGATGGCTATAAATACAAGTCAAGTGACCCTCATAATCATCAAGTATTCTCTTCTTCTCTCTTTGGTTTAACTCGCATAGGTTTGAAGTTGGTTCGCAGAGATTGGTTCGTACAGGTTCGAGATTGCAGGGTTCGAGGCTCGCACGTGCAAATTATGGTTTTTGTTTGTAGCTGTAGGGATGCTATAGAGAAATTTTGATTGTCGCTGCTCGCATGCAAGACTGTGCGTGTAGCTGGGACACTTCAACCACACATATGATCGTTTGTTGCATGTGGTCAGGACTTAGGGTTTCATCTGACAGGTGACCACAGATTCGAGTGAAAGTTGACCATAGATGACCGCAGGCTGCGAAAGTTATCTATGATCAATATTGTTTCTGGGCTCATATTTTTGGATATTGTTTGGTTGATTTTGCTGGATAGTTTTGTGATTGAAGATCTGGAATATTGTACTCTCACTTTGCTGAACATTTTATGACAATCTAATAAGAAGAAGAATTTGAAAGGGTTTCCCCTTGTGGGATTTTGCCCTGGTCTCCAACCAATTTAGGTGTCTCCATGTGTGAATGCTTTTCTTCTATTGTTCCTTTATGTTTTGCTGCATTAATGATGATATTGTTCTTTCTACATAATTACATATAATGTAATGATGTTATAATGTTATGGGGTGAATTCAACATGTAAATGAGGAAATGCAATTATCTAAAGCAAAGAACAATATAACACTAAGAAAAATTAACATGGTTTCAGAGCTGGGCTGAAGAAAAGTTATTGAAGATCACCTCTGTGAAGATACCATTGATGGAAGCAAGCAAAGATGGAGGAGACGTAAAAAAATGTTAGGGCTTGAAGGAAACCCTAGGAAATTTGGTTATTATTGTTTGATGGATATTATGAGGTTAGGGTTTGGAAGAAACCCTGGAATATGACAAAGGTTTGAGATATGCAGTCTTGAAACCCTAGCATGATCAATGAGAATTGTTCCAACACTTGACAAGTTTAGTGTAAGCCTAGTTGGGCTAGTCTCAATTAGGCTTGGTTGTTGATGAAGTTGATGGAAATATTGAAGGCAACATTGTTACATGGTTAATGGACAATACTAAGTCTTGAAGGCTGGTTCAAGAGGGAGATGATCACCTTTTAGATTTATGTTATTTCTTTGTGATACTAGACTTATTATTTTGATTATTGCTTATACTTCCTGCATGAATATTTGAGTATTTGAATACTTCTAACCTCTAGATGAAATGTGATAAGAAAATCCTTCTTGAGGATCATCTAAGGTGCAGGAAAAGAGAGCCAGTGCAAGAACTGAAGCGCTGAACCTAGAAAAGGAAAGTACCTGAGAATAGTTTTTTTGAAAGTTTTCAAAGTAGCATTCTGAAATTACAATATGCAAGTGCTACAACTACCAATGAAAAATAAGTTTCAAGTTTCAAAGGTATATGAATACTACAAGGTATGTGTATTATCTTGTTTCAGTGTTGTGATTTAGCTGCAAGATTGGATGGCAAGTTAAGGTATGTCAAGAATATCACCTTCATAAATGACCCATCCATGCATATGAAAGTAAGTTTGATTTCAGGTACATGTGATATATTGGTGCTCTTGATGGTTGGCAAGTATTTTACATTTTATTAGACATGGTGGATTTCCTGTTTTTTTTTAAAGTAGGCTAGAAACATTGATTTTGATATATGGAAACTTGATAAGCATGGTAACCCTGATGATAAAAGTGTGAAAATAAGATTGATACTCAAGATCTTCTTGTTGATCTTGGTTAGGTTTTGATAAGCTTAGTAAATTTGACAATGTGGTAAATTGGATGCCTTGACTTGATGATTGAGTAATGTGATAAAGAAGTTGTGATTATGATCCTTGAAGTATGAAGATTCACTTGTCCTAATTATATGACACTAATATTTGATGAATGTTTGATGACATGTTCATATGAAGCAACTGATGATGATTTCTCATAACTAGGTTGTATATATGTCTAAGAACTTGATATAGTTTGACTCTGTGATCTGACAGTATTATGATAGATGAGTTGATGTCTTGATTGATAATTGTTGAAGAGGCTTCCCATTCAGAGGGAGAGACTCTTTTTTGAGATCCCAACACTTATGATTATTTGCGATGGATGATTGCATAATAAAGCAAGGCTTCCAGACATGAATAAATGATCATCTGATGTTGTTGAATGAAGACTCATGTTTGTAGGTTGAAGACAACATTATATCATTTGAAGCAAGCTCCTCGAGCTTGGGATGTTCGCAATGATATTTTCCTGATGAAGCTTGGACTCACAAGAAGCAACACTGGCTCCATTCTCTACTTCAAGGTGGTTCAAGGTATGCCTTCGATTTTTGGTTTTATATGTTGATGATCTATTCTTGACAGGTAGTGAGCCTCTGATGATCGAGTGTAAGAGGGAGTTGGCCTCTGAGTTCGAGATAAAGGACCTTGGTATGATGCACTACTTTTGGAGATGTGAGACTACATGAATATTACGATGATGACTGGGATGGAAATGTTATTGATAGGAAGAGCACATTTGGGTGTCGCTTTAGCTTAGGATTTGTGATGATGAGCAGGAAATAGAAGTCTGTAGCTTTAAGCACGATCGAGGTTGAGTACATTATTACTAGCATTGTTAGATGCGAGGCTATTTAAAGCTATTTGAGTAGGTTTTGGATACAACAATGATATATTGCGACAACAGGAGTGGGATCTGATTGTGTAATATTCCCAATTAGCAACAGCTAATTGGTAATATTAATTTTTGGCCAGTTTACTTTTTATAAAGTTAAGTCAGTTAATAAAGTGGGTGAGAAAGATACTTGGTCTACACTTAGGAAATAAACATTCCCTAAAGTCACTTGAGCACATTATTATTTGGCAGCGTGGGGCCCAGGGGTCGAAGTGGCAGCATGGGCAGCATGGGCCCATGATAGTGCAGAGAGAGAGGGACAGCGTGGCCAAGAGGGACAACGCAGTTTTGGTGAGGCCAAGGTGAGAGCAAGGCTTTCCGAGCATAAAAAGGGGAAGGGGCTCCTCATTCATTCATTCGATTATGCATCTATGTTTTGTCTCTTGACATTGAGCACGCTTTCGCTGTTGAACGAAGTCTGCAAGTGCTGTTCAGCACACCGAGTGTCTCCGAGCGGAGATCCCAACTTTAGCCTCAGGGGACTTCGAGTGCCTGCTCGGGTGAGGAGTTCTATCTGTTGATTTTCAGGTGGGAGCCATAGCATCTTCAGCTAGAGATTATGCACTTGCTTGGGTAGCACAGTCTCAGGGAGAGATCACGCAGTTCTTGGAGAAGGCAGTGCCGAGAGTGAAGATTCATCAGGGGATTTAACCCGGGATAGTGAGAAGGGATCAACCCTTAGCTATTCCATCATTTTGGTAGAGGAGGAGGCCACTATTTGCAGAGATACATTCAGGGCCAACATATTTCACTGGGATAGCGTTATTCCTCAAGGGAGGTGATTTTCTGGGGTCATGCATTCCAGAATCCCTTTCTAGGATTTTCTGGGTATTTGGAGGGGAGCTCATTCCCAGAGTTCCGTATTTTCCTGAGCAGGGGAACAACCCCAAAGAGGCATCCTATTCCAGCAGTAGCAGCAGTCCGGTAGCAGTAGCAACATCATTTTGGAGATAACACAGTCATTGATAGAATAACCATTCCTTGAGCATTTCTGAGAGTATTTCCAACTTGCCTTGTGCAAGCCAAGGTGCCATCATTCTGATCACCTTTGTACTTATTGTATCTTTCAGTTATATAATAAAATGGCTCAGCGTTCTCCATGTTTTTCATTATTTATGTGATGTCTCTCTATTTGCTGTAGTTTCTTGTTTATGTTGCGTTATATTGCTGTTTATTTCTACATGGAATATTACAGTGGTATCAGAGCTCATAAACTTGGCTCAGCCTATGGAGCAGATTGTCTATGACACCAGCAGGAAAACCATACATCACTTACTGGGGAAGGAGGTATAATGACCAAGAGCAGAGGCTTGAGGCCACTTTTGGAGAGGGTGACCGCATTCTGGTAGTGGACGCAGAAGAGGAGGAACCAATGGCAGAGGAGAAAGATGAAGGGAAGGAGTTCAGGGAACTTCTCCTAAAGTCTGTGCAGGAGTTGTTGAGGAGGATAGAAGAGATGGGGTAGAAGTTTACCGCAGACCAGAGACAGTGTAAAACCCCAAGGGGTTTCCACACCGGAGAAGGGTTCGACACCTCCCATCACTTGCAGGAGTAGCTCACAGCGCAACAGATGTCATCACTTACTTCCGCACGCTCCACGATGCCCACGTTTCTAGCCATGGGCATTAGAGTAGGAGCACCTTAGGAACCGAAACCGGTTCACATGGGGGATTATTTTGCCTAGTATCAGTCCTACGGGCAAGAGTTTGGTGAGGTTCTCACTTTCCATGACTTTGTGCAGCTCAAGAAGGACAGTAGACCCCGCAACCAGAACAAAGGGGGAAGATACACACAGGATGGGGATGTACAACGTATAGTGGGCAGATTTTTCCTACAACAGTTGACAGATCCTCCAAGTGTTCGGCAAAGGCTTGGGTAGAGAAGCTGGATATCTATTTCTAGCTCAATCAGATGGCAGAGGGAGAGGCCATCAAAATGGCAGTGCTGCACCTAGAGGGAGAGGCCCATGATTGGTGGTTCCATAGGATGGCCATGCTGGGTCACTCAGCTGTGACAACATATGCAGATTTTACACGGAGGTTGGTAGAGCAGTTTGATCAGAGGGATCTGGAGGAGCACTTTGTTGAGCTGACCAAGCTCAAACAAACCGGGAGCCCGGACACCTACATTTCCGAGTTTTTGAGACTCTTCGTGATGGTACCTGACTTGTCCTCGGCTAGGATGATATACATGTTCATTGATGGCTTGGAAAAACCTCTACGGGGGTTAGTTAGATCTACGAGGCCGACTACACTTCACGATGCAGTTGGGAGGACCAGGGATTTGCAGGATACCTTGCCTAGGACCAGAGCTCCTTTCCCCCAGAGACCAACATTTCAGCCGAAGGGGAAGGACACGAAGGTTCCACCTCCGAGGGGGAACCAAGGCCGGGGCCTTTGGATGATGAGACCTGAGACGGAAGAAGCTATGCTTCACATGCCAGGAGCCGTGGGCGCCGAGACATCGTTGTGCCGCTGAGAAGGCACACTACCTAGAGGTCTTATTCGACAGTGACAGGGAAGAGGATGCATATGAGGAGATGGAGGCAGGAGGCAGCGGTGTAGTACAGAGAGGAGATCATCCACCACCTCACCACCAGGAGCAAGAGGGGTAGCGTTTGCACCTACTGGTGGAGTCCTTGCTTCTTTGTGAGGGGTTCCCAAATACTTGACACTGTGTGTCCGAGGTATTGTGCAGGGACAACGTGTTTCAGTGTTAGTAGACAGTGGGGCTACCTACAATTTTATTGATGCACAATTGGTAGAGCGGAGGAGCATCTCGACAAAGAGCTTTGATGGGTTTTCGATGATGGTACTAGGTGCCAGAACTATGCAGTGTGCTAGGTATGTGCCAGCTTTGGCAGTGACTATGGGGACTAACACTCTAACGGATCATTTCTTTGTGGTGGACATTCCGAACACCAACATGATATCGGGAGTACATGTTGAGATTTTGTGTATTTGGGGTAGCATCAGTTGTGCTCTAGGTCCCAAATTTTGAGGAAGGACTAGAGTTCACCTGATCTATAAGACCCAGAAATGGATTTGGGAAATTTCATCTGGTTTAGGAGATATTAAATTAATTAATTATTTTAATGTATTTCCTAAGTTAAAACTTAGGAAAATAAAATAATTGAAGTGAATTTAATTAAACATGTGATGAAATTGTCTTAAGTCACACTGATCAAGCTTTCTTTTAATCTTAGCCATTGATTAAAGATTTAATCTTGGCCGTTGATTTGTCAACGAGAAAAGTATAAAGGAAAGGTTTGGGGTCATTTGTAAAACACACATAGGTAGAGCACTAAAGCTAAGCTGAGATTCTAGGGCGGGGTTGCTAAGAATTCTTAGAAGTGTTTCAGTTGTAGAGAGGGGAATTTAGACCAAGGGGATGATCTGATCTCGGGGTCTAGAATACACAAGAAGCAGAGAAGAGATTAGCAAGGACATCACAGAGAAAGGCAACAACAACAGTAGCAAACGGCAGCAGCAGCAGCAGCAGACGGCAGTAGCAGAAGCAACAGGCGATAGCAGCAGCAACAACAACAACAATGTCTTTCAGGGGCAACGCTGGGGTTTCTAGGCCTAGATCTGGCTGAGTTTTGTAAATCCCGTTTGAGTGTGTGGATCAGTCAGTATTTTTGGTCTTAGATCAGCCAGGAGCTGCAAATCTAGAGTTTTCTCTATAGGGTTTTCCAGATCTGGAACCTAGAATTGTGTATTTAGAAATATTCTTAATAATAGAGCCCTCCAGCAGCCAGAGACCAGTTTTCCCACATTGGGTTTTTCCGGGGACAGTTTCTCTAGAAATAACTGTGTCACTTTGTCTATGTGTGCATGTGCTTATTCTAGATCTAAATTGGTAGAGATCTGTTATGTGTTTTGCTTTGATGTTAACTTGAATTTATTCAGTTGATAACTTGTATAAGTAGGAGAAACTTAACTGGATTAACAAAAATAATTTCTGCGTAAGAATTAAGATTCAGAAATTTCTACATGGTATCAGAGCAATCGCAGATCTAGAAGGGTCACCAGCTGAAGCATTTGAAGGATCTAGTTGCAGAAAGCTGCTAGAAAGGCAGCAGAAAAGAAGATCTGGAGGGGCAATGCAGTTTTCAGGAGGAGATTCACATAGAGGGAAGGGTGACGTTGTCCAGTGATGTGTCCTAGCAAGCCCATGCAATTACTGCGCAGAGGCAGCTCAGAAACAACGCTGGTTAGGTCTGAAGCTAGCCAATGTGATTCAGATCTGAATCTGTCAGATCTAGAAAAAGTCTGCAGAAAAGTTGCAGAAATTCAGAAGAGTTGGTGGGGTTAAACTTCTGAAGTTTTCAGATTTTTAACCTTAGCACAAGTGACAAAGTTTGGGAAGAGATCAGCTTCTCAGAGAGTTTCTTGCCAAAGGAAACTTGCAGTTTGGTCAGAGGATCAAACAAGAAGCTGAATAATAGTTGATTTGGTAGATTTCCAAGGAGGGAAATCAAGTGTCAGAGGGAGCAGAGGGTGCCTAATTCGAAAAGGACCCTAGATCCAGATCTTTAGCATAGAGAAGAGGAGCTCCGACACATTCTGAGCAGATGGCTCCTCATGGACTGCGTGATCAGGATAGGCTAGAGGGCCTCTCAAACTTTTCAGTGTGAAAAGCAAGGATCTTGATTGCCCTTGAGGCATACGGTCTAAGAGATCATGCAGAGATGACTCTGGCCACACCAACAGATGCAGATCTCCTACGGAAGCATAGGGAAGCTGCTGGGCATGCCAAGTGGCTAATAATGGACAGTATCAAGGATCATATTGTGCCACACATAGCTGAGAAGAGGACACCTAATGAGATGTGGAAGGCCTTGACTTCCCTATATGAGGGAAAATCAGTCCAAAGAAAGATGCTGTTGGAGGCCCAAATGAGGTCATTCATGATTACCAAGGGAGAAGACATCGAGCATTTCCTCTTCAGGTTGCATTCAATCAGGGATTAGTTGACTGCAATGGGTGCAACCGTAGATGATGCAGTGATAGTTAGGACTGCCCTCAATGTAGTCACGGATGAGTGAGAAACCTTTGTCCAAAGTATCTTGGGTAGAGCGGACCTCCCAGATTGGGACAGGTTGTGGTCGATCCTGCGGCAAGAAGAACTACGAAGGTTCACCAAGAAGTAGCACAACCTGCGTTGAGCAAGGTTAAGAAGGAAGAGGAGGAAGATGCAACCTTGGCATCAAAGAAGCAGCCGAAGAAGAAGAAGGATCTTTCTAAGATCAAGTGCTTCCAGTGTGGCGAAATGGGACATTTTGCCAGCCATTGTCTAGAAAAGAAGGAGGACAAGGAAGCATCTTCTTCCAAAGCAGCGGTGGCAGATGATGGGTCAGGAGATGATGTAGCCATGAGCACTCATGAACCACGGAGGTGGGGTGACGTGGACATGTAGAGGAGCTACATAGAAGTGAGGCGGGATCCTTGAGCAGCTCATCTCTTGGATCACAAGCGAGCTATGACAGCCTTAAGACAGTAGCGGGACAAGTGGAGCAGTGGGTGCATAGATCACAGATGAGGCATAAGTAGAGGCAGATCTGGAGGGTGGGAAGAGCAGCGCAGAGCATAGCAGCAACAACGTAGAAGCAGTAGCAGCGCAAAGGCTGATGTGACTTCAGCAGCGCAGTGCAGTACGGACAACGCAGTGCAGAGAGCTTCAGAGGGACAACGCAGTGCAGCAACAACGTGATAGATTTCAGCACAAGGAACTAATGTGACTTCAGTAGTGCAGAGGGAGTCTGATTACGCAGGTAGAGCTGTAGTTGTGCATTGTTCTTTAGATGCCAACACAGATCTGTAGCCTATGGAGCTTCAGTGATGAGGATGCAGCCCATCTGACTTGTCTGTCAAATATTGGGCAGGAGATTCAATTATTTCTCTCAAGATTGGGCAGGAGATTCAATTATTTCTCTCAACAATTAAAGTTGTAGTGCAACAGATTAGCAATGGCAGTGCTATGAGCAGCATAGATGCAACATATTGAGAGGGAGCTGCAGTACGATGGTTGCAGTGGCAGTGGCAGAGTCATGGGCAGCAGTACAAAATGGTAGCAGCAGTGCAGAGTTGAGTGGCAGGAGGCCAAGCTTCAGCAACATAGAACCAGTGCCCAAAATCATGTAATGCATAAGTGTGATGTATTGCTAGAGCACACTCTTGATGCTAAGAGGGAGTGTTGAGATTTTGTGTATTTGGTGTAGCATTAGTTGTGCTCTAGGTCCCAAATTTTGAGGAAGGACTAGAGTTCACTTGATCTACAAGACTTAGAAATGGATTTGGGAAATTTCATCTTGTTTAGGAGATATTAAATTAATTAATTATTTTAATGTATTTCCTAAGTTAAAACTAAGGAAGATAAAATAATTAAAGTGAATTTAATTAAACATGTGATGAAATTGTCTTAAGTCACACGGATCAAGCTTTCTTTGAATCTTAGCCATTGATTGAAGATTTAATTTTGGCCGTTGATTTGTCAACGAGAAAATTATGAAAGAAAGGCTTGGGGTCATTTGTAAAACACACAGAGGCAGAGCACTAAAGCTAAGCTGAGATTCTAGGGCGGGGTTGCTAAGAATTATCAAAGTGTTTCAGTTGTAGAGAGGGGAATTTAGACCAACGGGATGATTTGATCCCGGGGTCTAGAATACACAAGAAGCAGAGAAGAGATCAGCAAGGATAGTGCAGAGAAAGGCAGCAATGGCAGCAGCAGCAACAGCAGACGGCTGCAGTAGCAACAACAGTAGCAACAGACGGCAGCAACAACACTAACAGTGTCTTTCAGGGCCAGCGCTAGGGTTTCTAGGCCTAGATCTGGCTGAGTTTTGTATATCCCGTTTGAGGGTGTGGATCAGTCAATATTTTTGGTCTTAGATCAGCCAGGAGTTGCAGATCTAGAGTTTTCTCTGTAGGGTTTTCCAGATCTGGAACCCAGAATTGTGTATTCAGAAATATTCTTAATAATAGAGCCCTCCAGCTGCCAGAGACCAGTTTTCCCACATTGGGTTTTTCCGGGGACAGTTTGTCTAGAAATAACTGTGTCACTTTGTCTATGTGTGCATGTGCTTATTCTAGATCTAAATTGGTAGAGATCTGTTATGTGTTTTGCTTTGATGTTAACTTGAATTTATTCAGTTGATAACTTGTATAAGTAGGAGAAGCTTAACTGGATTAACAAAAATAATTTCTGCATAAGAATTAAGATTCAGAAATTTCTACAGTGCAGTGATTGATCACACTGGGGAAGGTCACTATAGACTAGGAGACCTTGGAGATGGAGTGGATAGACAAGAAGTCCGGGAAGCATGAGATGATTCGGGGCATGCACACTTATCCGCCACAGACAGTTTCAGCACACTGGATGGAGGTAGACTTCTGGAAGGGAGATATAGAGTGGGCAGTAGAGCTGCGTGTTTCAGACGCTGGGTCTATAGGGCAGACCATACACCCAGATGTGCAGTCGATTTTGGATAGGTATGCTACATTTTTCGGGGATATACCACTAGGGCAGCCATCGGATCGGGGGTTTGAGCACACCATTGAGCTGGAGCAGGGCATCCAGGCTGTGATTACTATGCCCTATAGGCATCCTAAAGCTTACAGGGATGAGATTGAGAGAGCTATTCATGAGCTCTTAGCGGTGGGACACATTTGACCCAACACTAGCTTGTTTGCTTCTTTTGTCGTACTGGTGAAGAAGAAGGATGGCACACTGAGAATGTGCATCGACTATCGGGCTCTCAACAAGAAGACCATGAAGAACCGATACCCCATCCCACGGATTGATGAGTTGAGGGGGTCGAAGTTCTTCTCGAAGATTGATTTGAGGTCGGGTTACCATCAGATTCGTGTGAGGGACCAGGATGTCCCCAAGACAACTTTCAGATGTCAATACAATCACTTTGAGTTTCTGGTGATGCCTTTTGGGCTAACCAATGCACCGGCCACTTTCCAGTCCTGCATGAACCACATCTTCTGTGGTCAACTGAGGAAGTTTGTGCTGGTATTTTCCGATGACATCTTGATATACAGACGAATGTGGGAGGAGCACCTATAGCACATTGAGGCTGTATTGCACATATTGGAGGAGAAACATTTTATGCTAAGCTCTCCAAATGCAAATTTGGATTGACAGAGATGCTCTACTTGGGGCATATCATTGGTGTGGACGGAGTGAGGGTCCACAAGGAGAAGATTAGGGCCTTCTGGGATTGGCTAGAGTCGAAGAACGTGATAGAGCTTTGGGGGTTTGTAGGCATCTGCACCTACTACTGGAAATTCGTCAAGGGATTTTCCCAACTTGTTGCACTCCTCACAGATCTTACTAAGAAGGGGGCATTCAGTTGGACGAACATAGCACAGAGGGCTTTCAACAGGCTCAAGGAGGTGATGAGCAACTGTCCAGTTTTAGTGTTGCCGGATTTCATGCAACCTTTTGTCCTTGAGTGTGATGCATCTGGAGAGGGGGTAGGCGCAATCCTGATGCAGGGAGGCTACCCCATAGCTTTCAAGAGCAAAAAGCTATTGCCGCATTTGAGGTCGTATCCCATGTACGACAAGGAAATGCTGGCTATCATGCATGTACTGGCCAAGTTTCGACAGTACTTGGTGGGGAACAAATTTAGGGTGAGGACTGACCACAACAGCCTTAGGTTCTTTTTAGAGCAGAAGCAGTTGTAGGAGAGGTAGAAAAAGTGGGCCAGCAAGTTCCAGGCATACGATTTTGACATCGAGTATGTCAAGGGCAAGAATAATGCGGTGGTTGATGCTCTTTCACGCAGACTGACAGCGTTGTCTCTGATGAGCTTAGACACGGATTGGAGGGCTCAGTTACTGGTGGAGTACTCCAAGGACCATTTTGCCTGTGGGATATTGGATGGATAGGTCACGGATGATAGGTACAGGGTGATGGACGAGGTGATATATTCAGGGATCAGATCTTCTTGACTAGGGGCTCTCAGCTCAAGGAGAAGGTACTACGTGCCTCGCATGACTCACTGCTATCATGCCACCAGGGGTTCACCAAAACCTATTGGGCCATCAGGGAGAGGTTCTCTTGGAAGGGCCTCAAGGAGGACGTACTTCGGCATGTCAGGGAGTGCGAAGTGTGTCAACGGAACAAAGGGGAGATGAACCTTCCAGCGAGATTACTACAACCACTTCCCATTCCAGAGGGGAAATGGGAGAGCATTTCGATGGATTTCATCACAGGGTTGCCCACGGTGCAGGGCAAGGATTGTATCTTCGTAGTCGTTGATCGACTAACGAAGTATGCACACTTCTTCGTTATATCAGTGTGGCACACAGCAACACATGTGGTGGAGTTGTTTTTCAGGGATGTTTTCAGGTTGCATTGTCTCTCGAAGATCATTGTTAGTGATTGGGACAGCCGTTTCATGGGTGGCTTTTGGTAAGAGCTCTTTCGTTTGGTGGGTAAAGAGTTGACTCCGAGCACCAGTGATCACCCTCAGATGGATGGGTAGATAGAGATAGTGAACAAGTGGCTAGAAGGCTACTTGTGAAACTATGTCACTGGGCAGGAGAAGGCATGGTTACGTTGGTTGCACTTGGGAGAGTACTGCTACAACACCACTTTCCATATGTCCATTGGTATGTCTCCATTTTATGCTTTATATGGATACCATGCTTTGTCTTTTGCTGACGTGATGTTTGGTGCTAGCAAGGTCCTCAGGGCCAAGGACTGGATCCAAGAGAGTCAGGATATATTCCGGGCTCTTAAGAAAAACTTAGCTATAGCACAGAACCAACAAAAGCTGTATGCTGACAGAGGACATGTTGAGAGGCAGTTTGAGGTAGGGGACTTGGTCTACTTATGACTTCAGCCATATCGACAGTCCACGTTGAAGCAGAAGGGGGCCGAGAAGCTCAAGCCCTGCTTCTATGGACCATACAGGGTGATACGCAAGATTGGGGAGGTTGCATATGAGTTGGAGTTACCCACAGGTAGCCGGATCCATAAAATATTCCATGTATCCTACCTGAAAAAGGCATTGGGGCAGCAGGTGACTGCAACCGAGGAGGTTCCACCAATAGATGATGAGGGGCATTTGGTGTTATAGCTAGAAGCCATCATAGACACCAGGGAGAGGCAACTGTGGAGCAGAACAGTCAGGGAATATTTGGTGAGGTGGAGGAACTTGCCAGATGAGGATGCCACTTGGGAGAGTGAGAAGATTTTGCAGCATCCATCATTGCAGTTGCTTGAGGACAAGCAACGTTTTGGCGGGGAGGACTGTAATATTCCCAGTTAGTAGCAGCTAATTGGTAACATTAATTTTTGGCCAGTTTACTTTTTATAAAGTTAAGTCAGTTAATAAAGTGGGTGAGAAAGATACTTATCCTACACTTAGGAAATAAACATTCCCTAAAGTCACTTGAGCACATTATTATTTGGCAGCGTGGGGCCCAATGGTCGAAGTGGTAGCGTGGGTAGCGTGGGCCCATGATAGCACAGAGAGAGAGGGACATCGTGGCCAAGAGGGGAAATGCAGTTTTGGTGGGGCCAAGGTGAGAGCAAGGCTCTCCAAGCATAAAAGGGGCAGGGGCTCCTCATTCATTCATTCGATTATGCATCTATGTTTTGTCTCTTGACATTGAGCATGCTTTTGCTGTTGAGCGAAGTCTGCAAGTGCTGTTCAGCACACCGGGTGTTTCCGAGCAGAGATCCCAACCTCAGCCCTAGGGGACTTCGAGTGCCTGCTTGGGTGAGGAGTTCTATCCGTTGATTTTCAGGTGGGAGCCATAACATCTTTAGCCAGGGATTACACACTTGCTTGGGCAACGTAGTCTCAGGAGAGATCACGCAGTTCTTGGAGGAGGCAGTGCCGGGAGTGAAGATTCATCAGGGGATTCAGCTCGGGATAATGAGAAGGGATCAACCCTTAGCTATTCCATCATTTTGGTAGAGGAGGAGGCCACTATTTGCAGAGATACATTCAAGGCCAACGTATTTCACTGGGATAGCGTTATTCCTCAAGGGAGGTGATTTTCCAGGGTCATCCATTACGGAATCCATTTCTGGGCTTTTCTGGGTATTTGGAGGAGAGCTCATTCCCAGAGTTTCTTATTTTTCTGAGCAGGGGAACAACCCCAAAGAGCCATCCTATTCCAGCAATTGCAACAGTCCGGTAGCAGTAGCAACAACATTTTGGAGATAACACAGTCACTGATAGAGCAACCATTGCTTGAGCATTTCTGAGAGTATTTCCAGCTTGCCTTGTGCAAGCCTAGCTATATAATAAAATGGCTCGACGTTCTCCATGTTTTGCATTATTTATGTGATGTATTTCTATTTGCTGTAGTTTCTTGTTTATGTTGCTTTATATTGCTGTTTATTTCTACACGCAATATTACAGATTGGTAAAGAATCTTGTATATAGCTGGGACAAAGATATCTTCATATATTGAGACAATGTTGTTGTATGAGACAAGCTTAGGTTTGTAGTTGTTGCCTCCGTGAGAGGGAGAAAGGATGAATAAGTGTTAAATTTAGATAACCATGGTGTTCTATGCTTGATGCAATTTTCCTTCAATATTTCTTAGGCCCAATCTTTCTTAGGCCCGATACAAAATAGCAAATAAACAAGAAAGTAAAATGCTGATAGAACACAATAATAGATCAATAGAAGACAAGCCAAATATAGATAAGATTTACAATTCCTTTTGTCCAGCAAAGATATGAGATATTGTTGCGTTGCGGTAGTCAACAGGATGCTTCAACTAACAAAGTCTTTTTTGGTCAGCCAACACTTTCATGTGTCACACTCACAACCCTCAAAGATAGCTTATCACAAGTCAATGCAAGTCAAGCTAGTGACAACACAGAAAAGTCAATGCAGGCAACTTCAGAAAAGTCAATGCAGCAAACTAGGGCTTCTGTCAAACAGCCCGGAATTCCTCGATTTAAGTGCCCAGCTGTACGACTTCCTAAAATCGGAATGCAGGCTGACCACAGTCAACACTACAACAGAAAAGCCTGAAACAAATCAGTACAGAAAACAGAAAGCCCTAAACAGATTAGCGCAAAAAACAGAAGCTTCGCTCCACACGTGTGAAGGAAAAATGCCTCCAAAGGCTATCGAACCAATCAGATCACAATGAGAGAATGTGTGATGAGATGATGAGCAAATGACCTCCAAGTCTCTCCAATTTATATCCATCAGTGAGGGTGTGTGACACATCTCTTAGGCATGTGGGATAAATCTGGTTGGCCTTGCACATGTGGAAAATAAATTCAAAATCAATGTTCAGCTCATCCGATCAAGATGATCTTTAGATCAATCTTGCACCTCTCTGAAAGAGGAATCCAACAAAAATATGACCATCGTCATATGAGCAATGCAACATGGAGTTTGGAACTAGTTGCCCAAAATTAACACTCCCTCTCAACTAGGGAGAACTCCATCTATCCACAAGTGCACTAAGTTCACTAAGTTCATCTGGGCCACCACGAGTTGTCAATACTCGATAGGATTTGCTAGCACGGGCCCAACAACGTTTCCACTCAACTTCTTAAAGTTGAGTTCCATCGGTGTCGACACAAACTTACAGTCCACCATACCAAATCTCTCCAGCAAATTCACGACATATTTTCCTTGAGAAAGGAAAATCTCGCCTGGCCTCGGCCAGACCTCTAAGCCTAGGAAGTAGTGCATCAGTCCTAGGTATTTCATCTCAAACTCGGAAGCTAGCTCCCTCTTACACTGGTGAATGAGAGGGTCAGCACTTGTCAGGAAGAGATCGTCCACATAGAGAACTAGAGTGAGAGGCCTTTCCCTATCAACCTTAAAATAAAGGTTCGGATCGACATTACTTCGAGTGAAGCCCAACTTCATCAAGTAGCTATCTATCCTCTCATACCAAGCCCGGTAGCTTGCTTCAACCCATAGAGGGCTTTCTTCAACCTGCATACATGGGTGTCTCTATCTCGGACTTCAAACCCAGAGGTTGTTCCACATACACCTCTTCCTTTAGAGCACCATGTAGAAAAGCGGTCTTCACATCCATCTGATGTAGACTCCATCCTTGCGTAGCAACAAGGGAAATAATAGATCAGATGGTGGTATAGTGGGCCATAGGTGCAATTATATCATCATAATCTATGCCTTCTTTTTGAGAGAAGCCTCGAGCAACGAATCTTGCCTTGTACTTTTCAACACTTCCATCATATCCATGCTTGATCTTATAGAGCCATTTCGAGGTAACAACAGATTTGTCCTCTGGTCTCGGGACCACTTCCCAGACATCATTTTTCATAATGGATATATTCTTCGTGCATAGCATCCTTCCAAACTTGATTCTTAATGACTTCTTCAAATGATCCAGGCTCAGATTGTACTATCATTCTCATGGCTGCTAGATACCCTTGGTATCTCTTCAACTTCTTGCTTGCACGGAATGCCCCCCTTGGGGCAACATGTCTCTCGACATCTTCGAGAGTATCCCTAAGCCATGATGGTCTTCTCTTATTTAAAGGAGGTGGATCAATGGGATCCATAGGTCCTTCAACATCGGGCATCAGGTCATCCTTCGACTCTTCTGTCTTCCATGCTTCTTCATATTCTTTGACTTCCTTGGAGCTAGGAAGATTTCTCACTTTCTTGAGGGCAACATCTTCATCGAAGGTGACATTGTGGCATATCTCGATTTCTCTTTGACCAGGCACATAGATTCTATATGCCTTTGAAGTTTCACTGTAGCCCACAAACATTTCCTTCTTTCTAGAAGCATCCAACTTGCTTCTCTTTCCTTTCGTCACATGAAAGTAAACATGACAACCAAAAACTCTAAAATGAGAAACATCAGGTTTCTTACCAGAGAAGATTTCTTCGGGTGTTTTGGAGTCCAAAGCAGAATGCGGGCACCTGTTTTGAACATATACAACAGTGTTCTTAGCTTCTCCCCATAGAAACTTTGGAAGACCTTGGTCACATAGCATTGCGCAGGCAACTTCCACAATGGTCATGTTCTTTCTTTCAGCGACACCATTGCTCAAGAGTGTACGTAGTTGTGGTCTCCCTCTTAATGCCAACTTCTCTACAAAAGTCATTAAACTCATCGGTCCCATTGTCGGTCCTCAAAGCTTTGATTTTATTCTCAGTTTGATTTTCCACCAAGGCCTTGAAGGTACAGAACCATTTGAATGCTTCGTCCTTCTTCAAAAAAATATACAGTGTTCCACAGGGACGCGTTCCCCAGGGTGGGGGACGCACCCCGATGCTCCCCCACATCCTGGGGACGGGGAAACTCCTGGGGAAATGTTTCCCCCACGTCCCTTTTTTGGGGAAACTCGGGGAAACTCCGGGGGACATTTTTCGGGCAACAAAATGCGACTCCCTTGAAGGGGGACAGGGGGACGCCGAGGGGATGCAAGGGGGGCGATATGCGTCCCCCATTTTTTTGCCTAATAATTTTGATAAAACATTAAAAATAAAAAAATAATACAAATTTAAATATATGACAAAAAAAAACAAAAAAATAGAAAAACTTAAACTATATTAAAACATCGAACTTGTTAAAACTTAAAAATTAATTAATTAATTAATTAAATTATAATAAAATTAAAAAAATGAAATTATATTAAACCTGCATAGTATAAGTTTATGTGCATTACATAATTTGAATTTCAACTGTCAAATGATGAATTTATAATTTAATTTAGATGTACCTTGCATCATGCCAAATGATTATTCATGAATTTAGATGGAACATTTCATAATGTCAAATGATGGATTCAATTTAGTAATTTACTTTTAGAATCTAGATTTATAAATTTAAGTTATAATGCAGAAATGTCAAATGATAATTCATAAATGAATCAATGATAATAGTCTAATATGCAATGATGATCATATTTATTTTACAGATGTATAATGAATAATTATTAAGATTTTCTATTTCGTTATTTTTAATTAAATTTTTAATAATTTATAATTTTATAATTTTTATGACTTTGACGTCCCCCCGTTTCCTCGAAAATTCCCCAAATTTTGGGGTTGCTTATATACGTCCCCCTTGTGTGTATCCCCGCTCCCGTGTTTCCTCGTTCCAGAAACTCGGTGGAACATTGAAAATATATCTAGGTTTTGCGAGAAAGGTCATTTGTAAAAGTCATGTAATAGGAACATCCTCCCAAGGATGTCACAAGTAGCGTACGAGATAAGTCAAAATGTATCAACTGCAAGATATCAGTTGTCTTTGTGACACTTGAGGGGAATGGTCCCCTTGTATGCTTCCCTTCGGCACAACCTTGACATATACTTTCATGATCATCTTTCAATTCGGGTATCCTTGTCACCACCTTGCTTGCTTCGGGAAGGGCTTTGTAATGAAGGCGTGCAAACCTCCAGTGCCATAACTCTGTTTGAAGAGTTGTATCACATGTCATAGCCTCCAATGGACTTCCTCCAACCTGATAGAGTGTATCAACTCTAAAACCAATAAAAAGAGCTTCCTTGAAGTTCTTCTTCCAGATAAGTTCCTTTCCATCAACGAATGCCACCTTGAACCCTTTGTCTTCCATTGCCGAAATGGACACAAGGTTCTTCTTCAAATTAGGTACATACAACACATGTTGTAATCGAATGACTTAGCCCTTGAGATAAATGGAGGGTCACAGTCCCTATCCCTTTCACGGGATAGGTGGCATTATCTCCAAGGATAATTTCCAGATTAGTATTCTTCTCAACCAAATCAGAAAGGGCTTCTTTATAACCAGTGAGGTGCCTTGAAGCACCACTATCAATTAGCTAGACATCCAGGGTGTCAAGTGGAGATGTACCATAGAGGGCAGATACCAGAATAAAATCATTTCTCGTATTATCAACAACATTAGACTCATCATACCTGGAATTTCTTGACCTCTTGAAAGGTTGCCCATTTTCATTACGATCGGAGGGAGCCTTCCTTTTTCTTTGGAATCTGACATTACTTCACGAGTTGTTGTTGTCAGCATCCCTGGGAGAGTCCCTTCTATTAGGGCACTCTCTTGCATAGTGACCAGTCTTGTTACAAGTGTAACATTTTCCCTTCCTTCCATTGGGCCCCGCTCTACCATGGTTTTGATTTCTCGGGCCACCATGGTTCTTCTTCTTTGCATGAACGGCGAAGGCAGTAGGGTCACTTCCATTACCATTAGAGGCATACTCCATCATTCTTGTTTCCTCTTGAGTGCATCTCATTAATATTTCATCAAAATCAAGAATAACTTTATTATTGAGAATAGTGGTATTGAATACATGCCAATCACGGGGGAGACCTCCAAGTGCAATAAGAACCATCTCTCGATCAGATGTTGCTTCCCCAATAGCTAGGAGGTTATTCCTGATTTCAGTGAGCCTCATAAAATAGCATTGAATAGATTAATCCTTACCCTTCTTGATATTCTTCAATTGATTCTTGAAGAAAAGGATTTGATTAGCATTGCTAGCCCTGAACATGCTCACCAACTTATCATACATCTCTTTAGATGTGCTCAGCTCCGAAATGTAAGCAACCAAGTGCTTATGAATAGAATCCAGGATAATCATCTTTGCTTTGATTTCCCCCTTTCTATGCTTCGTCTTCATGGTAGCAACTGCATTTGATGGGGGCTCTTGAATCTTCCCCTGCACATAGTCCATGACATCTTGATCTTCTAGCACCAAATCCAACAACATCTTTATAAGTAAATAGTTATCAAATTGGTTTATCATCGTGAGCGTTGAAGCCCTTGGCAGCAGGTTAGAGGCCATTGTGTATGATAGGATTTCTTCAGCAGAGACAACTTCTGCAACGGACTCTTGGACTTTGTCTTCACCTTGCTTGATACCATGTTAAAATTTGAATGCTCAACAGATGTTTACGTATACGATGCCTACACTTTAATCTTTCTTAGGGTTGATACAAAATAGCAAATAAACAAGAAAGTAAAATGCTGATAGAACACAATAATAGATCAATAGAAGACAAGTCAAATATAGATCAAATTTACAATTCCTTTTCTCCAGCAAAGATATGAGATATTGTTGCGTTACGGCGGTAAGCGAGATGCTTCAACCAACGAAGTCTTTCTTGGTCAGCCAACACTTTCATGTGTCACACCCACAGCTCTCAAAGACAACTCATCACAAGTCAACGCAAGTCAAACTAGGGACAACACAGAAAGGTCAACGCAGGCAGCTTTAGAAAAGTCAATGCAGCAAACTAGGGCTTCAGTCAAACAACCCAGAATTCCTCGATTTAAGTGCCCAACTATACGACCTAAAATCGAAATTTCTGCAGAATATTGAGGTCAAATAACCAAGGGTTGACCACGATCAACGCTGGTCAACGTTGCAGCAGAAAAGCCCTCAACAAATCAGCACAGAAAACAGAAAGCCCTAAACAAATCAGCGCAAAAAACAGAAGCTTCACTCCACACGTGTGAGGGAAAAATGCCTCCAAAGGCTATCGAACCAATCAGATCACAATGAGAGAATGTGTGATGAGATGATAAGCAATTGACCTCCAAGTCTCTCCAATTTATATCCATCAGTGAGGGTGTGTGACACATCTCTTAGGCATGTGGGATAAATTTGGCCGACCTTGCACATGTGGAAAATAAATTCAAAATTAATGTTCTGCTCATCCGATCAAGATGATCTTTAGATCCATATTGCACCTCTCTGAAAGAGGAATCCAACAAAAATATGACCATCGCCATATGAGCAGTGCAACATAGAGTTTGGACCTTGTCACCCAAAATTAACAATAAGGTATCTTTTTATGACATATATTTGTTCTAACATAATATTTGATTTGATGTCCTACATAAACAGGAAAACAAAGGATTGTTTCTCTTCAGTGAGTTGTTTAAGTCGGTACCAGATACGAGCACTTTGATATGTTTATGATATTAAGAGAGCACCATGGATCGATGGATGTAACCCTCCTGGGTAAGGGTTCACGTTGATCGAGGACACTGAGCTATCTCTTCCCCCTTGTTTGAGCTCCTAGGGTGAGGAATTGAGTCGTAGAGCTCTTGGGGTTGTGGAACCTCTAGCTTTGAAAGAGTATACCCCAATTGGTATTTGTCTTTACCACCCATTTGGCCAATGGGTGCTAGCTGCTTGAGTTAGGCGCAATGCTTACCATTTTTGGTAAGTGGCATCCCGCTAAACCTAGAGATGCAGGTGTTCTACCATTGACTCTTTGTGAAAATTTCAATCTAGAAATATACAATTGCAGTGATAGATTTACTTCTCCTACTTATTTCTCCGATAAGTTATTTACAAAAATCTATCAGTAAACTTCGAAATAAATACTACTGCAACATTCACAATTACATATGCAGAGAAGGAAATAGTAAAGAACATAAACATAAGAACCAATTACATGTACACACTTATTTTTGGACAATTGTCCCTTGAAAAACCCAAAGTGGGAAAAACGGTGCAAGAGATGAGGGTTTTATTATTATTCTTCAACAAATGAATCTTTATAAGGAATACACTAGCAGATATAATCAGAAAACACCTGAGAAAAAATTCCCGGACCCTCTCGAAAATTTCCTGACACCTGAAAGAGCCTCTGACTCCCTTTGCGTCTGTCCGCGTCTCTCTGCGCAGTCCCTGCACTGGATTGCGTCATTTTGCATGCCCTCTACGTGGGATCATCGCGCTGCAACTCTGTGCTGCCTTCTGTGGCCCTATGCATCCCTCTGTCCTCGAGCTTAGTCACTGCTGACTCCCTCTTCTCCTTCTGCTTCTACAACTCTGCGTTGCAGCTCTCCCTCTGAAATCGAATTCTATTCCTTCATAATCGATTTCCTTCGTGTACTGAGTGTCTGTCCAACTTGTTTTCCAAATGACCCTCAAGCCTTCTCTTATAATCTTCTCGTTGATGAATCAACGACCCATATTAGAAGCCTAATCAATGACTAAGATTAGAACTTGAATTGATCTTCGTTCTCTAGAAGATTCACACTCTTTCTTATTAATACCCATTAATTATTTAATTTCCCTAAGTTTAGACTTAGGGTCTCCATTAAAATAATTAATTATTTTAATAAAACATGAACCACGTGGAATTTCCACAAACGATTTTTGGGTTCTTTGGAATACTAATGCCCAAGCCTCCTCACAAAATTTGAGACTTGGAATACTTTCCGATGCTACAAAAAACAACATTCCCTCTTAGCGAGGAAAGTGTTCTAGCAATATGCCTGCTGCATGCTGACCTGCTTTGAAGCATCCTATGCGCTGCTGATATCTGGTTGCTGCCCCTCATCTGCTGTGCTGCTGCCCTCTGTACTGCTGCCCATGGCACTGTCATTGTCACTGCCTCATCTATACTGCAACTCCCTCTGAATCCTGATCCCATACATTCCTACTACTGAAATGGATTCTTGGTCATCCCCATCTTCTCTCTGAAGTAGACAAATGTTGTCTTTCCCAGAGCCTTCGTGAGGATATCTGCCACTTGTTATCCTGTTGGAGTGTACTGCAATTGTACAACTCCTAGTTGGACACAGTCTCTGATGAAGTGACACTTGATTGCAAAGTGCTTCGACCGATCATGAAACACAGGATTTTCAGAGAGCTTGATGCAACTCTAATTATCACATAGAATACTGGTCGCTTCCATTTTCTCCTTCAGTAGTTTCACAAGAATTTTTTGAAGCCACATGGCCTCACACGAAGCTATGCTAGCTGCCATATATTCAGCCTCTACTGAGCTCAGTGTTACGGATATCCTTTTCCTGCTGCACTAGGAGGTCATCCCTGATCCAAGACTGAAACAATACCCACTGGTACTCTAACAATCTAATGGACTTCGTGCCCAATCTGCGTTGGTGAACCCACTTAGCCTGATGTCATTGCCACGGGTGTACTTCAGTCCAAGCTCGATTGTTCCTTGAAGATACCTGAGAACATGTTTGGCTGCTGCCCAATGAGCCCTCTTAGGTTCCACCATGAACTGACTGAGGGTATTGACAGCATAATAGATGTTTGGCCTAGTGTTCACCAGATACATCAAAGATCCTATAAGCTGCCTATACAGAGTAGGATCAACCTCATCATCTTTTGTGTCGATTTTCTTCTAGTTGGTGATCATTGGAGTCATCACGGGTCTACAGTCCTCCATCTAAAATCTTATCAGAATCTCTGTAGTATATCTTCCTTGACCAAGGAAGATATCTCCCCAGAAAATAGTGCATCAGCCCTAGATCCTTCATGTTGAATTTTGTAGCCAAATTCTCCTTGCAGTCCTTGATGAGCCTCGATGACCTTGTCAGAAATAGATCATCTACAGATAGAACCAGTGTTAGGGGCACACTCCTTGCCCTTAGATAGTAGAGATTGGGATCTGCGTCACTCTTGACGAATCCCATCTTCTGCAATTAGCTGTCAATTCGACCATAGCAAGCTCTAGGGGCTTGCTTTAGTCCATACAAGGCTTTCTTAAGCCTGCACACATGAGTCTTCTGTTCATGTGTCTCGAAGCCCTCTGGTTGTTCAATGTACACTTCCTCTTCTATCACCCCATTTAGGAACGCATTCTTGACATCCATCTGGTGAATCTCCCATCCCATCTGCGCTGCAAGGGATATCATGAATCTAATGGAAGTATATTTGGCTACTGGGGTGAAGGTTTCTTCATAATCTATCCCTTCCTTCTGAGCATACCCCTTATTCACAAACCTGGCTTTAAATTTCTCGATGTTGCCATCTGCAACATACTTGATTTGGTAGATCCACCTTGAACCTACAACTGATCTGTCCTGAGGTCTGGGAACCACTTCCCAGACATCATTCGTCATAATGGAACTGTACTCTTCCACCATCGCATCTACCCATACCTGATGCTGAGTTGCTTCCCAAAAACTAGACGGTTCCCCAACCTGTGCAGCCAATGCTTGGTACCTCTCAGGCTGCTTGCGCCGTCTCTTCACATCTCAAGGGGCTCCGACAAAGTCCTCTGCATCCCTTAGAATTTGTCGTAGTTCCCTGCTCGTTCTCCCACTGGTAATGGGTGGATCCACCTGCTCTCCCTCCTGCAAGTCCTCGGGAGAAGTGTCCCTTGGATCCCTATGCCTTGGAGAGGCAACCGAATTATCTTCCGCAGGACATTGTGGTTCAACCAGTGGATCCTCCTCAGATTGCGTAGCAGAATACATCTCTCGGGATCTTTTGAGGCCCTCTCCTCCATGAATTTCACATCCCTCCGCACTACAACTTTCCTGCTCTCCGGAATGTAAATGCAGTAAGCCTTTGCATTCTCGCTGTATCCTACCGGATACCCCTTTTCTGCAATCATGTCCAACTTCTTCCTCTTTTCATTGGGCACATGACAATAAACCGTATTGCCAATGATCCTAAAGTGACTCACTTCGGGCTTGCTACCAGTGAAGACACTTTCTGGCATGATCTTTCCAAATGCGTTGTGAGGAATCTTGTTCTGAACGTAGACAACTGTATTACAAGCTTCAACCCACAGAAATTTGGGCATGTCTTGATCATACAACATTTCCCTTGCAGCCTCGACAATGGTTCTATTTTTCCTCTCTGCCACACCATTCTGCTCCGGATTATATGGAGCGGTCCACTCTCTTTTGATACCTTCCCTTGCGCAGAACCCTGTGAATTCCTTATCCGTGTACTCTCCACCATTGTCTGAACGCAACACCTTGATTCGCTTTCTTGTCAGATTTTCTACTAGAGCTTTAAACTCTTTAAAACAATTGAAGACTTCGTCCTTGGTCTTCAGAAAGTAGATCCAAGTTTTCCTGGAATGGTCATCAATAAAGGTGACAAAATACTTGACACCACTAAGAGCTCTAGTGGACATCAGTCCACAGATATCTGAGTGTATCAAGCCCAATACAACCTTAGCCCTATTGCTGCTTCTCTGATATGCTGCCTTAGCATATTTTCCCAACACACACCCTCTGCAGACATCGTCTTGCTTGGTGCTCAGTTCTGGAACTCCTATGATAGTTTTCTTGAGAATCTTTAATGCCCCATTATTCTGTGCCATAGTTCATTCAGGTTCTTTTCATCAGTGCTGCCTATTAATGCCATTGGAGTTTCAAGCTGTAACTTATACAGTTTGTTGCTCCTTACTCCGATTTGTGCTTTCTTCTTCCAACATTGGTGTTTGACGTAAACTCTGTTACCAATGAAGTAAACGTCGTAACCCCTGTTTTGAAGTTGAGACACTGAGAGTAAGTTCATCCCCAACCTAGGCACGTGCAGTACATTGGTGGCCCGAAACTTATTTCCAGCCTCGGTTTGAAATACTAAGGTACTTCTTCCAATAGGGGTACATTTTGCTTTATTACCCATGGTAATTTTAAAGCTCATCTGCTCTTCTCGGTAGTTGGAAAAACATTCCCGCACTCCGATCATATAAGCAGAATTTGAAATTTTCAATTTGAAAATGCTACTGCAGTGATTGATTTATTTCACCTACTTATTATTATTGATTTATTTACAGACACTTCAGTAAATTTTGAAATAAACACAGTTGCAGCATTCACTTTAATGTTAAAGTAGAAGAACAAATATAACAAGTATAACACAATAGAAACAACCACATGAACACAGTTATTTTTGGACAATTTTCCCCGGAAAAACCCAATGTGGGAAAACCGGTGCAACAGATGAGGGTTTATATTAATCTTCAGCAGTGACAAGATCGTTTACAGAATATATGACAAGCAAATATTTAGCATTCACTTGAGATGAATTTTCCAAACACATTGGAAGAATTCCTGACACACGGTAGGCACTTCTCCTCCCTCTGTGTCACTCTGCGTTGCCCCTCTGCGCAATCATTGCGCTGGACTACGTCACTCTGCGTGGAGGGCCAGTGTTGCTGCTCAACACTTCCTCCTCTACGTCTTGTTCCTTCCTTCTCTTCGTCTCTACTGACCTCTCCCTCCTTCTGTCTCTGCAACCCAGTCTCCACAACCTCACCCTCTGAAATCAAATTCTCTTACTTTAGAATCGATTTCCTTCTGGTACTGAAAATATGCCCAGCTTGCTTTCCAAATGACCCTCAAGCCTTCTCTTATAGTCTTCTCATTGATGAATCAACGACCCAGATTATATCCTTAATCAATGGCTCAAATTAAAAGATGACTTGATCTTCATTTTCTAGAAGATTCGCGCTTTGCTTTATTAATACCCTTTAATTATTTTAATGAAGCATGATCCTAGTGGAATTTCCACAAACGATTTCTGGGTTATCTGGAATACAGATGTCCAAGCCCCTTCCCAAAATATGAGACTTAGAACACTTTCCAATGCTACAAATTCAACACTCTCTCTTAGCGAGGAAAGTGATCAGCAAGGTACCAACTGTATCTACTCTGACCTGAAGCATTTGCTGCGCTGTAGATGTTTTGGCTGCTGCCCCTCATCTCTACGCTGCTGCCCTCTGTACTACTGCATGTGACACCACCTCTGTCACTGCCTCATTCGTACTGCAGCTCCCTCTGAATCTGAATACCACCCATTCCTCTACTGGAAAGGGTTCTCTACCATCCCCATCTTTTCCCTGAAGTAAGTAAACTTAATCTTACCCAGAGCCTTTGTGAGGATATCTGCCACCTGTTCTCCTGTAGGATTGTACCTCAACTGTACAGCTCCTCATTGGACATAGTCTCTGATGAAGTGGCACCTAATGTCAATGTGCTTCGACTGGTCATGAAACACAAGATTCTCAGAGAGATTGATGCAACTCTGACTATCACACAAAATTCCGGTCGGTTCCATCCCCTTCTTGAGCAAGTGCAAGAGCAGTTTACGAAGCCATATGGCCTTGCACGAAGTTGTGCTTGTTGCCATATATTCAGCCTCGGCTGAGCTCAGTGTCACGGATTTCTGTTTCCTACTGCACCAGAAGTCATTCCTGATCCGAGACTGAAATAGTATGCACTGGTACTTTTTTGATCCACTAGGCTTCCAACCCAATCTGTGTCAGTGAACCCACTCAACTAGATTTCATTGCCTTTGGTGTACTTCAATGCATACTCGACACTCCCCTTCAAATATCTGAGAACATGTTTGGCTGTTGCCCAGTGAGCCCTCCTTGGTTCCACCATGAACTGGCTGAGGGTATTCACTGCATAATAGATGTCTGGTCTAGTGTTGACCAGGTACATCATTGATCCTATGAGTTGCCTATACAAGGTAGGGTCAGCCGCATCATCCTTGGACGTGTCTGTCTTCTTCCAGTTTATAATCATTGGCGTAGCCATGGGTCTACAATTCTCCATCTGAAACCTCTTTAAGATCTCTATAGTATATATTCCTTGCCCAAGGAAGATTTCTCCCTTCTGCTGCTAGACCTCCAAACCAAGAAAATAGTGCATGTGCCCCAGATCCTTCATGTCGAATTTGGTAGCCAGATTCTCCTTGCAGCCTTTGATGAGCGTAGATGATCCAGTCAGGAACATATCATCTACATATAATACCAGGATTAACAGCTCATCCCCTACTCTCAGATAGTAGGGGTTGGAATCTGTGTCACTCTTGACAAATCCCATCTTCTGCAGGTAGCTATCAATTCGCCCATACCATGCTCTGGGGGCTTGTTTTAGTCCGTACAAGGCTTTCTTAAGCCTGCATACATGAGTCTTCTGCTCATGTGTCTCAAATCCCTCTGGCTATTCTATGTACACTTCCTCTTCTATCACCCCATTCAAGAACATTGCCTTGGCATCCATCTGGTGAATCTCCCATCCCATCTGTGCTGCAACAGAGATGGCAGATCTGATTGAAGTGTACCGAGCTACAAGGGCGAAGGTTTCTTCATAGTCGATCCCTTATTTCTGTGCATACCCCTTAGCCACAAACCTAGCTTTGAACTTCTCTATGCTGCCATCTGCAACATACTTGATCTTGTAGATCCACCTTGATCCTACAACCGATCTGTTATGAGGTCTAGGGACTACTTCCCACACATCGTTTGTCATGATGGAACTGTACTCCTCCACCACGACATCTACCCACACCTGATGTTGAGCTACATCCCGAAAACTAGAGGGTTCTTCGACCTATGCTACTAGTGCCTGGTACCTATCAAGTTGCCTGTGTACCCTCTTCCCATCTCTAGGGGCTCCAACAAATTCCTCTACATCCCTTAGAGTCTGTTGGAGCTCTCTGTTCGTTCTTCCACTGGTGGTGGGTGTATTTACCTGCTCTCCTACTTGCTCTTCTTCGGAAGAACTTTCCCCATAATCCTTGGGCCGTGGAGAGGCACTCGAGCCATCCTCTATAGGCTGCTGTAGTTGTACTAGCAAATCCTCCTCAACCTACGTATCTATAGCCATTTCCTGGGATCTTCTAAAGGCTCTCTCCTTCATGAATTTCACGTCCCGCCTTACTACGATCTTCTTGTTTTTTGGAATGTAGATGCGATATGCCTTTGCATTTTCACTATATCACACACAATAACCCTTCTCCATAGTCTGATCCAATTTCTTCCTCTTCTCATCGGGCACGTGGCAATACACTATACTACCAAATATCTTGATGTGGCTCACGTTAAGCTTGCTACCAGTGAACACACTCTCAGGGGTCACTTTCCCCAATGCTCTAAGAGGCACCCTATTCTACACATACGTTGTTGTATTACAGGCTTTTGTCCACAGAAATTTGGGCATGTCTTGGTCATATAGCATCGCCCTCACAGCGTCCACAATGGTCATGTTCCTCCTTTCTGCAACTCCATTCTGCTCTGGATTGTTTGGAGCTGTCCATTCTGCTCTAGATCCACCTTGATCTTACAACCAATATGTTCTGAGGTCTAGGGACTACTTCCCACATATCGTTTGTCATGATGGAGCTGTACTCCACCACGGCATCTACCCACACCTTATGTTGAGCTGCCTCTCGGAAACTAGAGGGTTCTCCAACCTGTCAGGTTGCCTGTGTACCCTCTTCCCATCTCTAGGGGCTCTAACAAATTCCTCTGCATCCCTTAGAGTCTGTTGGAGCTCTCTGCTCGTTCTTCTACTGGTGGTGGCTGTATTTATCTGCTCTCCTACTTGCTCTTCTTCGGAAGAACTTTCCTCGTAATCCTTGGGCCGTGGAGAGGCACTCGAGCCATCCAATGTAGGCTGCTGTAGCTGTACTAGTGGATCCTCCTCAACCTATGTATCTGCAGCCATTTCCTGGGATCTTCTGAAGGCTCTCTCCTCCATGAATTTCACGTCCCGCCTTACTACGATCTTCTTGTTTTCTGGAATGTATATGCGATATGCCTTTGCTTTTTCACTATATCCCACACGATAACCCTTGTCCGTAGTCTGATCCAATTTCTTCCTCTTCTCATCAGGCACGTGGCAATACGCTATACTGCCAAATATCCTGCTGTGGCTCACCTTAAGCTTACTGCCAGTGAACACACTCTTAGGGGTCACTTTCCCCAATTCTCTATGAGGCACCGTGTTCTACACATACACTGTTGTATTGCAGGCTTCTGTCCACAAAATTTGGGCATGTCTTGGTCATATAGCATCGCCCTCGCAGCTTCCACAATGGTCATGTTCTTCCTTTCTGCAACTCCATTCTGCTCTGGATTGTATGGATCTGTCCATTCTCTTTTGATGCCTTCCTTTGCGCAAAAACTTGTGAAGTCTTTATCATTATCTGATCGCAGCTTCTTGATCTTCTTTTCGGTTAAATTTTCTGCCAAAGCCTTGAATTCTTTGAATCGCTCAAAGACTTCATCTTTGGTTTTGAGAAAGTAGATCCATGTTTTCCGGGAATGGTCATCAATAAAGGTAGAAAAATACTTTGCACCACTGAGAGTAGTCGTGGACATTGGTCCATAGATCTCTGAGTGTATCAACTCCAATACACTCTTGGCCCTACTGCTGCTTCTTGGAAATGCTGCCTTGGCATACTTTCCTAGTACGCACCTCCTACAGACATCATCTTTCCTTGTGCCGAGTTCTGGAGCTCCCATGATAGTCTTCTTGAGGAATTTCAAGGCTCCATGATGTAAATGCCCCATTCTTCTGTGCCATAATTCATTCAGGTCTATTTCATCTGTACTACGGATTAGTGCCATTGGAGGCTCGAGTTGTAGCTTATACAATTTATGGCTCCTTACTCCAATTTGTGCCTTCCTTTTCCAGCTAGGATGTGTGACATAAACTTTATTTTCAATAAAGTATACATCGTAACCCTTGTTCTGGAGTTGAGACACTGAGAGTAAGTTCATCCCCAATCTTGGTACATGCAATACGTTTGTGGCCTGAAGCTTGTTACCAGCTTCTGTCTGAAATATTATGGTTCCTCTACCAACGGGGGTACACTTGGCCTTGTTTCCCATCATGATCTAAAAGTTCATCTGCTCTTCCTGGTAGCTCGAAAAACATTTTCGAACTCCCGTCATGTGAGCAGATGCTCCATTGTCAATATACCAAACTCCTGGAGAGGCCGCGCTTGACACACAAGCGAAATCCTCTTCCGAGCTGTTGCTGCATCTATGCCGGATCTTAGTTCCATTGTAGAACCTCCTGTTCAGTCTTTTGCCTTTAGCTCTGGTACCATGTGAAATTTTCAATCTGAAAATGCTTATTTACAGAAGCTTCAGTAAATTTTGAAATAAATACAATTGCAGCATTCACTTTAATCTTAAAGCAGAAGAACAAATAGAACAAGTATAGCACAATAGAAACAACCACATCAACACAGTTATTTTTGGACAATTGTCCCCGGAAAAATCCAATGTGGGAAAACCGGTGTAGCAGATGAGGGTTTATATTAATCTTCAGCAGTGAAAAGATCGTTTACAAAATATATGACGAGCATATATTTAGCATACACCTGAGATGAATTTTCCGAACACCTTGGAAGAATTAGGACACACGGTAGGCACTTCTCCTCCCTCTGTGTCACTCTATGTGGCCCCTCTGCGCAATCACTGTGCTGAACTGCGTCACTCTACCTGGAGGGCCAGTGCTGCTACTCTACACTTCCTCTGTGTTTTCTGCCTTCCTTCTCTTCGTCTCTGCTGACCTCTCCCTCCACGTTCTTGTTGAGAATTTGGTGGGCTAGTGATTAATTCAAAATTCTCTTCTTGATAATTACTTGTGAGGTTACTTGAGTTACTTACGTCTTCCCTTTGTTAGCTTATTAAATCTTTCATCAAGTCAATTATCAAAAGACACGAGACACAAGAAATTTGGCTCCTAGAGCCAGGGCAAAACCTCTTCCTCTTGGAGAGGAAAACCCACTAGAAATTCTTCATATAGGTTTCAGATGACAAGTACCATGACCCGGAATTAGACCCTTGACCCATTTATGCATCCAAGACCTTGTCCTTACTTATTTAATGTCCTTCAGTTGAATTTTCAGTTGCTTGAGATATATATATGCTATAGATAGGAAAGTAAATCTCAGATTTACTTTCCTCCTCTCTTTCACTTTCAAACTGCTTCTTCTTTGCAGACCACTGTCCCAACAACTTCACTTTATATTAGTCTACAAACTATCTTCGGAAGACATATACTTCAAGATGATATCATGCTTATGTTCATGCACTTGATAGATCCTCACTTCAACACTATTGATGCACTGGAACAAATCCGCACTTCAGCATAGAAACAGATCCGCACTTCAATATATAAACGCTGTCCTTGATATGACCCTTTTTCGCTGTAAATTCTTCAGTATGGTCCGCACTTCATCTAGTGGATAATCCACACTTTTATTTCAGTCAGTCGTGGTACCTGTTATAGTGAGATATCACAAGAATGTATATCTTTTAAACATGCTTGTAACTTGTCAAAGATCCTCACTCAAGTCCGTCCAAAGATCCACACTAAACTTGTTCTGTTCTTGGCATACTACTTCAGAGATGACCGAAACTTATGTGTATAAATGGACTGCAGAATAGTGGTATTTATAGGGATAGATCCGCTGTCTTGAGGCCGACCATACTTTTAGTTTGTAGGCCGACTTGTCAACTATAGGGAGGCTGACTTGATACATCAATATAGCTTCTCTTCCAGCGTTTGAGTGAGGGTTGATTAGAGCCATTCTTCCACTATTTCTGGACTTGGTCTTGTAGCATTTCTTTAGACTAGATCCTTCATGTATATATGACATTTATTACATTTCTATCTAGAAGACAAAAACCTAGATAGACATCAAGAAGTCTACTAACCTATAATAAAATCTTGCTCATGAAACCCGTGAAGCAAGTACAAAATACATTTTATTATATTTGTCTTCTCCTTTACATAAATACATAATTACATAGTCAATATGAAGACCGATCCTAGTAACACTTTTCAACACCCCCTCTTAACTAGGGAGGTATTCATACAGGCACATGGTCACTTTCAAACTAAAGAATCTCATAAGAAGAATCAAATTGGTAATTGCATCTGTATAGCATCATATCAACTATCATTGTCCTAGTGCAAGGCCTTGACTAATAGCCCCATCTCTCAAGGAGACAATGGGCTACAATGATGGCGAGACACATGACTTATATACACCATAGTCATTGTATCTCCAAGTTACATACTCCTCCTAGGTGTTCCCAGAGTATGACCTTCTTGGACTATTCTTCTATTGGGTAGCCAACCCTCAAAGAATATCAGTCCTCGACTACTCTTATCTTGAATGCCCTATCTCATTCTCAAAGAGTATTGAATGCCAGATGATTACCCAATCCTCCATTCTGTCTTCCAGGTGAAGACCAAAATGATGTGTCTATCCATTCCCTTCACATGGCCTTTACTTAGACTTACGACTATTAGTCTTGGCCTAGTGCATGACACTTGTAATAGAGAATGACATACGTCATTCCCTCTCAACACAGGAAGGACATACTACAAGTTTCTTCCAAGTAAGAAACTTACCACCAGGCTCCCTCTCAACCAGGGTTCTGGAAGAATTCCTCCCCTCGATGTCATGGATTTCGATATTGAGGAATCTTCAACTTTTGGATTCATAGGGCACAGATCATCCATCACTTTCAGTCACAAGTCATGTATACTATTAGAAAGTGATTCATCAATCTTTCTCATCTGGTCCACCGTTAAGCCTTGCTACTTTCCTTCGAATCATCTCCAGGGATCATACATCCTTTCTCATGATTAGCAGCCTTGCAGAAATTCATCGAGATAAACATATACATTTGAACTTTTAAAACAAAAGTTACCTCAGTGATGATCTTTCACCATGACATCTTCTTGTAGGCATCGACATCCTTTATTCAGATTGAAACATCTCCTAATGATATGTTTTGTCAAGGGTCTTCTTCTTTACCAGATGTTAAAATTTGGGTACCAGAGGACAAGTAGTTCCCTAAGTCTTTGATCTTTGGCCTAGGGAAGTGTCCAAATGTATTTAACTTTTTCTCCTAAAGTGACTTTATAAGTGGTAAAGTCAAATCTAATTTAAAAGTGACTTTATAAGTGATAAAGTTACTAAGTCTAATTTTAAAGTGACTTTAATAAAGTCAATGTGAAATTAGAAAGTGAAAAAGTGACTTTAGGATTAAAAGGCTAAGTGGGTCTTTATTTAAGTGGGGTGAATTAAAAAGTAGAAAGTGAGATTTAAATGCACATTTAATCTTAGCCCTAGATCTAAAGCTATCTCAACCATTGGATTTAGGGTTTCCCCAAAAGTCACTTAGAGTTAGGTTAAAGGAGGAAAAGAAGAGAAAAGGTCATTCGGTGTTTCATGAGCAGATTGAGAGAAGAGGAGAAGAGAGCAAGGCGATTTTCTGAGCAGTGAGCTGAAGGAGAGCAGAACCTTGGCACACATACCGAGGCAACATTCAGAAAATCTGTACAAGGTTGGGACACAGTTCAAGGTAGATTTGGGCATGTTTTTCAAGGCAGTTTCCGTACAGCAGCTTTGGCATGCATTCCTAAGTAGCCATACGACATTCTGGCACAAATTTCGAGGTGAGGAGTTTGTTGTTTTGTGGCACAGTTTTCGAGGTAGACCCTACAGTTTGCAGTTGTTCCTATGCACAAAAAACGAGGCAAAACCTGTACAACATTTATTGTTGTCTCTCTACACGCAAATCGAGGAGGTCGTACAACAACATTTATTGCTATTTTGCACGCAAATCAAGGAGGCCATACATCAACATTTATTAATGTGGTTTCAGGCAAGAAATTCAAGGAAGTCCGTACAACATTTATTGTTGTTCCTGTTTTACTGTTTGCACAATTTCCGAGGCGATGGTTAAGCACGGAAAACGAGATGAGTTGTATTTGTTTGGTTGCTGGAATTTTCTGTGTATTTTTGTTTCACTGTAAAAGAAAATTATCAAAAATAAAGAAGAGCTCTCGAACTGGTTTTCCCTAAGAGTTGTAGGGGGTTTTTCCAGGGCCATATTGATAAAAAATTAGCGTGTCATTTTCTGGGTGTGTGGCTGAAATAATTTCTGAGTTTTATTTCTGCATTTTCCAGCACTTTGAAATTTCCAGAATTTGTGTTTTAAGAAATATTTATTATTTCAAGCATGTTGAATGTATGTTTATGGGAATGGTCATTTAACTACATGGGAGTAATAAGGAGAAACTGATAACCGGGGTTGGGCTCAAAATTTCTACATGGTATCAGAGCTTGGGTGGCTGAAAAGTGCAATTTGTGACAGCAAATGAAAAATTACAGCAAACTTATTTTTCACACAAAAAACTAAACCTTTACCACAACATTGAAATTTTCAGTTTGTGAGGACAACAAGCATGTCTTTGGGCTTGAGGGTGGAGGATAGGTTGGATGGGCAGATCAACTATAGTGCATGGAGGAAGAGAATCCAGAGCATATTTGAGGAGGTAGAAGTATGGGGCATAATGGTACATACCACACAACACCCAGTAGCAGTGCCGGCTGACCCTGTTCAGTTGGCTAAATTTAATAGAAAGAATGCCAAGGGAAAAAAATTGATTCTGGATGGTATTAAAGACCATTTCATTGCTCATGTGAGAGGAAAGACATATGCACATGAGATGTGGACAGTCTTGACCAATCTTTACCAGAGTACCATTGAGAACAAAAAAATGGTCCTAAGGGAGAAGCTGAAGGCCATTATGATGGCTAAGACTGATAGTGCTACAACATACCTCACAAAGATCACTAATGAGAGAGATAAGTTGGCTGTTGTTGGAGAGACCATTCCACCCATTGAGTTGGTGTGGATCACATTGAATGGTTTTCCCAAGACATAGGAGAGTTTTGTAGATGGGATTGTTGCACGGGAAAACCTTCCCACTTGGGAGAGGTTGTGGGATGATTGCATTCAGAATGAAATCAAAAAGAACCATCTTGGGGCAGCCAAACCGGTTTAGGAGGATGACAATGTAGCATTGTTAGCAAGGGGCAAGAAGGGCAAGGGAAAGAAGCAAGCTTCCACAAGTGCAGGTGGGGGCAAAGGCAAAGGCAAAGGCAAGCAGCAGGTGAACAGGAGAAGGACTTTTCCAAAGTCAAGTGTTGGAATTGTCAGAAGTTGGGACACTATGCAGTTGTGTGTCCGGAGAAGAAGAAGGGAAAGGACAAGACCATGGCAGTATCAGCAGAGATAGAGGACTTCTCGGAGAGCTTTGACCGAGAGTTTGGGTTCATTGCTTTTGAGTCCACTATTGCAGGATCATCTGCCACACAAGTTGAGAGGGAGTGTGCACTTCCCTCCACTAGCAGAGCTTCTTTAGGTATTTGGTATGTTGACAGTGGGGCTTCCCGTCACATGATAGGATTCCGTGAGTACTTCTCGGAGCTTTTAGAGAGTGGCATTGATATAGAGGTAGTACTCAGAGACGATAACATTGTTAGAGCAGTCGGTGTGGGGACGTTGACATTTGATAGGGAACCCAAACCTCCCTTGAAAGTGTCTGATGTTCTATATGTGCCAGGGATGAATAAGAACCTTATATCCGTCTCAGCATTGGAGGACAAAGGGTATGAGGTATTGTTCAGGAGAGGACAGGTGCTTATATATCCCAGGGGTGCTCCAGCCGATTCAACTAGAGTGATTGGTGTACACCATGCTAGGGTGTACAAGTTTTCATTTCAACCCCTTATGGCATTGAGTAGTAGTATTGGCAACAGAGCTATCAGTTCAGAGTTGTGCGAGATTTGGCACCGCAGGATGGGGCACATGTATCATGGAGCCTTGAGGACATTGCGGGAGATCACCACAAGTGTGCCGAATTTCAGTTCTGATCACCTAGATACATGCAGAGGATGTGCTATGGGGAAGTTTGCCAAATCCCCTTTCCCCAGTGGTGACAGCAGATCGACTGAGATTCTTGATTTAATTCATACCAATGTGAGCAGTCGGATGTCTCATGTTTCGTTGAGTGGATATGAGCACTATGTTTTATTCATTGATGATCACTCCAGGAAGACTTGGATTTATTTCTTGAAGACCAAGAGTGAGGTCTTCAAGCGGTTTAAGAAGTTCAAAGCTCTTGTGGAGACTGAGACAGGTCGGAAGATCAAGTCCCTCAGGTTGGACAATGGAGGGGAGTACACCCTTGGTGAGTTTGTTGATTATTGTGCGGAGGCAGGCATCAGAAGGGAGTTCACGGTTCCTTACAACTCCCAGTAGAACGGGGTTGCGGAGAGGAAGAACAGATCCATCGTTGGGGCTGCCAAAGCCATGCTACATGATCAGGGGTTGCCATTGTTTTTGTGGGCAGAGGCCTGCAACACTGATGTGTACTTGCAGAGCAAGAGCCCACATTGTGCCTTGGGGCATGTGACTTTGGAGGAGGCTTTTTCTAGGAAGAAGCTTGATGTTGGTCATTTTCGTATCTTTGGGTGTATTACATACTCCTACGCACCCAAGGAGAAGAGGACCAAGTTGGAGCTCATTGCAGAGAAGGGCATCTTTGTGGGTTGACCTCGAAAGCCTTTCGGATTTATATTCCTACACGGAGGAGAGTTGTTGTCAGGCGGCATGTGAAGTTCGAGGAGGACAGGGCTTTCAGGAGGTCACGGGAGTTAGAGTATCTAGATTCACCAGATCCTTAGGAGAAGTTGAGTCAGTCATAGGGATCTAGTGGGCAGGGATCAGGAGGTGCATTGATTACGGTGTCAGGTCCATCAGTGAGCAGTGGCTCGCAGAGTCAGAGGGGTGGTGCTTCGAGCAACATGTAGAGCATTCCGCAGAGCAGTTCACTAAGTAGTCCATTGATGGACAGTTCACATGGTACTTCAACATCTATAGGCACAGGTTCAGGCAAGAGGACAACATACAGACATTCAGGATTTCAGGCTTCTGATGAGGATGAGGATTCTCCCTCTTCGATGGGAGAAGTGTGCTCAGAGAAGAGGAAGCCCAAGTGGCTTCAGGACACCTTGAGAGAGGCCACATATGTTGCTGGGCTGAAGAGACAGGTTAGAGAGAGCATACCACCTGAGCGGTTCTATAGCTATGTGGCATTGGTTGCTAGCATCTTTGAATCCGAGCCTTCTAGCTATGAGAAGGCAGCTAGCCAGTAGGTCTGGAGAGAGGCCATGCAAGAGGAGTATTCTTCTATCATGAAGAATGATGTTTTGGAGGTGGTGCTGAGGCTTGAGGGAAAATCCGTGGTTACTTCCAGATGGCTTTACAAGATAAAGCATGCTGCAGATGGCATCATCGAGAAGTTCAAGGCAAGGTTTGTGGCTAGAGGGTTCTCCCAGGTAGAGGGATTAGACTATGAGGAGACCTTCGCTCCTGTGGCTCGATATACTTCCATTCTCTCCATTATATCGATAGTAGCAGAGATGGGATGGAAGATCCACCAGATGGATGTGAAGACCACATTTCTCAATGGCTTCATACAGGAGGAGGTGTACATTGAGCAGTCGTAGGGCTTTGAGGTGCATGGGAAGGTGTCCCATGTATGCAGATTGAAGAAGGTACTTTATGGCCTGAAGCAAGCTCCTAGAGCTTGGTACTCCAGGATTGATATGTACTTGCAGGAGATGGGTTTCACAAAGAGTGATGCAGATCCGAACCTATACTTTATTGTGATAGGTGAAGAGCCTCTCATTCTGGTGCTGTATGTTGATGACTTGGTCATTACGGGTGCAGAGAGACTCATAGAGGGTTGCAAGAGAGTTCTTGCTTCAGATTTCGAGATGGAGATTGGCTTGATGCATTACTTTTTGGGATTGGAGGTGTGGCAGGAGGAGGGGCATTTCTTCCGAGGACAGGGGAAGTACATTGTGGACATCCTTAGTAGATTTCACATGGAGGATTGCAAATCCATGTCGACACCTATGATCAGTAACTGGAAGAAGCTTCACGCTTCTGATTCCGAGTTGGTGGATCCTACATTGTATAGATAGTTGATTGGTTCCTTGAATATTTGGTCAACACTCGACCAGATATATGTTTTGGTTCCTTCATGTGTTAGCCCAGGAGAGTGCATTGGGTTGTTGCAAAACACATTTTGTGTTACTTCCAGGGGACAATGGATTATGGTCTGGATTATAGACAGGGAGATGGAGTGAGATTAGCAGGATACACTGATTCTGATTGGGCAGGTTGTGCTTTTGATAGGAAGAGCACTTCAGGGTGTTATTTTGGGTTCGATTTGGCAGTTGTGTCGTGATTCAACCGGAAGAAATAGTCAGTAGCATTGAGTTCAGTGGAAGAAGAGTACATGGCAGCCAGTCTGGCTAGTTGTGAGGTCATATGGCTTCGCAAGATGTTGTTTGGTTTATTTGGTCAAGCGTTGAGACCTTAAGTGATTCACTGTGATAATCAGAGTTGCATTAAACTCATGGAGAATCCAGTATTTCATGACAGGTCAAAGCATATCGGGATCAAATATCATTTCATCAGAGACTATGTTCAAAAGGGAGCTGTGAAGCTTGAGTATATTCCCACAGATGAGCAGGTATCAGACACTCTGACCAAAGCCTTACCACAGGGCAAGCATGTCTACTTCAGAGACAAGATGGGGGTGGTGAGGAACACTTTCCTCGGTAAGAGGGAATGTTAAAATTTGGGTACCAAAGGACAAGTGGTTCGCTAAGGCTTTGATCTTTGGCCTAGGGAAAAGTGTCCAAATGTATTTAACTTTTTCTCCTAAAGTGACTTTATAAGTGGTAAAATCAAATCTAATATAAAAGTGACTTTATAAGTGATAAAGTTAGTAAGTCTAGTTTTAAAGTGACTTTAGTAAAGTCAATGTGAAATTAGAAAGTGAAAAACTGACTATAGGAATAAAAGGCTAAGTGGGTCTTTATTTAAGTGGGGTGAATTAAAAAATAGAAAGTGAGATTTAAATGCACATTTAATCTCAGCCCTAGATCTAAAGCTATCTCAGCCATTAGATTTAGGGATTCCCCAAAAGTCACTTAGGGTTAGGTTAAAGGAGGAAAAGAAGAGAAAAGGTCATTCAGTCTTTCATGAGCAGATTGAGAAAAGAGGAGAAGAGAGCAAGGAGATTTTCTGAGCAGTGAGCTGAAGGAGGGCAGAACCTTGGCACACATACCAAGGCAACATTCAACAAATCTGTACAGCAAGGTTGATACACAGTTCAAGGCAGATTTGGGCACGTTTTTCAAGGCAGTTTTCGTACAGCAGCTTTGGCACGCATTCCTAAGCATCCGTACAACATTTTGGCACAGATTTCGAGGTGAGGAGTTTGTTGTTTTGTGGCACAGTTTTCGAGGTAGACCATACAATTTGCTGCTGTCCCTATGCACAGAAAGCAAGGCAAAATCAATACAACATTTATTGCTGTCTCTCTGCATGCAAATGGAGGTCGTACAACATCATTTATTGCTATTTTGCATGCAAATCGAGGAAGCCATACATCAACATTTATTTCTGTGTTTCTGGGCACGAAATTCAGGGAAGTCCATACAACATTTATTGTTGTTGCTGTTTTACTATTTGCACAATTTCCAAGGCGGTGGTTAAGCACGGAAAAACAAGATAAGTTGTATTTGTTTGGTTGTTGGAATTTTATGTGTATTTCTGTTTCACTGTAAAAGCAAATTATCGGAAATGAAGAAGAGCTCTCGAACTAGTTTTCCCCAAGAGTTGTAGGGGATTTTTCTAAGGTCATATTGACCAAAAATCAGCGTGTCATTCTCTATGTGTGTGGCTGAAATAATTTTTGAGTTTTATTTCTACATTTTCCAGCACTTTGAAATTTCTAGAATTTGTGTTTTCAGAAATATTTATTATTTCCAGCTTGTTGAATGTATGTTTATGGGAATGAGCATTTAACTACATGGGAGTAATAAGGAGAAACTGATAACCGAGGTTGGGCTCAAAATTTCTACACCAGACTTTTGTCAAAGTCTACATATCCTCCCAGGAGATCTCCTAGTCACATCTTCTTGGCTTCTAGATGATAACTACCTATTGACATGATTGCATTTCATGATCTCTTTCTTTCTGCACATTCTTCATTCCCAGGAACTTACAAGTTTTCCAGTTCTTCGTTCATATACAACCACAACATATTCCATGAGGATATATTATGTTGATTTCATCTGTCAGTGCACCGAGAGATCCTCCTTCATAGATCATACTTCTAAATATAGAAGTCTATTACTTGCAACCACATGACATGACTTCAAAGCATCCAGTGTTGAGATTTTGTGTATTTGGGGTAGCATTAGTTGTGTTCTAGCTCCCAAATTTTGTGGAGAGACTAGAGTGCACTTGATCTACAAGACCGAGAAATTGATTTGGGAAATTTCATCTGCTTTAGGAGATATTAAATCAATTAATTATTTTAATGTATTTCCTCAGTTAAAACTTAGGGAACTTAAATAATTAAAGTGAATTTAATTAAACATGTGATGAAATTGTCTTAAGTCACATGGATCAAGCTTTCTTTTAATCTTAGCCATTGATTCAAGATCTGATCATGGCCGTTGGTTTCCCAACGAGAAAAGTATAAAGAAAAGGCTTGGGGTCATTTGTAAAGACACACAGAGGCAGAGCACTAAAGCTAAGCTGAGATTCTAGGGCGGGTTTGCTAAGAATTCTCATAAGTGTTTCAGCTACAGAGAGGGGAATTTAGGCCAAGGGAATGATATGATCCCAGGTTCTAGAATCAGCAAGAGGCAAAGATTAGCTCAGAGAGGCAACAAAGAGAAGCAGCAGGAGGGCAACAACTTGTGCTACGCAGGTGCTGCATAGTCCCTCAAGGACAACGTAAATTACTGCAGGAAACCCTCAGGGGTTACGTAGAGACCTTAAGGGGCAGTGTACGGCCTGCGTCACCTAGTCTGGGGTAACGCAGCCCTTTCTGGAGCAATGTTGAGAGTCAGAGGGGCTTCAGAGGCTGACGCAGAGGCTTCAAGGGTAGCACTAGGGTTTCTAGGCCCTAATTTTGGCTGAGTTCTGTAAATCTCGTTTGAGGGTGTGGATCAATCATTATTTTGGCCCTAGATCAGCCAGCGAGTTGTATATCTATTATTTCTCTGTTGGGTTTTCCAGATCTGGAACCCAGGCTTGTTGTATTCAGGAAATTCTTAATAATAAAACCCTCCAGCAGCTAAAAGACCAGTTTTCCCCCATTGGGTTTTTCTGGGGACTTTTTGTCCAGAAATAACTGTGTCACTTTGTCTATGTGTGCATGAACTTATTCTAGATCTGGATTGGTGGAGATCTGTTATGTGTTTTGCTTCGATTTTAACTTGAATTTATTTAGTTAATAACTTGTCTAAGTAGGAGGAACATAACTAGATTAACAATAAATAATTTCTGCATAAAGTGTAAAGATTTAAAAATTTCCACATCCAGTGTCAACATATAAATATGTACATACCTCATACTTTCTTCCCTTGAGTCATCCTGTAGTAGTTTTTCAAGAATGAAGAGCTTCATTTCCTTGACCTGCTCCATCAATATGTCATCACATTCCAGAATTCTGAGGCATAGAATTCTTGATGAGACCATTCTGCTCTCTTTCTAATCAGTGAATTCACAGAGAATTCTATTAGAAAATGTCAACACCTGTTCCCATGACGACCTTTGAACTTTGATGATTGCCTTCCATTAGTAATGTTATCAGAGAGGTTTTCCCAGAGCTGCTTCATCGAGAGCTCTTGCCATGCTTTGATCTTGATGTTATAATATACACTACTTCCTATCATACTATTTTACAACCAACAGAAAATCACTTAAAAGAGAAGACGATCTTAATCATAGTGAAGATCCCTTGGTTCTTCTTTCTTAGATTTCTTTGCGTCTAGTTATTCTCTTATATCTGAGACATGGGCTTCTTCCTTTTTCCTCTTGTCCTTTCTAAATTTAGGACAATTTTATTTATAATGCCCAAGATCATTACATCCAAAGAATCATGCTTTGTTCATATTTATTTTCTTATTCTGAGGACCAAATTTACCGAATCTTCCTTTCTTCCTGGACATGGCGGCAAAGACTTGATTCTCTATACTTGATCCTGCTTTCAATCTTAATTCTTCGATCTTACCTAGGCTTTGGAATGGCATGGCTTCTTCTTCCCCATCTATGTTGGAAGTGGAACCTCTCCATTCTTTCGATAAAACATTTTGTACCATATTGAGTATTTCTCTATCAGACATTACTTCTCCCAACTTCAGTGATTGATCTCGTATTGCGAAAATCTCCATCAAATATGGAATTATTCCTTCCTTTGACATTCCTAATTTGTATAATTTTTGTCTCAGGGATATTGTTTCCTTTGTAGAACCCTTAGAGAATAGTTCCACCAATTTTTCATATATTTCTTTTGAGGATTCTAGCTCTGATACATAGGGAATGAGAGAGTCTTTTATGGATTCTATAAGAATCCTTCGGGCTCTTATGTCTCCCTGCATGTATTTGATATATGCTAGAATGTCTTCTTTTGGAGGTTGAATTGTAGATCCTTCTATGAAACCCATAACTTCATTTTCAATTAGCTTCAGATCTGTTCTTTTCTTCCATGCATTAAAGTTTGATAAACCAACCAATTTGTTGCTCTCTATACAATGAGTCATTTTGACAGAGTTGGATAATGTCATAGATACTTACATAAGTGACTTTCTCCTTCAACAACTTCCTTGATGATGATGAAGGAGTTGGGAGCTTCTTCTAAGGGCAAGAGATATCTTCAAAAGATGATGTCCTCTTCAATCAATGTCTTGCATGAAAATCTTTGATGGCAAAGATTATTTTTTTGAAAATTCGACCCTTTGAATGATATGAAGATCTTTCACGAAAATAGCTTGAGAGTCTTCCTTGCAAACTGATTTGACTTTTCTCCCAAGCTTTGACTTTTGCTTTCTGGAGTGTCTCTTTGTCAAGCAACCCTTGAGTTCAGCACCTTAGCGCTGATACCATGTTGAGAATTTGGAGGGCTAGTGATTAATTCAAAATTTTCTTCTTGATAATTACTTGTGAGGTTACTTGAGTTACTTTTGTCTTCCCTTTGTTAGCTTATTAAATCTTTCATCAAGTCAATTATCAAAAGACATGAGACACAAGAATTATGCTCCTAGAGCCACAACAAAAGCTCTCCCTCTTGGAGAGGAAAACCCACTAGAAATTTTTCTTATGGATTTCAGATGACAAGTACCATGACCCAAAATTAGACCCTTGACCCATTTATGCATCCAAGACCTTGTCCTTACTTCTTTAATGCCCTTCAGTTGCTTGAGATATATATATGTTGTAGATATCCTCCTTTCTTTCAATTTCAAACTGCTTCTTCTTTGCAGACCACTATCCCAACAACTTCACTTTATATTAGTCTGCAAACTATCTTTGGACAGACATATACTTCAAGATGATATCATGCTCATGCTCATGCACTTGATAGATCCTCACTTCAACATTGTTGATGCACTAGAGCAAATCTGCACTTCAGCATAGAAACAGATCCGCACTTCAATATATAAACATTGTCCTTGATATGACCCTTTTTCGCTGCAAATTCTTCAGTATGGTCCGCACTTCATCTGGTGGATAATCCGCACTCTTATTTCAGTCAGCCGTGGCACCTATTACAGTGAGATATCACAAGAATGTATATCTTTTAAACATGCCTGTAACTTGTCAAAGATCTGCACTAAACTTGTCTTGTTCTCCGCATACTACTTCAAAGATGACCGAAACTTATGTGTATAAATGGACCGCAGAACAATGGTATTTATAGGGACAAATCCAATGTCTTGAGACTGACCATACTTTTAGTTTGTAGGCCAAGTTGTTAACTGTAGGGAGGCCAACTTGATACATCAATATAGCTTCTCTTCCAGCGTTTGAGTGAGGGTTGATTAGAGCCATTCTTCCACAGTTTCTGGACTTGGTCTTGGAGCATTTCTTTAGACTAGATCCTTCATGTATATATGACACTTATTACATTTATATCTAGAAGACAAAAACCTAGATAGACATCAAGAAGAAGTCTACTAACCTATAATAAAATCTTGCTGATGAAACCCATGAAGCAAGTAGAAAATACATTTTATTATCTTTGTCTTTTTTTTTTGCATAAATACATAATTACATAGTCAATATGAAGACCGTTCCTAGTTACACTTTTCAACACTTCTGTTTCTGCAACCCAGCCTCTACAACCTCACCCTCTAAAATCAAATTCTTTTACTTCATAATCGATTTCCTTTGGGTACTAAGAATGTGCCCTACTTGTTTTCCAAATGACCCTCAAGCCTTCTCTTATAGTCTTCTCGTTGATGAATCAACGACCCAGATTATATCCTTAATCAATGTCTCATATTAAAAGATGACTTGATCTTCATTTTCTAGAAGATTCACACTATGCTTTATTAATACCCTTTACTTATTTTAATAAAGCATGATCTGAGTGGAATTTCCACAAACGATTTTTGGGTTATCTGGAATACTGATGTCCAATCCCCTTCCCAAAATATGAAACTTGGAACACTTTCCAATTCTACAAAATCAACACAGAAGCTCCACTGTCAATGTACTAGACTTCAGGATAAGTAGTGCTTAACACACAAGCAAACTCTTCTTCCAGTCTGGATGCCATAATAGAAACGTCGTGATCCATTTGTTCTTTCATGCTTCTCTTCCTTTCTGGAGGACTTTGTGAACCCCTCCAAGCTGCCGCAACAATGTCAGATTTCTGTTCACTTGTTGGTTCTCTGTTCCTGTTACTTATCTCTGGCTTTGATACCATGTGAAAATTTCAATCTAGAAATATACAGTTGCATTGATAGATTTATTTCTCGTACTTATTACTCTGATAAGTTATTTATAGAAATCTATCCGTAAAATTCGAAATAAATACTACTGCAACATTCACAATTACATATGTTGAGAAGGAAACAATAAAGAACATAAGCATATGAACCAATCACATGTACACACTTATTTTTGAACAATTGTCCTCGGAAAAACCCAATGTGGGAAAACCGGTGTAGCAGATGAGGGTTTTATTATTATTCTTCAGCAAATGAATCTTTAGAAGGAATACATTGGCAGATATAATCATAAAACACTTGAGACAAATTCCCTGACCCTCCGGAAAATTTCCTGACACCCAGAAGAGCCTCTGACACCCTCTGCATCTGGCTGTGTGTCTCTCGGCGCAGTCCCTGCACTGGACTCTGCGTGGGTTCACTATGTTGCAGCTCTGTTCTGCCTTCTGTGGTCCTCTGCATCCCTCTATCCTCGTGCTCAGTCACTGCTGACTCCCTCTTCTCCTTCTTCTTCTGGTACTCTGCCCTACAACTCTCCCTCTGAAATCAAATTCTATTCCTTCAGAATCGATTTCCTTCGGGTACTGAGTGTATGCTCGACTTGTTTTCCAAATGACCCTCCAACCTTATTTTATAATCTTCTTGTTGATGAATCAACGACTCAGATTAAAAGTCTAATCAATTGCTAAGATTAGAACTTGACTTGATCTCCGTTCTCTAGAAGATTCACACTGTCTTATTAATACCATTAATTATTTAATTTCCTTAAGTTTAGACTTAGGGTCTCCATTAAAATAAATAATTATTTTAATAAAACATGAACCGAGTGGAATTTCCACAAACAGTTTCTGGGTTCTTTGGAATAGTGATGTCCAAGCCTCCTCACAAAATTTAAGACTTGGAATACTTTCCGATACTACAAAAAACAACACTCTTGAGGGTCAAGTTGGTAAAATCAACATATAATAGGATAGATGTGATACTTTCCATTTATGGTGAGTGGTATCCCTCCTATTATCACCATGTAGTGGGTTAGGTGCAATCCTTACCTCTTAAGGTAAGTGGCATCCCTCCTCTTGTCTATAGGTTTCTTGGGTTGTAGCATTGGCTCCTCGCTGCAGAGTTTCCTAGGTCGTAGTATTGGCTCCCTGCTGGCCGAGTTTCCCGGGTCGTAGCATTGGCTCCTTGCTAGCAGAGTTTCTTGGGTCGTAGCATTGGCTCCCTACTGGCAAAGATTCCCGAGTAGTAGCATTGACTCCCTGTTGGCGATTCTGAGTGGTAGTGTAGGCTCCCCCAATGAATAGAAGGTGGTAGTTGGAGCTCCTCTATGATGTCAATTCCTTCTTTTAGATTCGAGAGTGTTCAGCAGCAGAGCAAAGATGAGCAGAATAGAGATGAGCAAGGATGAGTAGGGATGGGCAGAGATGAGCAGGGATGGGCAGGGATGAGCAAAGACGACATTTGATGATGAGGAGATATTTGTGATGGGACGAACATATGTTATAGTTGGGTAATTTCTCCCTAGCTGAGAGGGAGTGTTAATTTGGTAGCTCAGGGACAACTTCCTTTATTTGGATAGTTTTCCTCATCAAGAAAGACACCCCCTATGTAATGAATAAATAATGTAAATAAATGATAAATTAGTTAATTAGTAATTAGGCTGAAAGGTCATGTTTGATAAGACATGACTTTTCGTGAAGAGGCACCTGTGTAGGTATATAAGCAGGCCTCATTTGTAACATTTAAATCATCTATCTCATCTCATTCATCTTACATCTAATATAATATTTGTATCCTCGTGGATATCTTTTCATTCCAAGTCTTTTGGAGCATTTTAACTTGAGAAGGAACTTTGTTCGCTTCATTTGGTATCAAAGCAGTTCGATCTTCTAGCCGCTCATCGCTGCACAGAGCTACGCTCCTCGGTCTAGGCCTTTGGCCATAAAAAAATCGTCAACATTGTTGTCGTCGAAGCGTTTCGCTACCAGTCTTGGAGGTTCTCCATTTTCACCAGTAGGCCTTTGGCCATAATAAAAAATTTGAAGAACTTCACTAGTAGGCCTTTGGCCAAAATTAAGAATGTGAAGAAAAAAAAAGAGAAATTATTGAAAAAAAAAAAGCAAAAGAAATATATATATATATATATATATATATATAAAACAAAAAACAAAAAACAAAAAAAAAGAAAAGAAAAAAGAAAAAAGAAAAAAAGAGATATATATAAAGAAGTACATATACGTACATACCAAGATAATTTAAAATTAAAAAGGAAAAAGAAATAAGGAAGAGTAGGTAAGGTTATTTTGATTATTCTTTCGATGGTTTACAAGCTCGTGGTTTTGGAAGCCCATGGTAATTGCCCATGGTATTTGCAAGGTAAAATAAGAAGTAAAGGAATAAAAAATCTCTGTGTGAATGGTAAGTTTACTTTTACGTGGAGAACATTAACCGAGTCAAATACACATAAGTGGACAAATATTTTATAGGTGAATATATGTGAATAGCCACGTTTCACTAGGGTTGTAACCTTTCAACAAAAAAAAGATTTAAAAGAAATCAGCGGTTAAAAGAATATATATATATATATATATTTAATTAATTAAATTATTTAAAAAAAAATTGAAGGAATAATAACTTCATTAAAAAGAAGAAGAGAAAGTTAGGAAGGGTTACCTTAAAAACCCTAAAAACTCAATTCAACAGACAAAATGGAATCAATCATTGATGAAAAGGAAATTGAATCTAATTCGGAAAGGGAAGAAGGAAGATTTCCTGAAATTTATAGTATGTTTGTTCGTACGCTAATTAGAATCAAAGGGTCACTTGCGGGAAAGGAAGTTCTCATATCTATCGATCTTAATCAAAAGGATAATTATGTTAGTACTGAATGTTCTAACCAATTAGTGATCCCTGAATCAAATATAATTGAAACAAATTCAATTAACGCAAATGAAAAACAATACGACATAAGGAATCTACACTTAAGTATTGGGGAGTATTCCTTGGTCTTGCAATTTACCGTTAAAACCTTATTTTGTAACAATAGTGATATAATTCTGGGTTCAATCTGGATGGAATCACTAGGGTCATTCGTCCTTAATACAAAAAAGAAGTTTTTAACATTCTCCTACAAAAAGAAGAAAATAACGCTACAGGACGTCAACTTAAAGTCAAATTCAGTGACATCTGAAGACATTCAAGAAATTTTAAAAGTAATTTCTCAAGAAAGTAAAAATGCGATCCAAAATATGCAAAAGGAAATTGACAAAATCACAACTAACAAGAATGAAGAAGTTGCTCACCTCAAGGACCACAACGAAAAATTGCTAACGCAAATTAAGAAATTGAAGAAGGATAAGAAGTCGCTGGAAAATAAGGTGCAACAACTTGTCGAAAAAGAGTCGTCGAAATCGACAAATGTAGAAGTTCAAGTTGCAGGAAAAACGAACTTTGATCCAGTAAATGTCACAACTCAAGAAGAAGACAGGCAAGTTGCAAACGATACAAACTTCGATGTTGCAGTTCAGATGAGGAGCATTCTAAATGAAGGTTCTGTAACCTACTCAATAACATCCTCGCCAAAAGAAAATCAAAGTTAAACCAAAAAAGTTCCCTATCGACATCCAAATCACGGGAGCAGACAACTCAGCCGAGCAATGTATTCAGAACAAAAACAAGCTGATATTCTGAAGAATACTAACAAATCATCACAAGTTTCCAGTCATCGTAAGATTCCACAGAAGATTGATTTAGGATGGTCCGATCCATTCTCAGTGCGACAATTTTGTTTGTCACTTGGAGGATCATATCAACTTGTATCAACAAGGATGACTGCCTTGAGACGAGAAGATGTTCGTAGTAGGAAAAGAAATCGAGGCCTTTCATCGACAAGCTTTGAGGACAAAGCTTTTTGAGGGGAAGGCAATGTAATGAATAAATAATGTAAATAAATGATAAATTAGTTAATTAGTAATTAGGCTGAAAGGTCATGTCTGATAAGACATGACCTTTCGTGAAGAGGCACCTGTGTAGGGATATAAGTAGGCCTCATTTGTAACATTCAAATCATCTATCTCATCTCATTCATCTTACATCTAATATAATATTTGTATCCTCATGGATATCTTTGCATTCCTAGTCTTTTGGAGCATTTTAACTTGAGAAGGAACTTTGTTTGCTTCACCCTAGCCCTTGGAAGAATTTAATTTGGTTAAGGAAAAATGTATTTTTAATATGGAAACCCACATGTGCATAAAAGGATAGGTCGACCGTAAAAGGAGATTGGACACCCTTGGATGGCTATAAATACAAGTCAAGTGACCCTCATTTGGAGATAATCATAAAGCATTTTCTTCTTCTCCCTTCTTTGGTTTGGATCGCACAGGTCTGAAGTTGGTTCGCGGAGATTGGTGGAACCATCCAAATTGCGCTCCCTGGGGAGAGCGTGGAGATTGGTTCATGGAGATTAGTGGAAAGGGGGTGGAACCACTAAATTTGCATGCCTCCATTGCAAAAACACTTACACAGGTTCATACACCCATGCCAGAAAGCACCTCTATGGGAAAAGGCCATGGGATGGAGATAAACAAATAGGAATCAGAAGTTAGAACTTGTTTAAGTGTGTCAACAACACAAAGAGCCAAATACATAAGGGAAGAGGAGGAAGCCCAATACAGATCTAAAATATCAAAGGGTGCCTTTGAACATGATAGCCCACAATCCCATGCACAAAGAACTCCATTAGCATCCTCCCATGGAAGTGGATATGGAGGCACAGGAACAAACATCTCTTTAAGGTGTAGAACCGTATCAAATTTCCTTAACGAAGGGTGTAGGAATGATGTCGATTCAAAAATTTACCAGTTTCTCTATGCATGTGGGATACCATTCAATGTTCTTCACTCACCTTATTGGCATGAAATGGTTTCTGCCATTAATAATACCCCCAAAGGATACAAGAGTCTTGGGTATGACAAGGCTAGAACTGTGGGACTTGTTCATGAAAAAACAAAAATAGCACAATCTTTGGGTAAAATGACAAATTCTTGGAATGAGCACGGGGTATCCATTGTATCTGATGGATGGAAAAATGTAAAAGGCAAGCCATTGATAAGTGTTTGCTGTGTCTATTAATGGTGCAATCTTCCTTTTAGCATATGATTAATCAAAAAAGTTCAAGACTGCCATCAACATTGCAGAACCATTACTTCAAACAATTGAACGTATTGGGCCATACAATGTCATCCAAGTCATCACTGATAATGCTTCTAATTGTAAGGCAACGAGAGAAATTATTGAGGATAGATTCCCCAACATATTTTGGTCTGGGTGTTTGGTTCACACAATGAACCTTTTGATCCATGATATTATTAAGAACAAAAACCCTCAATACAAATGGATTGGTGATTTGTATAAGAGAGGCAAAAAAATGATAAAATTTATTTCAAATCATAGCAATACCCATGGGATTTTCTGTAATCACTCAAGTTTGGAGTTGTTGAAGATTACGAAGACTAAATTTGCTAGCTATTACCTCACCTTCAGGTGCCTTTTGAAGGTAAGAGAGTCATTGGCTAGCATGGTAGCAACTCAACACTGGCGGGTATTAAAGGACATGGCTCCAATTGCAGTTGACAGGTAAGGTTTTGAACATGTGGAGGAGATCGCTCTTGATGGTCTGTTTTGGGCACGTGTGAGGGAAGTTTTGCAATTCACCAAGCCCATTTATAACAAGATTCGTTTTGCAGATATAGATAAACTAGTGATTGGGGAGGTGTATGAGAAAATGGATAGCATGTTGGGGCAAATAAAAGATATTGTTCAGGAAAAAGATCCCAACTAGTATACAACGATTCACAATTGTGTTTGCACGATGGAATAAACTTAATGTTCCACTACATGCCTTGGCATATATCCTTATGCCAAAATATTACTCTCCATCTTGGTTGGGCCAACCTGCACCTGGGGGTGGGGGTTAGTATCAAACCCCATACAGATCTAGAGGTATCTGAAGGATATATGAAAGCATTAGACAAGTTAGTCCGTGACAAGGAGGAGTGTGCTAATATGCATCTTGAATTAGATAGATACTTCAGTTTCACTGGTTCGTTTTGTTCTTTGCATGCAATGGAAGATAGAGACAAATTTGATGCTATCACATGATGGGAAGCATATGGTGGCCAGGGACTTTTGCAAAAATTGGCAAAAAAAATGCTCTCACAAGTTGTAAATACTTCTGCTATAGAGAGGTGTTGGAGCACCTACAACTTCATCCGTAATGTGAGAAGAAACAAACTCAATGAAAACCAAGTAGAAAGCCTGGTTTATGTGCACTAAAACTTGAGGTTGTTGAGTCATTGTTGTGATCAGGCTGATGAGAATACATCTTATAAAACTTGGGACAACAACCCAAAGGACGATAATTTGGAGGATGGCATTGTACATGTGGAAGAATTGGAAGTAGAACTTTTGAAAGATGATGATGAAGCAACAACAACCATGCTACCCCCACCATCCAGTAGAAGTGCTTGAGTTCTAACAACTGTTCCTTTGTTGCTGTTGTCTCCATCTAGTCATAGAGGGCATGTGCCTTCTAGTTCTAGTCGTGCGACTATGTAGGAGGAGACTCCTAGAAGACCACCACTATCTGCTCAAAAATTAGACATTTCTCGTGGCAAGAGGCCCATGCATTAGCAATAGATAATATATTTACTTATCTTTTCTAGTTTCTAGTAGTTTTTATAACTGTTGACTCTTTCATATTTATTATGATATTTTTTGTAAACAATATATGACAATTCAAGTTTGAAGTTTGAAGTTGGCAATTATAACTCATTGGTAATGAATTATGAATATGATGCTTCGTGAAAGTTGAAAGTTGAAACATTTCGTTTCATGTTAGATATTCTTTGTTGTAATGGTTACAAGTACAACTTTGGTGATCAATGATGATAAATGTTATATATTGAATTTTGAAAGCTTGAAACTTTAAGATTGACAAATCATGAGACTCGATATGCTGTATGTTACTAACTTGTGGATGTGGTTTATGAAGGTTATAACTTCTATATGATTGCTGTTATATGGTTCAATCTATGCTTTTATGCTTTTTATATCTAATTCATTATTCTACATGCTTTTGTTGACATATATGCATCAAAATATATAAAAATATATATTATATAAAAATTCACTCCCAAATCGAGAGCTTTTGAAAGTGTCGCTCCCCGCTTTCGCTCCCACTCCCAAGTAACGTTGGGTTGTCCATCTATATTCATATTCCAAAATGGTGTTCTTTTGGCTTCTATGTATCATTCCACTTTTGGTTTTCATGATGGTAAGGGGGGTAGGAATAGAAGGGAAGAAGAGCAAGAGGATAGTGGTCCCCATATGAGTGACCCAATGTATGATGAGGAGGAAGGGTTTGAAGAGGAAGGGGATGAAGGGGACACTGGAATGCAAGAGGGGAAAGTTGCATTGACACCCTTGTGGAATTATGTGACCAAACTTTAAGGGGGAAAATGTGGTGGAAGCTACAAGTTTTTTTTCCCTCTAGGTTGTCATGGAGGAAAACCATATAGTGGTTCATATATCCATGTGAGGAGGCATCTTTGTGGAATGTTGGAAAGAGATGATAAAAAGGGTGTCATGGGGATAGTAATTTTCTCTAAGGTTTCAACTGAACAAATAAGAAAATATAGCCAAATAGAGGAGACTGCACAACAAAAAAACATGAAACAAAAAACTCATTCTGAATCAAGTGCAACCTCTAGATTTGGTAGCTCATCTCCTCATGGTACTTCTGCAACCTCTGGAAGTAGAAGAACAATAGAGGAATTCCTGAATGTTGCTGGAAGGGATGATGTGGATGGAAAGATAGTCCAGTTTATTTGTGCTTGCGGTGTACCATTCAATGTGCTTAGCTCTCCCTATTGGCATGATATGGTTAAGGGCATCAATGAAGCCCCAAAAGGATACAAGAGCCCCAACTATGAGAAAGCTAGAACAATGTTATTAGAAAGAGAAAAAGCAAAGGCTCAAAGAGATTTGACATGTTTTACAAATGAGTGGGTGGATTGTGGGGTATCCATTGTATTAAATGGGTGGACAAATGTTAGAAACCAAAATTTGATAAATGTTCTTGGTGTTTCTGCTAGTGGTGCAGTGTTTATTGCATGTCATGACTCCTCCTCCATCAATGCAACTTCCCAAAACATTGCAGATCTCCTTTTGCAATCAATCAAAGATGTTGGTCCTAATAATGTGGTTCAAGTGATCACTAATAATGCAACATATTGTAAGGCAACAGGAAAAATTATTGAGCTTTACTCATCCACGCATCTTTTGGTTTTGGTGCTTGGTGCACACATTGAACCTTTTGATGCATGATATTGTGAAGCATAAAGAATGTAGATGGATTAATGAGCTTTACAAGAGAGGGAAACACAACTCATTAAATTTATCATAGGGCATACAAGGGTAAATTACTTTTATGGTACTTACTCCAAGTTGCAGTTGCTTAAACTTGCAAAAACAAGATTTGCAAGTTATACCTCACCTTTAGGCAGCTAGTGAAGGTGAGACAAGCTTTAACTAAGTTGGTGACCTCTGAATCATGGGATGACATTAACACTGACAGAGATGGTGTTAATGTAGCCAATGACACTATTCTTAATAGTTACTTTTGGTCACAGATTAAATATGTTTTGCAATTCACCAAACCAATTTATTACATGATCAAGTTTGCAGATTCAAATGGAACAATAATTGGGGAGGTGTATGAGAAAATGGATAGCATGTTGGGGCAAATTTAAAACATTGTTGAGCCTAGAGATATCACCTTGTACATTATATTCGTGCAAAGGTGGAAAAACGATGGGATATGCTAAACATTCCATTGCATGCCTTAGCATATGTTCTCACACCTAAATACTATCATCCATCATGGCTTTCAACACCAACACCTTGGGGGGGGGGAGGTGGGAGCAGGAGAAAACCAAACCTAGATCTAGACATTCTATTTGGTTATATGAAAGCATTGGATAAATTAGTCCCTGATGATGAGGAGTCTGCCATGCTACGAAAACATTTGAGCAACGATATGCTTAGCACTGGTCCATTTGGGAGCATGCATGCAATTAGAGATCGATAGAATTTATCTTCTCGAGTGGTGGAACATGAATTTTGGACATGACTCATGTTGACAGTTACTCACTTGCTAGGTAAGTTACTTGAATGTTTGATGATTTTATTTTCTAAATGTTTTATGTTTTATGATATGCTTAAAAATTTGATGTATGTTTGTAATTGCTAGAATCTAGATGGTTGATTACCTTGAGGAGATTACCTTTGACTCCCTTGAAAAGAAGTTTGCTAAGAGAGAAAAGGCTTTTGGGAAGAAGATCGTTCCTCAGGCTTTTGAAGAAGCTGTGTGTCTTGCACATAAAGAGAAGAATCATCCACAAGATTCCTGGCCGAAGAGGAAGAGGTAGAAGGAATTTTAGAGGCAGGGGGGGCAGACAGTTCCAATAAAAAAAGTGTGATCTTCATTGCATACAATGCAATAGAGATGGACATGATGCATCCACATGTAAGTTGCCTTGGGGCAGAATTGAGCAAGAAAGAAATGAAGGCAAAGGTAAAACCAATGACAAAGGGAAAGGTAAAGTACCCGAATCCACTCACTATGTTGTGGTACATTGCAACATTGGAGTAACTGAAGACTTCTTCAATGCTTCACTTGCTTCATGGAAAGATGATTGGTTGCTTGATTCAGGAGCAACTTGCCACATGACTTTTAGGAGATTTTTTTTGAAGAATTCACTGACAATGTTGATGGAGCAGTATATTTTGCAGATAAGTCAAAACACAAGCCATCAGGGCTTGACACCATCAGGCTCAAACTGCTTGGTCTTCCAGACTTTCTTCTACATGATGTTCTATACCTCCCAGAGCTGAGGAGAAACTTTCTGTCTTTAGTCCACATCCGCTAGCAAGGAGACTCCATTCATATATTTGATGGCAAGGTCGAGATCAGAAAATCATCAGATCACTCACTTGTCATGACAGGGATAGAAGAAGAAAGACTTTTGGAGCTGCAAGGCACCTCTGCTAGTGCACAAAAGTTTTCTTACAGTTCTCACTATGATGAAGGTACATTTCCATCAAGTCTTTTATGGCATGCTAGATTTGGACACTTGAACTATGAAAACTTCGTTTGTTGAAGAAAACTGGCGTTACTGGTTTGCCTACAATTCCTAGGAAACTTAAGCAATGTGATGCTTGTATTCTAGGAAAGCATAGCAAACAGTCTTTTCATGATTCTCATTCCAGAGCACATAGAAAACTTGAACTCATTCATTCATACTTATGTGGCCCAATGGCCATTGCTTCTGCAAATGGTAATAAATATATGATGACATTTATTGATGACTACACCAGAATGTGTTGGGTTTATTTATTGAAGATCAAATCTGATGATTTTGAAACATTCAAGAACTTTCATGGATGGATTGAAAGTGTTGTACAATCTCATATTGGCTCTATTCGCACTGATAATGGAAAAGAGTACACTTCAAATGAATTTGAAAACTATATCTGCCAGAATGGGATCAAACATCAAACAACTGTGCCTTATAATCCCCAACAGAATGGAGTAGCTGAAATAATGAACAAGACACTCTTAAATATGTTGATTTATATAGCATCGGGAAGTGTTTTAAGTCACATTTTTGATAGAGAGGCTTGAACATCAGTTATCTAGAGAACCCAGAAATCGTTTGTGGAAATTCCACTCGGATATGACTTTATTAAAATAATTAATTATTTTAATGAAGACCCTAAGTTTAAACTTAGGGAAATTAAATAATTAAAGGGTATCAATAAAGCAAAGTGTGAATCTTCTAGAAAACGAAGATCAAGTCATCTTTTAATCTGAGCCATTGATTAATGATATAATATTGGTCGTTGATTCATCAGCGAGAAGACTATAAGAAGAGACTTGAGGGCCATTTGGAAATCAAGCCGGGGACATTCTTAGTACCCGAAGGAAATCGATTCTGAAGCAAGAGAATTCGATTTCAGTGGGTGAGAATGTAGAGGCAGGGCTGCAGAGGCAGAAGGAGGAGGGAGAAGTCAGTTATCGAGAAGCAGAAGTCAGGAGGATGAAGGGTAGGGTGAGCTGATCAATAGCCATAACCCCTCCACGCAGAATCACGTAGTCTAGGGAGAGACTGTGCAGAGCTCTCACGCTGGATGACGCAAAGGGTGAAGGAGGTCACCCTGAGGGTTTGAAATTTGTCTGGAGGGTCCAAAAAATTCAACCAGGTGTTTGCAAATTTTTCTCTGCACATCAGACTCTTGTAAATGTACTTTCCATTTTTGAAGATAAATACAAAACCCTCATCTGCTGCACCAGTTTTCCCACATTGGGTTTTTCCGGGGACAATTGTCCAAAAAGAACTGTGTTCATGTTGTTGTTTCTATTGTGCTACATGTGTAAATTATCTTTCTGTTCTTATGCTCATAATGATAGTGAAGATCTGCAAATGTGTTTATTTCAGAATTTATTTAAGCATTTGTAAATAACTTATCTCATAAGTAGGAGAAGTAAACCAAGTATTGCAGAAATATTTTCCTTGAAAATTTCACATGGTATCGGAGCAAAGGGCTAAAAACAGGAAGGGAGGATCTGCCATGGACCAAAGTTCCATCATTCGAAAGGGTTCACGGCGCACGCAGTCTTCCAGAGCACACGAAAATGCAGAGAGAACACGACATGAAAGTACTGGCATCCAAACTAGAGGAGGACCTTGCTTGTGTGTCAAGCACAGCTCCTCCAAGTGTTTGGTATATTCACAGTGGAGTATCTGCTCATATGACGGGGGTTCGAGAATGTTTTTCGAGCTACCAAGAAGAACATATGAATTTCCAGATAACTATGTGAAACAAGGCAAATTGTACCCCCATCGGGAGAGGTACCGTAACATTTCAGACCGAGGATGGCAACAAGGTTTGTGCCATGAATGTTTTGCATGTACTAGGGTTGGGGATGAATTTACTCTCAGTGTCACAAATTCAGAACAAGGGCTATGACATATACTTTATTAGAGATAAGGTGTATGTCAAACACCCTAGCTGGAGTAGAAAGGCACAAATCGAAGTAAGGAGTCACAATTTGTATAAGCTCCAGCTTGAATCTTTGGTGGCCCTGATTGGTAGTACAAATGACAGAGATCTGAATGAATTATGGCACAGAAGGATGGGGCATCTACATCATGGAGCCTTGGGGATTCTAAAAAATACTATCATAGGGGATCCTGAGCTCAGCATGAAGAAAGACGAAGTTTGTAGGGGATGCGTACTAGGGAAGTACGCTAAGGCGGCATTTCCAAGAAGAAGCAACAGAGCTAAACATGTATTAGAGTTAGTACACTCTGACATTTGCGGTCCAATTTCCACAACTGCTCTTAGTGGGTAAAGTATTTTGCCACCATCATTGATGATCATTCCAGGAAAACTTGGATCTATTTTCTAAAAACCAAAGATGAAGTCTTTGATCGATTCAAAGATTTCAAAGCATTGGTGGAGAACTCTACAGGAAAGAAGATCAAGAAGTTGCAGTCAGATAACGGTGGAGAATATATCGATAAAGACTTCAAAAAATTTTGTGCAAGGGAAGGGATCAAGAGAGAATGGACAACTCCATACAATCCAGAGCAGAATGGAGTTGTAGAATGAAATAATCAGACCATAATAGAAGCTGCAAGGGCAATGCTGTACGACGAAAATATGCCCAAATTCTTATGGGCAGAGGCCTACAATACAATAGTATATATTCATAACAGAGTTCCTAATAGAGCTTTAAGGAAGGTAACTCCCGAGAGTGTGTTCACAGGCAACAAGCCAAAAGTGAGCGACATCAAGTTATTCGGTAGCATGGTGTACTGCCACGTTCCAGATGAAAAGAGAAAGAAGTTGGATCAAACTGCAGAAAAAGGTTTTTTGATGGGCTATAGCGAGAATGCAAAGGCATATCGCATCTATATTCCAGAGAGCAGGAAAATCGTGGTAAGAAGGGATGTGAAATTCTTGGAGGAGAGAGCCTTAAGGAAATCTCGAGAAATGGCCACAAATACGCAGATTGAGGAAGATCCACTGGTACAACCTCAACGACCTACAGAGGAGAGGTCAAGTGCCTCTCCAAGGCACAATGATTTTGAGGAGAGCTCCTCCTAAGAAGAACAGGTAAGACCACCCACAACTGATGGGAGACTGAGCAGAGAACTTCAAGAAATTCTTAAGGATGCAGAAGAATTTTTTGGAGCCCCTAGAGAAGGAAAGAGGATAAGGAAACAACCGGATAGATATGAGGCGCTAGTAGGTCAAGTTGGTGAACCATCTACCTTTCGGGAAGCAGCTCAGCATCAAGTATGGGTGGATGCCATGGTGGAGGAGTATAGCTCCATCATAACAAATGATGTATGGGAAGTAGTCCCTAGACCTCAGGATGGATGAGTTGTAGGATCCAGATGGATCTACAAGATAAAATATGCTGTAAATGGCAACATAGAGAAGTTCAAGGCAAGATTTGTAGCTAAACGGTATGCACAGAAGGAAGGCATTGATTATGAAGAAACCTTCGCCCCAGTAGCTCGATACACTTCTATCAGATCCGTCATCTCTCTGGCTGCGTAGATGGGATGGGAGATTCACTAGATGGATTTCAAGACAACGTTCTTGAACGGGGTGATAGAGGAGGAAGTGTACATAGAACAGCCAGAGGGCTTCGAGACACATGAGTAGAAGACTCATGTTTGTAGGCTTAAGAAGGCCTTGTATGGCTTAAAACAAGCCCCCAAGGCATGGTATGGACGGATTGATAGCTACTTGCAGAAGATGGGGTTCGTCAAGAGTGACGCAGATCCCAACCTATACTACTTGAGAGTAGGAGATGAGCCGCTTATTCTTATACTTTATGTGGATGACCTGTTGTTGACCAGATCATCCAAGCTCATCAAGGACTGCAAGGAGAATCTGGCAACAAAATTCGACATGAAGGACCTAGGGCAGATGCACTATTTTCTTGGATTAAAAGTCTAGCAGTGGAAAGGAGAAATCTTCCTTGGACAAGGAAGATACACGATAGAAATCCTGAAGAGATTTCAGATGGAAGACTGTAGACCCATGGCCACGCTAATAATTACTAACTGCAAGAAGATAGACACATCGGAGGATGATGAGGCTAATCCCACCTTGTACAGACAGCTCATTGGATCATTAATGTATCTGGTCAATACTAGACCAGACATCTGTTATGCAATGAATACCCTCAGTCAGTTCATGGTGGAACCAAGGAGGGCTCACTGGGCAACCACCAAACATGTTCTCAGATACCTGGGAGGGACAGTCGAGTATGGGTTGAAGTACACCAAGGGTAATGAGATCTAGTTAAGTGGGTTCACAGATGCAGACTAGGCTGGAAGCACAGTAGATTGGAAAAGTACCAGTGGGTATTGTTTCAGTCTCGGATCAGGAATGACTTCCTGATGCAGCAGGAAACAGAAGTCCGTAGCACTGAGCTCAGCCAAGGCAGAGTACATGGCAACAAGCACAGCTTTGTGCGAGGCCATATGGCTCCGCAAATTACTCTTGAACCTACTCAAGAAGCAGATAGAACCGACCAAGATTATGTGCGATAATTAGAGCTGCATTAAGTTCTTTGAAAATCCTGTGTTTCATGACCGGTCGGAACACATTGACATTCAGTGTCACTTTATCAAGGACTATGTCCAGAGGGGAGCAATACAGTTGCGATACACTCCTACAGGAGAACATGTGGCAGATTTCCTCACAAAGGCTCTAAGTAAGATCAAGTTCACTTACTTCAGAGAGAAGATGGGGATGGTCGAGAACCCCTTCCATTAGAGGAAAGGGTGGTCTTCAGAAGAAGAGGGAGCTACAGTACATATGCTGCAGTGGCAAGGCAACAGTACAGGAAGCAGTAATGCAAAGATGGGGGGCAGCAGCTAGGACAACTTCAGCGCAGCAGATGATGTAGAGTCAGAGCAGTACAGTGGTATCTTTCTTAAACACTTTCCTCGCTAAAAGGGAGTGTTGATTTCTATAGCATCGGGAAGTGTTCTAAGTTTCATTTTTGGTAGAGAGGCTTGGACATCAGTTATCCAGAGAACCCAGAAATCGTTTGTGGAAATTCCACTTGGATATGACTTTATTAAAATAATTAATTATTTTAATGAAGACTCTAAGTTTAAACTTAGGGAAATTAAATAATTAAGGGTATTAATAAAGCAGAGTGTGAATCTTCTAGAAAATGAAGATCAAGTCATCTTTTAATCTGAGCCATTGATTAATGATATAATCTTGGCCATTGATTTAGCAACGAGAAGACTATAAGAAGAGACTTGAGGGCTATTTGGAAATCAAGTCGGGGACATTCTCAGTACCCGAAGGAAATCGATTCTGAAGCAAGATAATTCGAATTCAGTGGTTGAGATTGTAGAGGCAGGGTTGCAGAGGCAGAAGGAGGAGGGAGAAGTCAGTTATCAGGAAGCAGAAGTCAGGAGGATGAAGGGAAGGGTGAGCTAATCAGCAGCCATAACCCCTCCACGCAGAATCACGCAGTCCAGGGAGAGACTACGCAAAACTCTCACGCTAGATGACGCAGAGGGTGAAGGAGGTCACCCCGAGGGTCTGAAATTTGTCTGGAGGGTCCATAAAATTCAACCAAGTGTTTGCAAATTTTTCTTTGCTCATCAGACTCTTGTAAATGTACTTTCCATTTCTGAAGATAAATACAAAACCCTCATCTGCTGCACCGGTTTTCCCACATTGGGTTTTTCCGGGGACAATTGTCCAAAAATAACTGTGTTCATGTGGTTGTTTTTATTGTGCTATGTGTGTAAATTATTTTTCTGTTCTTATGCTCATAATGATAGTGAAGATCTACAAATGTGTTTATATCATAATTTATTGAAGCATCTGTAAATAACTTATCTCATAAGTAGGAGAAATAAACCAAGTATTGTAGAAATATTTTCCTTGAAAATTTCACAAAATATGGTACGTTCCATGATGTTTTTCAGCAATGTTAAACTGATGTTTGTGCTGATGCAGTTCTATGTGCTGTGTATATAAAGAATAGGTGTCCATCTAATGCTATAAAAAACAAGACTCCCTATGAAATGTGGTATGGCCACATTCCTTCAGTGAGGCATCTCAGGGTCTTTGGTTCCCCTGTTATGCGTTGATACCCAAGGAACAAAGAAACAAACTCGGTGCAAGGAGTCGCAAGTGTATCTTCTTGGCGTATTCAAATACCTCCAAAGCATACTGTCTCTATGATGAAGTGAACAAAAAGTTTATAATATTTAGAGATGTGATATTTCTTGAATCTTCCAAGACTGACGATGTTGTTGAGCGACAACATGATCGCTTGGATAGATTCGGACATCCAAAATATTTTCAAGAGTTTGATAATCAGATTCCACATCCTGAAGGGGGATTACTATACTAGATCAATATGTGGAATCTTCTTCTGAAGCACTCTCTCCCCCACATGAAGCTCCAGCCACTAATGACACTTTGAGTGATGTGATTGACAGAATTGGGAGACTAAATCTTGATTCAACTCCAACTTAGTCAACTGAGTTGCATGGCCCATCTCAGGAAGGTCCTCCAAAATGGCTAAAAAAGACACTCGAAAGTGTTCATCTTGATGAGGTTGGAAAGACATGAACAAGAAACACAATCAGGAAAAATGGAGGTGATGTAGATGATTCTAATTCACTTATTGATATGGAAGTTTCTCATGATTGCGCACTGAATTTTTATACAAATTTTGAACCAACTTCCTTCAAAGAAGCTGCTTCTCATGATGAATGGAAAGAAGCGATGCAAAAAGAATATGATGTCTTGATAAAGAATGACACTTCTATGTTGGTTGATCCTACATTGGGAACCAAACCAATAGGCTGCAAGTGGGTCTACAAGAACAAGTGTAAAGCAGATGGCTCACTTGACAAGTATAAAGCCAGGCTTGTGGCAAAAGGTTTTGCAAAAAAGGAAGGGGTTGACTATGAGGAGTCTTTTGCCCCCACAACAAAATGGGCTGCCATCTAGACACTCTTTGCCTTCGCAACTCAGAACGGTTGGAAAGCCCATCAAATGGATGTAAAAATTTCTTTCTTGAATGAAGATATGAAAGAGAAATTTTTTATGTCCTAACCAGAAAGATTTGTTGTGAAGGGTCAAGAATACAAAGTATGCAAGATTTTAAAATCCTTGTATGGCCTCAAGCAAGCACCACGAGCCTAGTATGAGAAGTTAACTAAGCATCTTCTGAAACTCAACTTCAAACATTATGATATTGATGATGCAACTTTGTTTGTCAAGAAAGTTGGCAAAACTGTCGTATATCTTGTGGTGTATGTAGATGATCTTTTGATGACAGGGAACAATGAGAGCTATATTGCATCCATAAAGAAGGAACTGAGGAAAGGTTTTGAAATGACAAATTTGGGCTATGTTCACTACTATCTTGGTATTGAAGTAACTCAACATTCGAAGTTTATATTCCTCTCTCAGAAGTGCATTAGAGATTTGTTGAACATGTTTGGCATGGCTGAGTGCAATCCTTTGACCACTCCAATGTAACAAAATTTAAAGCTCACATCCACTAATGGAAAAGAATTTGAGGATGCAACAAAGTATAGACAACTCAAAGGAAGTCTCAACTACTTGACTACTACCAGACCAAATATTTCATTTCTTGTTGGAATCCTCTCCAGGTTTATACAAAAGCCTTGTGAGGGACATTGGTCCGCTGCAAAAAGAGTTCTAAAGTACTTGAAAGGAACTCAAGAATTTGGACTAAAGCATACACAGGTGGGCGACTTCAGCTTGATTGGATACTTTGATTCAGACTTCGATGGAGATAAAGAAAATGGGGTATCTACTTCAGGTTATGTTATGAGTCTTGGATCAGGAGCTGTATCTTGGAGGTCACACTAACAATCAGTTCCAGCGGATTCCACAACTGAGGCAAAATATGTGGCAGCAGCTGAAGTAACAAAGGACATTGTGTGACTTAGGAAATTTTTGTAAGATTTGCAGGAGAAACAAGTGCATTCAACACCTCTCATGATTGACAACACTTCTGCAATAAAGTTGGCCAAGAACCCAAAGTTCCATGATTGAACGAATCACATCATTACAAAATACCATATGATTCGACATCTTGTTGAGGCCAAGAAAATGTATCTACATCATTGTTCCACAAATGAGCAGATTGCAGACATCTTCACCAAAGCGCTTGGAAGAGAAAAGTTTGAAAGATTCAGAATGATGCTTGAACTCACCAACATCCCTTCAGATTAAGGGGGGGGGGAATGTTGACCCCTAATCTTTGGGATTAGGTTAATCCATGTAAATATTATAAATAAGAAAATAAGGAGAATTAGAAGATGAAGAGACACTGGGAGATGAAACCCAAGAGTCTCTCCCTCCATGTATACATCTATGATCAATCTCAATGGAAAAATACAATTCGCTTTGAGGAGTTACCTCCTGGCCTGACATCATGGATGCCATATCTATCTTGATTTATGTAAAAATATTCATGTGTTCACGTCTTTTACAACTAATTTGGTATTTTGGATGTTTATTGAATATAAATGCAACTATATATATACATATATATATAGTAGACACTTCCGAGACATTTTGCTTCCTAGATTTTTGGCAAATTTTGCTTCTGCGTCCCTGCTTCCAAAAAAACGTCCCCACTTCATGCAACATTGGGTGTATTGACTGCAACTAACTTTGCTGACACTGAATCCTTGCTACTGTGATACGGCAGGCTCCTATAGCAAAGTTAATGGTCCCGCTGCAACGATCTGGAATTGATCTAACTGATCGCCTTATTGCAACTGCGTTGAACCATGCCCATCCAACACACTGGAGTTTCATGTTCCTCCTCCACCTAGATTTGGTGCCACACTATCTCCTTTCAAGCCTAGTCCCTGGTTGGGACCCTTCTTCGCCTTGCAACTTGCACTGGATAATTTATACTTCCTCCGACACCTATCTTCGGCAATTGGAAGTCGATTTGTTGCCCATATTTGCATTATTTCTAATTCGTATTACCTCCTATGGCAATCTTGTACGTCCATCTTTGGAAAGCTGCAAAATATGCAAAACTCAAATAAACTGGAGAATTAATACAGGAATATCCTCCCTTTCCTACTCGACTGCCTGCATTACAATTCACACTCCCTCCCGGAATGCACAGTTTTTCCTGCTGCTGCCTTTGCTACTGGAAATCACAGATTTCCCCCAGATAACTGAATCGGGAAACCCTCTCAAAAAATCCCTCAACGAACTCTTTGACTGTCCACTAGAACTACTTTTCGGCAACACCACTGCCTGCTAGAGCTGCTACTGCGCTATTCGAACTTTTCTTGCACCTGCAATTGGAAATCAAACCCTTGCGCAACAATTCGAACTGCTTCGCTGGCCCTCTGCACAAACCTGGAAGAAATTCGCTCAGACTCCCTCTGAACTACGAAATTTCTCCCTCTTTGCTACTGACGTCTTGATCTATCTTCAACACTGCTATGATATCATGTGAAAAATTCCATGAAATGCAACAACTAGAATATGTTCTTGTAACCAATTAAATATGCAATTTATTGTATTATGACAAAATAACGAATAAATCACACTACAATTTCTTCACAATAAAAATACCATGGAAAATAAAACTGGAACTAAGAAATAGAGCACACACACAATAAAATTGACATCGTTATTTTTGGACCATAGTCCTCGGAAAAACTGAATGTGGGAAAACTGATGCAACATATGAGGGTTTTATTATTATATGCAACAATTAAACCTTTGATTACAATCTGGATGCCAAATTGGCAATCCTCCAACAAAATATATTGCCAAAATTATTTGGAGGAAATTCCTCCCTTCTGCAACCAAACTCGGTCCCTCTGGCCCTACTTGCACTTCCTCCCGACAACTCGCACTGGCAAAAAATGTGCACTGCTTGGCCCAGATAATTCACATTGCCTTCGAGCTAGCTCTGGATGAGCCGTCCTGCCTCCCTTAGGTCCTCAAAGTAACTCGCTTTGCCTTTTGGGTGATCTCCTGGCCTCCAACAACTGTAATGATCACTTTCTGACACTTCGAATTGGGGATTCTAGCTACTTGCACTCGCTGCTTGACCTCGTTGCTCGATCTCGTTGCAGAAATATTTCGGCCTCCCAGCGACTGCTGCTCTCACTCTTGCCTTCCTTTTGGCTCGAACTTCTCTCCCTTGCTTGATCTCTGCAACTGGGTAGCTCGATCTGCCAAGGAACTTGCACTACTGGCCTGTCTATCTTCAACCCAATGCCTTGCTCTTATAATATCTCGTTGGTGAACCAATGACCATGATTATATCCCCATCAATGGCTAAGATCATCTCAAACTCAATCCGTGTGAGTTTCTTGGGCATTTTCACCTTTCTCAATTAATTGCCATCAATTAATCACTTTTCCTAAGTTAGACTAGGAAATATTTAATTATTGATCAATTAACTTAGTTGAGCTATCTCTAGGTGTTTTCTCCTGGAAATTTTTCTTTTGTTTGGAGATCTCGTGTTTCTTAGCCTCTCTGACCAAAGTTGAGGCTAGAACACCTGTCTGATGCTACAAAAACTAACATTAGTGGGGAAGGTATTTTCTTCACACTTCCAACTCCATGAATTTTCTTGCATGCCCATGACCGTCATCGCATGAGTCATGACTTTCCTTGCATAGCCATATCCGTCCTTGTATGAGCCATGACTTCTTTGTACTAGGCCTAGCTTTGTCTTGCATGGTCCATGAATGTTCTCACATGCAACATGAGTTTTCCAGCGTGATCCATGCATGTCCTCGCAAGATCTATGACTTTCCTTGCACCACCATGAATATTCTTGCATGGCCTGTGACTGTCCTTGCATGGGCTAAAAACTTATTGATCTCGTTAGAACCTGAAGATTCAAACTTCCATAGAGCAACCATCAATCCTTCGTAGTCTCCCTCTGAAGCTGGACTCCCTTTGAGCCTACACGACCTTCACTGGCTCACTCTGCCTCCTGCGAACACTCTGATCCACTTGCTCTCCAAAGTAGCTTTGATACCATGTTCAATTTCCTTAGGCCCTAGATCAAGTTTGAGGCTAATCGAACCCACAACCTACTAGCACTTTGCACAACATAAATCTTCAACTGCGAAATCAATTTAGTGCACAGATATATGAGCATAAAACTAGATCATTTTATTAATCCATCAATAAAAGGGTCATGAGGCTCTTGTACTAGGGATCATGGTCCTCGATCACCAGTACAACTAGTATACATAGTGTACAAGTAGGGCTTGTAATTTGAAACATCAGATCTGCAATCTGCCCACAAAAAGAAGAGAAGAACAAAACCCTGAACTTGTTGATGTAGCCTGTCTGGATCAACCCTTTCAGTACTTGTAGTCCTTCACACCTGACATGCTTTTCCTCCTTAGGTCTACCGTCTACTGCTCACAAGGGTATTTGTTGCTCCAAAATACACTGTATACGCAACCCTAATAGATTTGCTTCTTAGAGTGGATTTGCCCACCAAATCACTTTACAATCAGCTCTTCTAGCACACTATTCACAACTTTGTTTGTGGACAACCTTCGAATGTCCAACTCAACAACCCAACCCCTTTATCTCTTCAGCCCTTCATGATGTCACATGACCTTACTCTCTATCTGATATACTTCGCTTCCTCTGTCCATTGTCTGAGGTCAATCTCAGCCTCTTTTAGGGATGACCTAATCCACAAAACTCCTACACAAATTCTTGAGGAACTTCCGTCCTCCATGACAGACAAATCCAAGGCGACGCAAAATTGTTAGCCTGTATAACTGGGCAACTTCGGCCTCTTTCCAACACAAGATAGATCATAACCTTTTCCCTTCCTTGCTGCAGTTGTTCCTGAGGTTCTACATCTACGATATGGGTTGGTTCTATTTACACTCATGGAACCCTTTATGCGCTTAGCCCCCCCTTCTTTTGTCTCTGCCCTCCTTGGATAGGCATCGACCTAGTTTGCCAGTACCTTAAGGTCTTGTAGCCTTGTACATTGTGATCTGAGGTGTTTTGGCCTAGCAGTAGGGCTTCCACGCAACCTCCGCAATGGATAGAGCTCAGCCCTAACTCATGCAACCTTCTTCTAATCAACCATCAGACAAACAATAACACAATAACCTTCATTTGACCCTCCAACTTGTAGACAGTTAACTCGGCCATGTTTCTCTAACACAGAAATTTGATACGAACACTAACGCGTCCCTCCTTGAAGGTATGCGGCTATCCTCCATGAGCAGAACTTGGCCCTCCTAGGGCATGCTTAGCACAAGAGGGCTACATATCTCTTGCATTCGATGTGTTATGAACCTCACCTTAGGCCTCCTCTATTTATCCTTTTCATTAGGTCACTTAGGAAACCTCTAGATCTAGGGCTTTAACCTCTTTGACCCTTAGAATAAGTAATTATTTCTCTTTTGGTCCTAAACCCATTGCTTGGGTCCCAAACCCCACTTTTGGGTAAATTGCCCAACAAACTTCTTTTTGGTGGGTTGTCCTCTTTTGGAAATACCTTCTGAGCTACCCAAAATCTAACATAATGGCCTAGGGCCGTTGCAGGATTGGACAAATCTCCTGAGAAGCTAGAAGGGCTTGGCTGAGTTTTGCTGATTTGACAAGAAGAGATAGATGAAATTTCCCTGAGAAGCCATAAAGGACTTTGGTTGGGCCATGTTGATTTGGCCAAAGGTGAATGGTCTGGGAGCAAATCGTCTCTTGAGAAGCCATGAAGGACTTTGGATGGGTCATGCTGATTTGACCAGAGGAGATTGATATATTTACCCGAGGAGCCATAAAGGGCTTTGGCTACACCATGTTGATTTGGCCAGGGGTAAATGGCCCAAGAGTCACATTGCCTACTTCAAGATGGAGTGATCTATAGATGTGCATTTGAGGAGTCACAATGCTTCCTTTAGGATGGAGTGATCTATAGACATGCATCAACATAGCAAGCTCACGAACTTTTCTTGAGGAGAAATTTCAGCTAAAGGGAAATCTGTTGCAAAATTGCAGCCAAGGAGAATACCTCACTCACTAAGAGGGAGTGTTGATATTTTGTACGATTGGGAAGTATTCCCGCATGCCTAAGTCAGTCTTGAAGAAAAATCAAAATAAAATTATTTTTGGGGCATCAAGTCAGCCCAGGAAGACAAGTCGGCCCAACCACATGAAAGCGTGTGCTCCTTGGCTAATTCACTCCCATTTGACTAGTATATATACATGATGTGACACTTCATTTTCATCATCAGTCATTCAACATCTCTCTTCTAGAGCAGCTGTACATGTGACAAAAAAGGCCAAGTTGGCTGGAGTTTGACTGAGTAATCAGTTTGAATGTTGACCAGAGTTGATCGCAGGGTGGATTTGACCACAGGAGCAGACCACAGATTGACCGCAGGGGATGCAGGGCTGAAGTTTGACTGTCTGATTAGCATTGACTTCTGTGTAGTTTGGTTGGTTTGACGAGCGTTGAATTCTGTGTATTTTGGTTGGTTTGACTAGCGTTGAATTCTGTGTATTTTGATTGGTTCGACTAGTGTTGACTTCTCTGTATTTTGGTTGGTTTGACTAGCTTTGACGTGCTGGAATTTGATAAGTTTAAATGGTATTTTGACTTGGATTTTGGCACAGATTTCTAGTCAATTTGGATTTATAAACCTTGCTGAAGAATAATTTCTCCTAGAATAAAAGTTGCTGGGTTTTCTCCCAAGGTTAGGTTTCCCATGGTATAATTGTTATCTATTGTGCATGGATGTCTTTCTCTGATCTTTACTGTTACTGCTGCATTTATTGTTGATATTTCCTGAGATGTAGTTGCTCAATGATATCAGTGGCATAAGAATACTGGGTGAAGAATCATTAGGTAGTAATTATCTGGCAGAAAATAGTATTCTACTGTGCTCTTCTAGAAAATTCAACAATTTTAACCTAGAAGTCAAGAAAGATATACAAAGTTATCCAGTAAGTTGAAGTCTACTCAAAAGATCCCTCCGCCAAGGTTAAACCCACTCACAAGGCATATCAAACCACGCTACCCTGATTGCAGTTTAACCTCATATCTTCTCGACTCTTTAAACATATGCAAATAAACTTTGATGATGTTTATTTCAAGTTACTTCTTTATTGAACTTTGAAATTTATTATTTTACCAATTCTTTTTTCATTTTGATGTCACATAAAAATAGCTTGCTTTCTTTATAGATTCCTCCCTCATGGGTTTTTTGAATTCAGTCTGACATGAATTTATTTCATCTCTGAACTTTTAATCACAGGATCCAAGATTGGTATCATTTTGATACCATGCTGATACTGTAAGATACAAATACATATGTAAAGAAACAATGAAGGTTGAAAGTGAAGATAGAAATTATCAAGGTTTTTCAGGGAATATCTTGTTGACGTTTCAGAAAAAAAGTTTAACAGGAATATTGGGGAAAATTTTGACAAGCATAAACTTGGACCTATAAAACTTTGGAAAATTTGACAATTTGAAAACTTAGGAAAAAGAGTCTTCAATGGATGCATTCCTCTTACCATATATATATATATATATATCCCTCCTAAGTAGTTATGGTGTTATTAACCACCTAATCCTTAACCACAACATCTTACATACCACCGACATAAAGAAAGTACTGACCCTGATATTAACAATTCTTTACGTAAATATTATTATGTGTTGATACTCTTAATGGTTGTTGACTTAAGAATCCTATGACATAATTTATATGAAAATTTGTATTGCTGTATTCTAGAGAGTAGAAGGTAGTTGTACTTCAATAGTCATGTTTTAAATTGGTTTGTTACGGTGTAGAATGTAGGTGTCCAGATTCACTGGATCACATGATCGAGATTTTTAAGTACTCGATGTCTGCCATAATAAATAGTGTTGTTAAAGTTGTAATTTGTTACATGTGAAAAAGCTAAAGTTGTGTAACATGTAGCTGTACCAATGAAAGAGTGGACTGCATAGCATAATGTTTTATTGATTTGGGTTTTGCTATGTTCGATGCATGATGCAGTTGAATTTGCAAAGTCAAAATTAACCTGCTTTACCTTTGTGTGGCATTGAAGTTGAAGAGCCTAAATAAGCCACCCTAAAATAATGATCATGTATTCTTTGAGATAACCATCTAACATGGAAATTATATTGACATTTCTGTGCTTTTGTTCTGCAGAATATTGGACTTACTACTCCCCTGCCAACAGTATCTTTGGGACTTGTAACGGCAGTGGGTGTTTTTGTCGCTTTTAATGTTTTCCGTTCTGCCTCTAAAGACTGATTATAGAAATCACATTTCAATTCTGTTTTATATGACCAGAAAAGGAGGTCAAATAAATAGTTGACACGAACAAGTAGTGCTACCTTGCAAGGGTGGTTTTATGGAATGAAGCCACTAATCCATGTTTGGCATTTTCTCTTATTCTGTAGTTTCAAATCTTGTTATATTGTCTGCATTAGTGTATTTTGAGTTTTCAGTTTGAATACTATTGCCCATGATTCATTATCTCACTTTCTAATTGCACCTTGTTTCTGATTTTTAATATTTTACTTATCTTGTGAAAATTGTAATCAGCGGTGAATATCATATATGTTGTATCTGCCTGATAAACAAGGTAATGATATTTTACAAAATGCAAATATAATTCTAGAGCTTTTGGATTGTAGCAAGACATGTTTTGATTTCCATTAAATAGTCATTCTATGTTCACCTGATAAACAAGTTAAAGTTAATGATAATTTACAAATTGCAAGTAGATTTTAAAAGCTCTTAGATGGTAGCGTGGGATGTTTGGATTCCCTTTAATTAACTTTTATGGGGAGTGTGGATTATGACAGGAGTATCAGTAGTGAATGAATGCAGTTTCTATAAATCTTCGTTCAGATAAATGAATTCTTAGTGGTAGCTTGTCATGCAAAGTTGCATATTTGAGTCGGATGTAAGGTTGGCTAACAATGTAGTTAGACTAGCATCATAATTTCTCTATTAAAAAGATTTTGAAGGAGGCCTTGAGATAAACTTTCGATACTTCGCCCATGCTTACATGGCCTGTCTGACTTGCACTTGTCGAGATCAACTTCAGTCTAATGTGTTTATTAGGTCTGTATGTAACGACCCATTCCTAAGTTATAAGCAAAATAACATTAGCGAGTATACGATATACGCATATGATAGCTACACATGCATATATTGCATACCCCGCACTAGTATTAAGACTACCTAAGTTAGAGTAACGAATTGAATATTACAATATATTTTTATCTCGCCAAGATATAACGAAATATCAACAGGATACCGAACACGTATACTGCTCTATATGCTTATGCATGGGAGAGCATTATTCAAGAAAATCAAAATATAATTTAGTAAAAATTATATGTGAGTGGACCAATAAAATAATAAAATAATTTAATTAATTATAAAGACAATTTAATTAAGTTAAAAACAAACATAATACAATTGATCTTAAAATAATCAAATCAAAGTTAATATCTCCTTAAATGCATAAATATCCCCGTAAATGCATAAATATCCCTATAAATGCCATCACGTCTATGTAAGTATGAGGAGGTGGAGAAAAGTTATATAAGGAGGGGAACATGAAAGAGAAGGGGAGGCTTGTTTTGCAAAATTCTGTATGATTTTGAAGAGGAAGGGTTGAAGGATATGAATTGTTTTGAAAGAGAGACTCATCGTTCTTGGAATTCTGGGCACGGGGGCAGAAGAGACATCTTCTTGGTATATGATTGTTTCTTAGATTGGCTGGGAGGAAACGATTGTTTCGATAATCGATCCACTGCATTCATGAGGAGAACTATAGCTCAAGAAATCATCAGTTTCATTCCAGATATTTTTCTAAGTATAAAATAGTTGGTTATGTAAGTTTTAAATTTACTGCTTGTTCCATTTGTTTGCATCTATGGCTGAAATATATGTATATGATTAAATTCATGGATAAAAATTGATGATTAAGGGGCTCTACACATGGTATCAAAGCTCAGATTGAACCCTTCGGGACCTCAGGGTGTTAAGAATTTAGTATAAAATGGGATTCTAACAATCAGGTTGTTCATAATTGCCAATGCATAACTCTGTTTCTACTCTAATTGTATTGCAAAATTTTAGTTGTCACACTGTCAAGACATCTCTATCATTGTGGCGATCAAACCACAATCCTCACTAATATCATTGTCCCCGTTACGTAAATATTGTCAAACCAAATATCACTAAGAAGTTACAATGTCATTGTCATCTTTTATATTAAGGATAATAGCCTATCCGATCAAACAATTCAATAATTCACAGAACTCAACATGAACTCTAGATAGATACCATAAAGGACAGTCATAACAACAATGTTTAGATACTTGGCAGAAGACTCCATTCCAAAATAGGTAAATATACCGGCTTAATAACCCCGTAGTGTCTGATAGCATCACGCTGTCTTGGACTACTTACACAATTTTCCTGCCAGGGTCTCACCACCTCAGCTCTTTGATAGTCTGAATTTATGATGTTGATATTATTCTAGGAGTTGCTTCCTGAAACATGCCTCAAGGTTGAGGGCTACTTTTAGGTGCCAGGTCAAGCATATATATTATGATAAAAAGTTTGCAAGTAACACTATAGTGGTTTCTTGGATGAATGGATTATTTATTATAGTAGCTACTCAAAGAGTTTCACCCCACTTTGCTGTAAGCAGACCCTTCACAAGAACATCTGGTTCTAATAGATCAGGACAACGAGAAACTGCAATTGGAAGTAGAGACTATATCTAAAATAAAAGTATTGCTACTCCAGATTCTTCTCTCAACCTTGTAATTTTTCTTTTTTTCCACAAGCTCTCTGCATCAGTTCCCAAATTGAGTCTAGTATACAATTCAGATGCAGACTTACGCAAGGAATTGATTACAATCTTTTCTCGATTAATCTCATCAGTGGCCTCAAACGTCAAACATTCGTCCACAAAACAATGTTTGTAGAGCAAGCCCCAGTCTCTCTGCAAAGTTGTTTCGAAGTCATGTTCTACGTCTTCTCGCTTGTCAATGCTGGTGCAACTAACGGGTCTTGAAATTTGGGCATTCCCAAGCTCTTTAGCTTCAGTTAATGCAGGTTGTAAATTAAGGTGGGTTCTGTCAAGTTTTCTCGGTTCCTTGCGAAAAGAAATTATCCAATTCCTCGAGGATTTCGGCCTCTTAGTGTGTTTAGGTGTAATTGTTCCTTCCTTCGCTCTTATACAAAGTCTTGCTCTAGAAACTTGATTAGCATCAGGTTTCTCGACAAATAAAGATGAATGCCCCACAACAGAGCTGCATTTCCATGAAATGGCTGTAATATTAAGTGTAGGAAAATGAATGTAGCCTATGCAATCCGTCCATAACCATAGCTCTGTCTCTTAAACCATAGAAGTGTGATTGTTCGATTATTCATCGTATTTTCGAACGAAAAAATGACTGCCTATGCAAGTCTCAAATCGAACCTTCGATTTAAGTTGATAGGCCTACTGACTATTCGTAATTTTATTTGCTTCCAAATAGCATCAACATCTGGAAGAATAAGACTATGCCTTGGCGAGTGTTGGCTATGTTCGAGAATGTTATATTATCAGAACATCTTTCCAAACGGGGCAAGGAACCAAAACTATGATAGGGTTTTGTTAGTATCTTTACTGAGATCTGAAGGAAGCCTCGAATTTGATGAAGGATAGAACCGAAACAAAACATGTGGCTATACCTTGAGGAATGTGCCCAATTGCGGAAAAGGTAGGCATAGTCTGCCCGATCGAACCCTTTCTCAAATTCCATTTGAACAAAACCACCTTTCTCAAAACTGGTCACTGTAAATCGAGCCCAATTATCTGAAATGTGTCACCACCAGGAACCCTAGATCTGTTCACAGAAAACTAAAACATGTTCACCTCACTGTTAATTGGGCCAGTAGCGGCTTCAATATATTTTCCGCCTTTCTGTGGGTCGGTAGGAATCCATATAATTATTTGGATGACTTCGTATCTTTGTGCTTGGGGCAATGACACAGCGAGTTATGCATCAATCGCTGGTTTTTCTGTCACTGTCACTGAGCCCAGTGGAACTGCCGCACAGCGTGATAACCGACTACACCACCGCCCCACCGCCTAGTGAATTCTTAATAGATTCTTAACCATTGGTAGTTTGACATATCACAATTTTAATTTTGATATATATATATAAAAAAGGAGGGAAATATTTCAAGATACATTGAATTTAGACAAAGTATTTAGTTGTAATATTTGATTGTTTATGTATTTATGTCATATTTAGACAACGCATTCAAACTTTGTGATATATCAAACTTAAGAGCACATGATACAAGATATTCCAAGATGCTAAAAGTATATATTTTATAATTTATTTTAAAAATATATTCATTTTATTTTCAATCATGCATTTACATAACACATTCCTTAGTAGAGAAGGGAGATGGCAAGAAAACACAGGTATTCATCTCATGACCTATTAAGTAGATGAATTTGCATATTTTTTTTTTTTTTTTTTTAACATTTTGAGTGTTATTGAATTCCAAGAATATTTTACTTAAGAGATTCTCAAATAAAATTGGGTTAGACATTCGGATTTGTTAAAATATATGGCTAATTTTAATGGTGTATTCTAGCTATGTCTAGCTATGTCACTGCTCTTGTCACTGTGTTCTTGTTACCTTGAATACAAGTGTTATGAGTGTATGTTGAAAACCAAACTATAGCTAAGGTTTAGTGAATGGAGGCTAGATATGCCATTAGTCTTACCATTGCTCTCAAGTCAAATATATATATATATATATATATATATATATATATATATTTAGTGTTAAAAGTTGTGGAAGGAATTAAAGTAGAGTAAGTGTACTTGTATAAATATTTAAAGTTATTTGTGAACAATAACGAAAGATGTGCACCAAATTTCATTATGACACTTGAACATTTGTTACTCAGAGGCATAATAACAATTCAACAAAACTAGACTTTAAAGTTAATAAAAATTCATAATATTAGTTATAGTCATAAGTAGCAGAAAGTCAATAATCCCTTTTATAACTGCATCTAGGACTGAACATTCTAGACAAATTTGACAAAACAATACCATGATCTATAAAAACCCTTGCATTTTCACTCTAGAATTAGTAAGCATAGAATATCCTGCACAGGACAAGGAGGTCACGTGGCCACCCTCTTTGACCTCGGTACCAGTGAGACCTGCATGCAGGTAAAATAGCAAAAGAACTATACTTGTATGCAAGCTCAATTTTACGAAAATTATATGTAGTTAGTCTACAAATTTACCCTATTCTCATAAATTTATTATGTATTCTAGGAAAAGTCACAATGGTAAGAACGTACCAAAGGCGGCAACACCAGCGAGATGCATCACCATCTCTAACACCTCCACCATTATCACCATCGCTACCACCTAGATCGACGTCAGCACCAGTTACTCCAGCACCCGATCTAACTACTGTAATGCGCTCATTAGAAGCCATTTTGGAAACATTAAAAGGGTCGCCGTCGACCAGGAGAAAAGAGGAACAACCTCATCTAGAGGAAAGACATTCAGAAAAGCCTAAAGATTATGATGATAAGCCACAAAGAGAAAATATTTCCTGGGAACTGCAAAAGATTAAACTTTCGGAATTCTTAGGAGGAAAAGCTGGAGAACATGCCGAAGCATGGTTAGAAGGGATGATAAGATGCTTCGCTCTAAAAGAATATTCCTCTACCTATAAAACAAAGATCGCTGTATTCCAACTCAGGGGGAATGCTCTGATTTGGTGGGGAAATCTAGAAAAACAACTACATATCACATCAGACATCATTCCTTGGGAGTTGTTTGTAGACCGATTCCGTGCAAAATACTTACCACCTTTCTTTCAAGAGCAGCAAGCAGGAAACTTCCATACTCTAATCCAGGGTAATAAGACCGTGGAAGAATACGAGATAAAGTTTATGGAACTTGTGAAATATGTTCCTTATCTAGACACGGATGAATGCCATGCTGAGCGCTTCATATATGGGTTACATCCTCGAATAAGGGCCATGGTAAGAATGTGGAAGCCATCAGCGGTAGTAGAGGCGGTTGAATGTGCACGATATGCAAAAGAACATCTGGGGATTAAAAGGGATTTCAGGCCAGTTGAATCATCACAACAAGGATTTGTAGGAAAGACTCCCCGAAACTTCTTCTGAGGAAATAGCTCGAGACCACCTCCTTATGGTAACATGTTTACCCCAAGAGGAGTAGGAGCAAGAGCTCCCATGACCATTAATACTATAGCTTTTGAATCCTCACACATCAGTCCTTGGAAATATCGAGGGACTGGTAATCGGGGAAGGAATGGGAGAGGAAGTAGCACCAGGGGACAAAGATCCTATTCTATAAATTCTCAGTTAGAATCAAGGGGGCCAACCCAGGTGGATTGTTGGGGCTGTGGAGGACCTCATTTTCAGTGTGATTGTCTGGAGAACTCACAAAGAGCAGGAAAAGGACCATCATCAGATACCCAAGGCAATTGTAGAATCCATGCCGTCGTCAACAACAATCAAGCAGCACATCAATCCACTATAGTGGAATCTTCAGGTACAATCAATGGGATAAAACTAAAAATCTTATTTGACACTGGTGCTACTGATAGTTTTATTTCATCATATACATTAAATAAATGTGGGTTGGCAACTTGCAAACAAAACGATTTCAGACAGGTAGAAATGGCTTCAGGAGAACTTCAACCAGTAAAATTAAGTGTTGAGGATTGCGAAGTTGATCTAGGAGTCTGTTCGACCAAACTAAGAGTATATGTCACAGCACTAAGAACTTACGACTTGGTGATAGGAATGGATTAGTTAAAGTCACATCATGCATGGGTAGACTATTTCGGGAAAACAATACTTTGCACGAATGATGAGGGAGAGACAATGCAAATCAAAGGTATTATGAAGAAAGTATCCTTACGCTTCATCTCAGCTATGCAAATGAAACTGTGCTTAAGGAAAGGTTGCCAAGTGTATGCAGTTCAAGAAGTAAGCAAGGAGAAATGACCATCCTTAAAACAATATCTAATTTTATCAAAATTTTCGGATGTCTTTCCAAGGGAATTACCAAGACTGCTTCCTAAAAGAGAGCTAGATCTCACAATAGAATTGAAACCTGGTATGGAACCAATATCTAAAACACCTTATAGAATGACCGCTCCTGAACTTCAAGAATTATAAATACAGCTGAAAGAATTGTTAGATAGAGGACACATTCGACCCAGTGTTTCACCTTGGGGCGCTCTTGTAATCTTTGTTAAAAAGAAAGATGGTTCATTACGACTGTGTGTGGGCTATCGAGATTTAAATCGGACCACAGTAAAGAATAAGTATCCAATGCCTCACATTAACGACATTTTTGATCAAATGAAAGGAGCTGCAATGTTTTCAAAGATCAATTTGCGATCAGGTTATCATTAGCTAAGGATTACAGAAAGTGATGTTTCTAAGACTGCATTCTGAACTCGTTTCGGGCATTATGAATTCATTGTGGTGCCATTTGGGTTGACCAATGCACCTGCGGTATTCATGAACCTTATGAATAACGTTCTCTGCAAATATCTCGATCAATTTGTGCAAGTCTTCTTGGATGACATTCTCATTTACTCTAAGAATGAGGAGGATCATGAAGAGTATCTTCGGATAATATTATCTTACCTCAGAGAACACAAGTTATATGGAAGATTATCCAAATGCGCTTTCTTTCAAAAGGAAATCTGTTACTTAGGTCATATCATATTTGGTGAAGGGATCTTTGTAGATCCTGAAAAGGTAAACACAATCAGGGAATGGCCGATACCTAAGAATGCACATGAAGTGCGTAGTTTTATGGGTTTAGCAGGTTACTATCGAAGGTTTGTGGAGGGATTCTCCAAAATTGCAAAGCCGATAATCACCCTCCAGCGCAAAGGTGTTAGGTATGAATGGACTAAGGAATGTGATAAAACATTTTCCGAACTTAAAAGATTATTGACTACTGCACCCATTTTGCGAGTACCTGATATGGATAAAGATTTTAATGTGTGTATCGACGCATCTAAATAGGGGTTAGATGCAGTATTAATGCAGGAAGGAGGTGTAATAGCATACGCTTCAAAAAAATTAAAGCTCCATGAAGAACTTTATGCTATGCATGATTTAGAGTTAACCGCAGTTTTAGCTTTAAAGATATGGAGACACTACTTGGTAGGAAGAAACTTTGTACTTAAAAGTGACCACCAAATTTTGCAATATTTGCTCACCCAGAGAGACTTAAATGCTAGACAAAGACGATAGAGTGAATTCTTAAGTGAATATGATTTTGTGATTTCATATATAAAAGGGAAGGAGAATGTAGTAGCAGATGCCTTAAGTAGAAGACCTCGAATATTTTCCCTCATACCTATCAAGGTGGACTTAAGAGATCAAGTACTTGAACATCTCGTAAGAGATAGTTGGTACTTAAAAATAAGGTCGGGGCTTGATAGCAACCATTCGAAGGAACCTAAGTTCGAAGGATATGATCTGGAAGAAGACAAAATTCTATGATTTCATGGAAGGATGTATAGACCCAATAGTGGAGATCTCCGAAACACCATCCTAAGGGAAGCCCACAGAGCAGTGTATTGTGCACATCCTGGTGTAAAGAAGATGTATGCTGACACTAAGAGACTCTTCTTTTGGACATGCATGAAAAACGACATTGTCCATTTTGTCGCTAAGTGTCTTGAATGTCAATAGGTAAAAGCTGATCATTGTCACCCAGCAGGTCTCCTACAACTTCATGACATCCCTATGACCGAGTGGAAAATAATTTCTATGGATTTTATCGTTGAGATGCCCCTTACACAATAAAAGAATAATGCCATTTTGGTTGTGGTAGATAAATTAACTAAAAGCGCCCATTTTATCTTGGTAAGAGATACTTACGAAGTTGCTGATGTAGCCCGGGTATTCATAAATGAAATTATTAGATTTCATGGAGTACCTAAGAAAATCATATCAAATAGAGATCCTCGATTCACATCAAGATTCTGGACTTATATGCAATTAGCCTTAAGGACTCAATTAAATTTGAGCACAACTTAGCATCCTAAGACTAATGGACAAACATAAAGGGTAAATCAAGTACTAGAAGATATGCTAAGGATGTATGTTATGGACCAACAATCACGCTAGGAAAAGTACCTACCCTTAGTAGAATTTGCATACAACAATAGCTATCACAGTTCAATTGGGATGCCTCCATTTGAAGCACTATATGGGAGACCCTGCAGGACGCCATTGAGTTGGGACAGGTTAGAAGACAGGGTAATAGTCGGGCCAGAATTGATCCAAGAGATGGAGGAACAAGTAAAGCTGATTAGGCAACGATTGAAAGAGGCACATGATAGACAGAAAAGTTATGTAGATGCTTACAGGACAAATAGAAACTATGTAGTGAGAGATCAAGTTTTCATCTGCATCAAGCCAAATAAGAGCACCATTCGGTTTGGGAAGGGGAAAAAATTATCACCCCGATTCATAGGGCCGTTCGAAGTCTTGGAAAAAGTTGGACTTGTCGCCTATCGTCTTGCACTGCCACCCCACTTGCACAAAATTCATAATGTATTTCATGTATCTACCTTACGACACTATGTTGTTGACAAATCTCATGATCTTCAATGGAAGGAATTGCAGGTATTGGACGAGGGAACCATTATGGTCGAACCATTACGTATTCTGGAACGTAGGGTTTGACAGCTCAAGAATCGCCTGATAGACCAAGTTAAAGTCTAGTGGGACAAATATAGTCCTGGATCGGCGACTTGGAAAGAAGCTGAGACCTTATGCCAAAATTACCCCAACTTACGCTAAATTTTGAGAAACTAGAAACTTTATATGTATATGACTGCTCTATTTTGATACTTGAAACTTTATTTTGAAATATCACTTAAGGATGAGTTTTACTTTGCTGGTACATGGATACCCATAAAGATAGAATGTTATTTCACTCTAGTGATACATGATATATGCTGTTTGTTTAACTTCACTAGTGCATGGATACCGATATGCAATATGTCATTTAAATTAACATTGCAAGAATATGAAATTATAGATTACATTATAAATGAGAATATATATCAATTCATTTCATTTTGCATCTTAATATGATTGAAGGAAAAGAAATAGAAGAGTAACTACATTTTAAATATGAAAGTGAAACATATTAGTATATAGATTGAGAATGACTAAATACAATGTATCATAGATGGAACATGTATGAACTATAAAGGAGTTGTATCTAGCGATAAATTGTATTAAATATATAGATGCATATGTTGTAATGTGTGTACAAGTGTTTACATTGCAGAATGTGTACAAAGTGATTACTTTGCAAAACACATCGTTATCGAAACAATCTACGTGATGACAAAATTCCAAGAACATTTGAGACTCCATGAGATTCCATGATAGGGTGTTGACTCTGGTCCTATGAGGAGGGGTGGAGGTGTTGCCCACCGTTTATCCTCCAAAACCTAGAGTCATGGGAGGATTGTGCAGGTCACGCTCCCCTAGACGTGTGATGATGACTGCCAGATGCCTACAAATAAATCAGGTCGACGTAATCGACACTACTACCCTTAAGGTCTATGGATGGATCAATAAAACTGATGCCATGGCATATGCCTGTAGAGGATGGATAGGATGGGAGCGGAAGAGATTAAGAATGATAGGATGATTCTAGAATAGCTTGGAGACTCGGTTAAGATGGGAAGTAACAATTAAATTACTAATACATACTTATTCAAATAGAAAGTCAATCTTAAATTACAAGCCTTATACAATCACCCTAATCTCTAAAAACACAATTATTAATATGATTATATGAAACCCTAACTTCGGGACAAAGTTTTCCGAAGGGAGGAAGTATGTAACGACCCATTCCTAAGTTATAAGAAAAATAACATTAGCAAGTATATGACATACGCATATGATAGCTACACATGCATATATCGCATACCCCGTACTAGTATTAAGACTACCTAAGTTAGAGTAACAAATTGAATATTACAATATATTTTTATCTCGCCAAGATATAGCGAAATATCAACATGATACCTAACACGTATACCGCTCTATATGCGTATGCATGGGAGAGCATTATTCAAGAAAATCAAAATATAATTTAGTAAAAATTATATGTGAGTGGACCAATAAAATAATAATATAATTTAATTAATTATAAAGACAATTTAATTAAATTAAAAACAAACATAATACAATTGATCTTAAAATAATCAAATCAAAGTTAATATCTCTTTAAATGCATAAAATATCCCCTTAAATGCATAAATATCCCCATAAATGCCATCACATCTACGTAAGTATGAGGAGGTGGAGAAAAGTTATATAAGGAGGGGAACATGAAGGAGAAGGGGGGGCTTGTTTTGCAAAATTCTGTATGATTGTGAAGAGGAAGGGTTGAAGGATATGAACTGTTTTGAAAGGGAGACTCATCGTTCTTTTGAAAAGGAGACTCATCGTTCTTGGAATTTTGGGCACGAGGGCAGAAGAGGCATCTTCTGGGTCTAGGATTGTTTCCTAGATTGCCTGGGAGGAAACGATTGTTTTAGTAACCTGTCCACTGCATTCACAAGGAGAACCACAGCTCAAGAAATCATCAGTTTCATTCCAGAGATTTTTCGAAGTATAAAATAGTTGCTTATGTAAGCTTTAAATTTACTGCTGGTTCCATTTATTTGCATCTATGGCTGAAATATATGTATAGGATTAAATTCATGGATAAAAATTGATCACTAGTACAAAATGGCTAATTTGTTACTAAAAAATGACTAAAATTTGCATATAAACGACTATTTTTTGGTCGGTGACCAATAGTAGCTAATTTACAGTATCTTATAATGCGACCAACTTTTGGTCGTTTTTAGCTTAGTCATTAATTGGTTATCTCAATTTTGTTATCTAGTTGTATATTTGGTCATTGATTTAGTCACTGATTTGGTCACTAATTTAGTCATTCATTTGGTCATTCATTTTGTCACTGATTTAGTCATTCATTTGGTCACTGATTTAGTCATTCATTTAGTCATTGATTTGGTCATTGATTTGGTCATTAAATGTCACAATTAATGACCAAATATACAACAAAATATATTACTATATGATCACCTAAGAAAACCAATTAATGACCAAAGAACTATGACCAACATGTTGGTCGTGTTATAAGATACTGTAAATTAGCTACTAATAGTCATATATATGCAAATTTTAGTCATTGTTTGAAATCAATTAATGACTGAAGAAATGTGACTAAATTTTAGTCGTGTTATAAGATACTGTAAATTAGCTACTAATAGTTATATATATGAAAAATTTAGTCATCATTTGTAGTCACAAATTTATCATTTGCAGTAGCCATTTATTCATTATATAAATGAATAATTTAGTAGTTTATATTCATTTCATTAATAATCATTATAAATAACCAATTTAGTCACATATTCATTTTATTTGTGTTCATTATTAATCAACATAAATTAATTTGGATGATTTAAAAAATGTCATACAATGTGCATGTTTATCTAATATGAAAACACAAAGTCGCATATTTTAATTACAATACTAAACGACATCAAATGCAACTATAAATAATTTCAACCACATAAATTATATTATATGAAATGTTAAAATATTACAATATGAGTTTCCAACTTTATATTAGTTGGACTACAATTTACATGTGAAATGATGTTTCATCACTTCAAAACATTATTGTTGTGTTGTCAAGGCATTACAGGTGAATTCACCAACTCTGAAGACTTGATCATCAGTCTTTATATGTGTGTCTTATGCGAGATATTGGTTCTAAGGGTATCACCAGACCAGTTCTCCCCTCTCTTTTGCATTTGTCGCTCCAATGTTATTGCTCTTCTCTTTTTTCAATTCATGCTTCTTACCATCAATACTGATTTCATTTTCTGAAAACAAAAGAAAATAAAATGCACTGTAAGAAATGAAAGACAATGAACACTAGAATATAACATAAATTAGACTATAAATAGTTTATACAACATATACCTTAACATCAACAATGTCAAAGCAATTTTCCTTCAGCATCAATTTCTGCAAAATAAATGTCACGTTATTCTTTCCCATTTCTCAACATGCTACATATGATCAATTGAAAATCACATAAAACCAAGAGCAAACCCTTTTCTAACCAAAATAAACAAACAAACAGTGCCTCTAATAAAACTTCATTATAATATTAGCAAATGGAAAGAGAGCTAGTGGACCATTTGTGTTGTTTGACTTTGCCTATTTTTGTTATAAAGTGCTCAAGCTTCAGGAACCAACAAATGTGAGCATGAGCTAAAAACTAACCAACCATTCACTTGTCAACATGAGAGATCACAAATAAACCACAAAATTGATCAAGCATTAAAATTGTGAGCAGACTACCTTGAAATTTTCTTCTTGAGGAATACCTCAAAATCCCCTCGTTTCTAATAAGCTTCCTGGCTATGTACCTCCATCCTTGATTTCCCTTGCTATATCTTGAAAAAATAATATCCTTTCAACAACCAATTTTGCGAGAATCCTACCAAGTAACTCAAGAGCCTTGTGTGCATCAATAGTAGCATCCTCCAATGAAAATAATACAATCTCCAACCTAGAAACATCAAAATTATATATAGTTATAATGTTGAAGAGTGTAACTAGGTAGGTATTCCTTATAATGACTATGTAATTATGTACTTAGTGAAAGATGAAGTCAATAATAATAGAATGAATTTTTGGTTTACTTGCTTCATGGGTTTCATGAACAAGATTCTTAGTATAGGTCTATAGACTTCTTCTTGATGTCTATTTGGTACATAAGTGTAATTAAGAGTCATGTAAAAGGCATGAAGAATACCCTCCAGGACGTTGTAGAAGAATGGCTTACAAATGTTGAAGATATGCCTGTGAAGTTAGCCTACAAAAATGTTAAAGTCGGCCTACTTAATGGCTATAAGGTTAGCTTAATTACTTGGCTAGAAATACTATATATACCCTACATATGCTGCGGTTAAGAGAACATATCTGTGGATGATACTGAGGTTATAAAACGTGCAAAAGAAGAAAGTTTTGCGGATTCTACTGAGGCAATACAGCGTAAAGAAGGGAGCAAAGATTAAGTTAAAGTCTGGGGTAGAACACATTAAAAAAAAGAACAGATTTGCAGATCTGTCTTTGAGGTACTGCAGATATTTAAGTAACAATTGCAGTCAAGTTTGAAGTTAACAAAAGGTGGAAGAAAGAACAGGAATTACGTATTAGTTTGAAGGTAATCCAAGGACAAGATTATCTACGTATAAGTATGAAGGTGACAACGTTTGAAAGATAGAAAATACAAGAACAATTTTGATTGCAGACTTATCTAAAGGAAGAACTGAATGATACATATTCCAAGGTAACTGAAGGACGTATTCTACAGAAGCAACTAAAGGTTAGTAATTGTTGAAGTAACTGGAAGATTGAGATATTGACTAAAGGAAATGATTAAGTTATCTCTGAGGAAAGAATTGTCAAAGTCAGAAACCTCAAGTAAGGAAGGTAAATCAGAGATTTACCTTCCTAACTTATTGCAAAATACTCAGTTACAAGAAAGATCAATTTTGTCTCTACATTTGTATAAGAACTTTGATAATTGACTTGATGAAGGATTAACTCAGCAAGCTCACAAGTAGTTATCAAGAACAGAATTTGTATTAATCTATAGCCCTTAAATTCTCAACATGGTATCAGAGCTATGGTTATGATCAAAGGCAGTTTGAAAGGACTCGAAACATTCTAAAAGGACCTATGTCAAAAGCGCTGAAATCATAGTAAGACAGTCCAATAATTAAACTAGGTGCAAGTTCACAAGAAAGGTCAATCTCAATGACATCACAGTGTTGAAATTACCTCTTCCTCAATTCAGTACTTCTCTTATAAGATTATTTCGATACCACAACAGTGAGGAGAATGAGTTATAAAGGTGTATTTACAGTTAAGGCTCAGTGTGACAAAAAGATATCAGTATAATCCGTATTACAGTGAAGATATTTAGTGTTATAATCACAGGTCAACTACATTCTCGGTATAATCAATCACATGATAAGTATGACACTACAATTTGGAACTACCATAGTAAAAAATCTATCACTGTTTCGTGCTACCACAGTGAGAAAGGTCTCACTAATTCAGTGCCATCACAGCTTGATGAGAAGTATGCCATTTCAGTTTGATGGTATCATGACATAGGGTCTCACAGAAATGGTCAACAGAAGTCAGAGACATGTACAGTGAAGTATTTGCAATCTAAGCACAAAATAAGGTCAAAACAGTAATATGTATACACAGTGAAATAGTACATTCGAGGATCTCGGAATAGCTACTTACATTGAGTTTGAAAGAATCTGAATTCTTTCCTATGAAGTTGACAGTGCAAGAACCAACTAAAAGAAAGAACTAGTTTGAAGGTATAACAAATCAGATCTAAGGACAAGATTGTCTATGTATAAGTCTGAAGGTGACAGCGTTTGAAAGATAGTAAATATAAGAACAGTTTTGATTGTAGACCTATCTAAAGGAAGAACTGAATGATACAACTTCCAAGGTAACTGAAGTACGTATTCTACAGAAGCAGCTAAAGGTTAGTAATTGCTGAATTAACTGAAAGATTGAGATATTGACTAAAGGATATGATTAAGTTATCTCTGAAGAAAGAATTGTAAAAGTTAGAAACCTCAAGTAAGGAAGGTAAATCAAAGATTTACCTTCCTAACTATATTGCAAAATACTCATTTACAAGAAGATCAATTTTGTCTCTACATTTGTATAAGCACTTTGATAATTGACTTGATGAAGGATTAACTCAGCAAGCTCACAAGTAGTTATCAAGAAGAGAATTTGTATTAATCTATAGCCCTTAAATTCTCAACATATAATTCATAATCGCACATGACCATAGACTGTAGTAGTCTTGAAATAAACTCGAACTTGAATAAGAACAAGCACAAAATTTCAATTTTGTGGTTTATATGATAGCCATTTAATAATAGCTCACTCAGCATCCATGTTTCAGGCAGTATTTGGTGTCTTTTTATGTGGAAAATTTTCCAATGGGGCTAGATGTTTTGACCTTTTCTGTTTGGATCTAAGCTTAATATGAATATGTATTGGATTTTTGTTTTAAATGAAAACATAGGTTCTTCTTTTTCCTTTTCTGTTTTTCTTCCTTTACATATATATGTTGTGAATTTGTGTAATTCTAAACAAAATAAACAGTCATGTTAATATGTTTTAACATATTTCAATTTTAAAATTTATAGCTAGAGTTTTGGAGGAAGCATGAGAATTATACCTGCTTTAGCCAACATTCTTGATGCTTGTGCTGATATATATTTGGAGAATAGCAACCAGGTTGAAATGGACAATAAACCCAAATGTTACACTTCTTTTCACCTTTTGATTTGTCTAAGCAACCCTGAAAACAATTTGCAGCACTTTCTTTATGGTGCATCAAACCCCATTTAATTGTCGCTCCGTCATAGTCTGTATGTGGTTCTGCATGGCATTCAGAAGGAATTGGCCTGCCAAGTATGATTCCATCTTCTGCAGAAATAATATCAAACTATGCATCAGGCTTTAATTGCACCATTTTAATCTAGGATTCTCCAAACCCTTGCTGCCCTTGGATAAATTGAACAAAGAAACAATATAACTCATTCAAAAATAACACACCTAGGAAAAGGTGCAAAAGAAAACAGATGTTAAAACAAAATACTTTGAATTTTAACAACTCTTCACTGCAAAATGCTAAACTCCATTCTCCCGCATGTAAGTAATCAAATTGTTAAATTTAGCAACATAACAATAACCTTAAATATGCTGAAAAAAGGAACCTAGAGAAATTGACAGGAAACCATAATCCTCAAGTCATAAATTTAAAAATAGATAAGACTGCTATATGAATACTTTGTAAAACACGCTCTCAAGACATAATGCAATGAAGAGGACAAAATAATTTGGTGATGTTAACCTAGTAGTCAAAATCCCAAGAAATCAAAAGCGCAAACACCAAACTAAGATTGCCCATATATTCATCACTGATCTCAGTTCCATCCTCCAACATCTTTCCACTATCCTCGCTTGAAGTTTCGGGAGGTAATGAGAATCCAACTTCCTCCAACACAGGGCCCTAGTGACTCTCCAATACTTTTTCCACCATCTCTGTTCATGGGAACCCCAATACATAATGTATAAACACACGCCCAAATTTGGGAGCTATCGACCAAAAGGAGTAGGGAGGAAAAGAACCTAATGTCACAAAAAAATACTATGCCATCACAACTAACAGACAAGCCATCAGTTGAAGTCACACATAAGCTGAATAGAAAAAATGCATACCAGTATCTTTGGCTTCTGTGGAGGAATTCACACTGGGTTTCATTGCTTCACGTTTCTTAGCTTCTTCAAGCTTTTTCGTCTGCCATTCTTCAAGGGCTATCACTTAAAAAAATGTAAGCATTAACAACATATTGATGTAACTGCCAAATTCTAAAACAGTCAATATTTAACAGTCAATAGTTTGCATTGTTACTGAACTAGGTGACACTTTAATTTTACATTATTACTCAACTAGTGGGTTAACAATTTCTAAATTTTGAGGAATCCAGAGCTAAAAAGTCGCTGAGATTTATATAATGAGCAAATGTATGAGCTCCCACATGTCAATTGTTAGAAGCTATGTGAATGGTGGAATATATGCTAGAGCACTCATAACATATGGCAAAGGGCGTTCATGATGTTATATTCCCAAGGGTGAATGATATTGATCCTTTAATTTGATTATGTGAGGTCTCTAAGTACTTCAATGATTTATAATTCCCTAGTACCTCTGCAGGAATTTCCCTTGATATTTGATTGCCCTGGAATTCAAGGAAAAGCTCTGAAATCTCTGTTACGAAGAAAAAACAGAGCTATAAATATTCCCTAAAAATTGGTTGTCATTTAATAATAATCCATAAGATGGTTGTTCTTTCATTATCCCTTCATCTATTAGTGGTGGATAAAGCAAACCAGTGAAGTTGTTACTGTTTGAAATCATGAAGCACCTTTAGACCCTTAGATAGAATGGACGTGACTGGATTGCTTCCCCAAAGACCACACATGAAGAGATTAGATAGAATGGAAGTATCTGGATTGCTTCCCCAAGACCACACATAAAGAGAGATGAATAAAGAGTAGCAAAGGTGACCTGAGCTTGCGAACTATCGAAGAGCTCATTTATTGAAAGCAGTGGTGGTTTGGTGAAGCTATTATTCGAGCAAGTTGAAATGTTGCTAGATAATTTGTTTCCACTAACATTAAATAAAAGCATAAAAGAAATTGGAAATTCAGGAATCATCCCTCTAAGTTGATTGCCTCTCAAGCTAGAAATACAAGTTCCTGCATCTACTTAAAACTATAAGAATTCGACTAGTCAAAAGATTTTGACACAAATCAAACATTCACCCCAACCCTCAGGGAAGGTTCCATTTTGAGTTTTCTGTAGAGCCCAAATAATCTTAACACGAGGAAGTGTGATGAGATTGGCAGGAATATCTCCTTGAAAATAGTTGAGCTCCAATTTTTCACTGTTTGATAAACCACTAGTAGGCTCAGAATCAATATAATTTTTTCCAAGCGTGTAGTCCAACGGATTTGTGAACACAAGTACATAATGCTCATGGAGATTTCCCAGCGCCTTGTGAATCTCATGAGTGAGGGAGTTCCTTAAAACATCTAGCATTTCAAGCATGGATTGTTTGCCAATCTCTATTGGGATAACTCCATCTAAAATATTTGGAAACAGGGAAATGAAACTAAGTCTAGAAAAATTCCCCAACTGTGCAGCTCCAATTTTTCACTTTTTGATAAAGGTGGCAATGTTTGAAAGATAGCAAATATAAGAACAGTTTTGATTGCAGACTTATATAAAGGAAGAATTGAATGATACAACTTCCAAGGTAACTGAAGGAAGTATTCTACAGAAGCAGCTAAAGGTTATCAATTGTTGAAGTAACTGGAAGATTGAGATATTGACTAAAGGGCTCAAATCATAGTAAGACATTCCAATAATTAAGCTAGGTGCAAGTTCACAAGAAAGGTCAATCTCTATCACTATGAAAATAAGGATCTCGGTAACATATCAATCTCAATGACATCACAGTGTTGAAATTACCTCTGCCTCAATTCAGTACTACTCTTATAAGATTATTTCGATACCACAGCAGTGAGGAGAATGAGTTATAAAGGTGTATTTACAGTTAAGGCTTGGTGTGACAAAAAGATATCAGTATAATCCATATTACAATGAAGATATTCATTGTTATAATCACAGGTCAACTACAGTCTCGGTATAATCAATCACATGATAAGTACGACACTACAATTTGGAAATACCACAGTAAAAAATCTATCACTGTTTCGTGCTACCACAGTGAGAAAGGTCTCACTGGTTCGGTGCCATCACAACTTGATGAGAAGTATGCCATTTCAGTTTGATGGTATCGCATAGGGTCTCACAGAAATGGTCAACATAAGTTAGAGACATGTACAGTGAAGTATTTACAATCAAAGCACGAAATAAGGTCAAAACAGTAATATGTATACACAGTGAAATAGTACGTTCAAGGATATCGGAATAGCTGCTTACATTGAGTTTGAAAGAATCTGAATTCTTTCCTATGAAGTTGACAGTGCAAGAACCAACTAAAAGAAAGAACTAGTTTGAAGGTATAACAAATCAGATCTAAGGACAAGATTGTCTACGTATAAGTTTGAAGGTGACAGTGTTTGAAAGATAGCAAATACAAGAACAATTTTGATTGTAGACCTATCTAAAGGAAGAACTGAATGATACAACTTCCAAGGTATTTGAAGGACGTATTCTACAGAAGAAGCTAAAGGTTAGTAATTGCTGAAGTAACTGGAAGATTGAGATATTGACTAAACAGTCGAACATTTGCAAAATTGAGATATTGAATAAACAGTCATGTTAATATGTTTTAACATATTGCAATTTTAAAAATAAATATACAATTTTAAAATTTATAGCTAGAGTTTTGGAGGAAGCATGAGAATTCTACCTGCTTTAGCCAGCATTCTTGATGCTTGTGCTGATATATATCTGGAGAATAGAAACCAGGTTCAAATGGACAGTAAACCCAAATGTTACACTTCTTTTCACCTTTTTCTTGGTCTAAGAAAGCCTGACAACAATCTGCAGCACTTTCTTTATGGTGCATCAGACCCCATTTAACTGCCGCTCCGTCATAGTCTGTATGTGGTTCTGCATGGCATTCAGAAGGAAGTGGCCTGCCAGGTATGATTCCATATTTTGCAGAAATAATATCAAACTATGCATCTGGCTTTAATTGCACCATTTTAAGGTAGGATTCTCCAAAACCTTGCTGCCCTTGGACAAATTGAATAAAGAAACAATATAACTCATTCACAAAATAAACACCTGGGAAAAGGTGGAAAAGAAAATAGATGTTAAAACAAAATACTTTGAATTTTAACAATTCTTCATTGCAAAATGCTAAATTCCATTCTCCCGCATGTAAGTAATCAAATTGTTAAATTTAGCAACATAACAATAACCTTAAATATGCTGAAAAAAGGAACCTAGAGAAATTGTCAGGGAACCATAATCCTCAAGTCATAAATTTAAAAATAGATAAGACTGCTATATGAATACTTTGTAAAACATGCTCTCAAGACATAATGCAGTGAAGAGGACAAAATAATTTGGTGATGCTAACCTAGTAGTCAAAATCTGAAGAAACCAAAAGTGAAAACACCAAACTAAGATTGCCCATATATTCATTACTGATCTCATTTCCATCCTCCAGCATCTTTCCACTATCCTCGCTTGAAGCTTTGGGAGGCAATGAGAATCCAGCTTCCTCCAACGCAGGGCCCCAGTGAGTCTCCAATATTTTTTCCACCATCTATGTTCATGGGAACCCCAATACATAATGTATAAATACACGCCCAAATTTGGGATCTATGGACCAAAAGGAGGAGGGAGGAAAAGAACCTGATGTCACAAAAAAATACTATGCCATCACAACTAACGGAGAAGCCATCAGTTGAAGTCACACATAAGCTGAATAGAAAAAATGCATACCAGTATCTTTGGCTTCTGTGGAGGAATTCACACTGGGTTTCATTGCTTCACGTTTCTTAGCTTCTTCAAGCTTTTTTGTCCCCATTCTTGAAAGGCTATCACTTAAAAAAATGTAAGCATTAACAACATATTGATGTAACTACCAAATTCTAAAACAGTCAATAGTTTGCATTGTTACTGAACTGGGTAACACTTTAATTTTACATTATTACTCAACTAGTGGGTTAAAAATTTATAACTTTTGAGGAATCCAGAGCTAAAAAGTCACTGAGATTTATATAATGAGCAAATGTATGAGCTCCCACATGTCATATATGCTAGAGCACTCATAGCATATGGCAGAGGGCGTTCATGATGTTATATTCCCAAGGGTGAATGATATTGATCCTTTAATTTGATTATGTGAGGTCTCTAAGCACTTCAATGATTTATGATTCCTTAGTACCTCTGCAGGAGTTTCCCCTGATATTTGATTGCCCGGGAATTCAAGGCAAAGCTCTGAAATATCTGTTATGAAGCAAAAAGAGAGCTATAAATATTCCATAAAAATTGGTTTTCATTTAATACAACCATTTGGCTAATCCCATGGCCAAAATGTAGTTTTCTATTTTAGGTGTAGGATACATATAGACTCATATCAACATTCTACAAGGACCTATTTGAGGCGAATTCAACATTCTAAAAGGACCTATGTCAAAAGGGCTCAAATCATAGTAAGACAGTCCAATAATTAAGCTAGGTGCAAGTTCACAAGAAAGGTCAATCTCTGTCACTATGAAAAGAAGGATCTCGGCAACATCTCAATCTCAATGACATCACAGTTTTGAAATTACCTCTGCCTCAATTCAGTACTACTCTTATAAGATTATTTCGATACCACAACAGTGAGGAGAATGAGTTATAAAGGTGCATTTATAGTTAAGGCTCAGTGTGACAAAAATATATCAGTATAATTCGTATTACAGTGAAGATCTTCAGTGTTATAATCACAGGTCAACTACAGTCTTGGTATAATCAAACATATGATAAGTATGACACTACAATTTGTAACTACCACAGTAAAAAATCTATCACTGTTTCGTGCTACCACAGTGAGAAAGGTCTCACTGGTTCAGTGCCTTCACAACTTGATGAGAAGTATGCCATTTTAGTTTGATGCTAGATTTAATATTTGCAATTTGTGACATATGCCAAGCTCCATAGGAATGCTTCCACTAAGGAAATTATTCACTGTAAAGTAACCTATGCAAACTTTAATAACGTTGCTTGGAGAATAACTGGAAATGGGGGGCCTGCTTGTAACTCCATGGTTGATTGATTGCAGGGTGGTTTTACTTTGCTCTGCTTTACCCTCCTATGTGGCCATGCATGTCTGTGTTTAAATAAAATAGAGATAGTAACAGTCGGATAAGCCTATCTTGTGGGGTTTTGGAATTAATCTAAACACTACAAAATCTCCTTCCCTTCACTTCTTCCTAGTCTTAGTATTAATTACTTTGGAAAACCATTTGTAAACCTCTTAGAACTGTCTTCGAACAAAACTTAACAAGTAACTAGCATATACCTGTGTCACCATCTTGCAATTGCATCGATTGAATACATGGTGTCACCCCTTCCAGAGCATACATCCTGCTATTATTATTAGGCCAAAATCGAAATTGAAAGATCCACTCCTTGCCTTTGGCATCTTGAATTTTTAGAGGTAGCCCTTCTGGTTGTGATATTGGAGAACATTCTAATTAAAACAACAAAAAACCCTTAGAAATAGGAAAATCAAAGGCCTACTCTATTAACAGTTCTACCTTGCAAACACACAAAGATTTCACTAGTTCCTATATAATTAGACACATATACACATATTCACAAAGTTGCAGATAGAAGGGAGAAATACAACATGATTCATTAAGCATAGGGCATGAGAAACATTACATAGCCTTCATCTGAATGAAGGAGACACAAGTTACATAAAACCTTCAACACCCAACCACCAACATGTGACTTAATTAATTTTAACCATTGTAGCTTAACTTTATTACATTATAACACAACTCTATAAGATAAAGTACTCCTAACTTAAATTTCCTAAGCTAATCTATGGTACAAAGTATGACCATTATTAAGCCTCTATCCCAACAAATACAAACAACAATATCATCTTCAAGTTTTTAATAGAAACAGACAACAATATATTCAAAGTATTTTGTGAAACGCAAGTTGTTTTAATCAACACCAAAAAAGAGGCCTACAAGGTCCCTGAAGATATCGATGCTGTAGTGAGGCTAAAGAGGAAATGAACCACCTGCTGCTAATCTGTATATGAACCAAGAATATATGGTAACCAGTGGCAGGTCTTTGCATAGGGTAGGCTCCAATGTTTGGGAAGATAGATCAATTGATATTTTATGTTGGGATTTTTTTTTTCTTTGACTTGATCCAATAAGGTTTGAACCTTGAATCTTATGATAAATATGTTTTAACTATGGGGACTTGACCAATTGAGGGTGACTAAACCAATTGAACTAATCCTCTGGGCTAAGGGTGGGATTTCCATTGTGATGGTGGAAGGGGAAAAAACTTTGCAAAGCTAAGTATTTGGTCCACATAGATACTATGTCATATTTGATGAGATGATGAGCCTCATGTTTTCATATTTATTTTGCAGAATATGGATATTTATTTTGCAGAATATTTCCTCCAATATAAACATTGAAACTAGTCATAACTCAAATATGTTTAATAGAGAAAAGTTTAACAGACTATCTAATGGTAGAGACTGTTTTATTCCATCAAAAATCATGTAAAGGATGGAAAGACAAACGTGTACAGGAACAAAGTTTACAGTAAGATTTGTATGCATATTCAGTCAGAGCACGAGCTAAAAAATAATCAACCATTCACTTGTCAACATGAGAGATCACAGATAAACCACAAAATTGATCAGGCATTAAAATTTTACAGATAGAATTGAAGAGTTAAAGAGCACCTGAAATAAAATTCATATCTAGAAAACAACATTAACGCAAATATGATCACAGAAGACACTGTCTGTGAAAATATTACCCATATTTTTCTAACTAATGATATGAGTAGAAACACCACAAGTTGACTTAATATAATGGGCGTTATCTTATTGTTGAAGTGAGACACCTTGTATGTGTCTCAAACAATTGATTTGTCACAATATACTCAAAATTATCCCACATTTACTTCAATAGATGTGTGAATATTCAGCGGGGAAATTTTTCTCCAATTACCATTATGGAAGAATCATATATGAACAAATAGTCATATTATGTAAATGAAAAGAAAATCCCAAACCTTCCTCTCAAAGAAGAAACACGGTTTTGTGGAGGATACAAAGTAGATGAGATTGGCAATCATCCAATATTGTCAAATCCATTTTTTTCTGAAAATAATGTGATGACCAAGAAGGCATAAAATAATGTTGATGCTAGTTGGCCCACAACAGCTTGGACTAGAGTTGTAACATATAGAGATGAGTCATAAACACATTTAGCAAATTTAAGCATAGCTCAAGACAGTGTAAGACTAGACAGAGCTTTGTTGTTATAGAGAACACTCATGTATCTCAACTAGACATTTTGACGTGGATTGATGAACAACGTGTAACAAAGATGTATTTGATGTTTCACTTGTTTTAGCCATGGCCTTCAAGCTTGTTAGCACATGACAGGGAAGCTCTATCAAGATTTTCAAGAATATTATCATGTTCTAACTGCTTTTCTGCCACTAACTTTACCTCCAACATCGTTGCACAAGAAATTAATGTCCAATGTGCTAGCAGTTTCTATTCTTACAAAGATGAATGGTCAAAGTTGAACTATGTATGATTTGAATGAAATTAAAACATAAACATAAGATAATATACTCAATATATATCATTTGGAGAATTGAACTTGTCATAAGTAAAATTTTATTCCAAGATCTCATGAGTATGCTAGAATATATCTCAATCATTGCCAACCTCTTTGCAAATCCCATATTGGCAAAAATTTTCAATGTGACTAAGGATATGTATAACTTACAATTCATGGTTCTCTTCTAGTGTTAAATGTGATTATTAGATGAGGAAACTTATTCTAGTAGATACAAGGGCTTTGGGCCTATCATATAAATTCAATGGAGTTATGATTATAGCACAAGACTTGAAATAGATCACTAAACACTAGCCATCCTGATGCGTAAGATATTAGGAGAGAATGAGAGCTCTATTCTGCTTTTACCAGTGTTTTATTAACAAATTAGAGGAAGATGTATTTTTGAGAAGGAACTAAAGGCACACTATGCTATAAAGATAATTACTTTCTCAGGCAAGATCTCAAGAACTTGTGAAGTAACATCTTGTATTCAGACAATTAGAAAAAATAATTGTTGACAGACTTGAGGTAGGAAACTTAGAGTTAATACAATCAATGCCCAAATTTAAGCTTCAGTTTCCACCACACTCCTAACCGTAAAGGACGAATGAGGATATCATTGTAAAGAACTTAAGAGTAGATCCTTGTTATGATCAGATGGTTTTGGTTGGGGCAAAAAAATGAGAGCAAGACAACTGACAAATCATACAACAGGAAAGGACAACCTTAAAGTAACTGACATGTTTCATGCAATATATTTAATACGCTACCAGTAGTTTGGGGAATAAGTATTGGTATACAATTCCAAGGTAAAATAAAAATAGTTGCATCATTATAAAGGTCTCTTGTGGGCGTTTCACACTTTCTTGCAGTTTTCTATAGTAGTAACATATCTGATCTATTAATATTCAATATTCTAGAGTTTTTTGATATATATTGACTACAGTAACAACAGATAATCAACTGAGACCAATGCATATCATGACATGTCATCCTCTTTATGTATTTGAGAAGAGTTTTTTACTCTGCCAATGGTAGCCTAAGTGTTGGTTTATAGGTCAGAAGTTCGGGAACTCTCTGTTGCACCTACATTTTGTTATGAGAGCATGCTCAACCACTAATGAAGTAAAACTAAGTGAAACTTCAGTGATTTTGTAGGTCATTATTTCAAAGTTTAGTATTGAAGCTTGCGACAACTGGAAAAAGGTGGCAAGGTTAGGATAAAAAAACATAGAAAACAAAAATTATTAAATCACAAACAAAAAAAGTGTTAAAATCCCATATGTTTGATGTAAATTAGAAAACCCAAAGAAACAATAAGAACAAAGGTTTCATTTACTACTAGTGGACAGCGGTAGCCACTAATCATCACAATCCAAAATTCCACTGGGCCATTGCACTTGCAAACACTGTCAAACAAGAAGGTGTGCTACAACAGGAATGTGGCCACTCAAGCTTGGAAAGCTGACTAGTTAAGACAAATTGCACAAGTGCCCAACTTCCCATACTATGATGAGGAAAATTAATGTAAACAAAAAATACAACAAATCAGCCACAATGTATTTGACACCATGGTTACATGAAAATTTCTGATGTGCCCATATTGTAGGATTTATATGGTGGTTTATGATAATCTAGTGAAACCTTAGCCACATCATAGTTTCCATGACAATGTATGATGTGCCCAAATTGTGGGATTTATATGGTGGCTTATGATAGTGTGGTCAAACCTTGGCCCAATTGTTGAGGCAAGTGCTAATTATTATCCAAAGTCCCATGCAAGGTAACCATATGAGAACTTGGCAATGTTGGAAGCCTAGCCTTCTTCAACTTTGAAGTCATTATGGAAAAGAAAGTATTGGATGTAGAAGTGGCTTAAATGAACAATTGAAATTCAAATATTACTAGAAAGGCACAATAGAGGATGCTGCAAATTAGCCTTTGCAGATTCTCCTCACAAAACAAGTTAGAGGGAGGAGTCTCTTTTCACAAAGAAGGCTTATGTTAAAGAAGCAACGGGAAACTATGATGTTTAATTCTACAATCATGAAGAAATATTTATGAATAGTGAATGAGTTTGCACCAATGTCGTCAGAATCTAGATTCTATGGTAGTGAAATGGAACTCAGTGTGATACATTGTTTTCAATTGAACCATTCAGTGTACATTGCTGATATAAGGAAATATGAAGACAGTGCCAAGTCATAAACAGTCCATTTCTTAGATCAAAATCAACATATACAGTGAGCGAATAAGGGAAATAGAACCTAGTTTGGAGGCTTATAAATAAGTGACAAATATTGGTTCTGAAGGCAGAAGTGGACCAAATTTGACCCATTGAATTATGAGCTTAATTTTTGGAGTACACCCAGCTCTTCCTCATTGTACAAACTTAACAACACTTATGGCTCCCTTTTTCTCCTAAATGACACCCTCTGCACACATGTAATTAAGGCATCTCCATAACCCACGCACAAATATTGTGATAGCAGCTAGAAGAGGTTAAATCAACCCACAATAATGCTACAACTAGCAAGGAAATTTGACTAGCAACTCGTCCTTCAACACAATGTCACTCTCAGGAGGTACGAAGTTCGAACTTCTGCAAATGAGAAAAATATCAATCTTGCCTTCCAGAAACACGCCCACAAGACAAAGACCAGATTCGAGCTCCCTTGTAACTAGTTATTGTACTTCCTTTGTTACAGAATTCGACCAGATGAGTGTAAGAGTGAATATGGCCCTCTTGAGTGGCAACTCGACCGCTTGGAAAAACTGAACTTAACCCATGGAATAGAGGATTTCAGCCTCATTCACAATACTAAACTTGTTCTTCCTTGAGATGAACTTGACCAACAATGAATAAGATTAACTTAACCCTAAATGCAATGTTCACTTCATTTCTAAGAATTATTGAGAGGTTGGAGACTTAGAGGTTGATTTCAACAATCCCATCTGCATTGATCCACACTTGATGCTAATGCCCAAAGATAGCCTTTCCAGCAACAAGGAATCTCTTTGTACATAGAACTGTCAAATCAAGCACAAACTAGCATATATGGTCATTGATAATGGAAACTAGAATAACCTTCTCTTGCTTTAATTGGAAAAGGAACTCAAGTTACCAAACTCAAATCATCCCAACTCACATTAGCTTGGATGCAGGGTCAAAGATGCACATTTGCTTGTGCTAATCACTTGAAAATAGATTAGAATGTTTCTAGAAGATGGCAAGATTTTTCCCAATATCTTATATGTTCTTACAAACAAAGATGAGAAGACTTATGAAAATAAGCTAATGATAACAAGTGTAACTAATTGCGTAAAGCAGGGGCTTCTAGGTTCAACCTTAGGCATGTGGCCTCTTTCAATCCTAATATTACTTGGAATTATTTCTATTGTGCATGTCAAATGTTGGGTGATTATGTTGCTGGTATTTTCCTTCATTACAATTATGATCATTAATTCTAACTCAAGATTGGAACTGGTAGTGGTAATAGTATTCGTGCAAGTTTAGTAGCCCTTTGGGACCTATTAAAATTTGTTATGGTTAAAGGTGTTCAAAATCTTTAGGTTGCTGGAGACTCGAAAGTGGTAATAAGAGTTTTAAAGGTTATCTGCCATTAGATAGTCTGGTTCTCTCTCACTGACAACACTAAGTTAAGGAACTCCAGGAAGCTTTTCATTCAGTTTCTATTCAACATGTTCATAGAGAATTTAATTCTCAGGCAGATCATTTTTCAAAGGATCCCATTGCAATCAACAAAGGGATTATGCAAGGAAAATTAGAGGGAGGGTTTTGGTTTCATCTTTCACAGAAATATTGTTTTAAAAGAATTTTACAGGCAGTTTTAAGATATTATTTTGGGTTGTCTGCAATGTTAGCACTATAGGTGGAAATGTCATTTTGATGTTCAATGTTTATTAGAAGGATGTTTTGCAAAATCTGATGATAATCAGGAAGTTGTCTGAAAGGAGCTCTTATGCGTAGGCACAGTCAATGTATACTTTAATTTCTACTTGAAATAATAGATGCCAAAAATACATTTGTTTTCTTGGAAGAAAAAAGACATAGAAATGAGAAAAATTTTATGTGGAAGAAGATAAGAAATTTTCTGTAGGTTTCCATTTTCAAACATCTCTTTTTTCATTTACAAACCTGGCTCCTTTCGCCATGGTTCTTTGGATGACTGTAAAGATGGAATTTTATAGGCATGCTCTTTTTTCGCTTTAGTTATTATTGGAAGAAGCAAAGTGGCTAGTCTTCTGGAAGAGCCAACCAAGGAATTTCTTTTCCAAGAAAAAAGCTTTATATTCAATATTTCAAGTGTGAAATCAACATATACATAGAACCACCAACACATGATCAAAAAATAAACAGTCCTAAGGCTTAATTGTAGAAAGATATGTTAATTGAAGTTAGAGATGGAAGGGTTATGCTAAATTTAGCAATTTGGCAAAAAAACCCACATTTGAAGCAAAGGGGCAATCTCACTTTCTCTTAGTGTTGAGTTAAGAAAATTCTCTAAATGGTAAAAAATAGTAAATATAACAAATACAACTGAGCATGCATGGAGATTTTATCTCACTAAGACTTAATTTCAGTGAGGCAGTTTGACTCGAATTTAAAAGGCCAGTTCGCTTGAGTTCTAGATGTCAGTTAGGCTTGAGTTTGGTGAGGCAGTTTGACTTGGGTTCAAGGAGCCAGTTTGCTTGAATTGAGGGAATGAGGGAACTCAATTGAGATAATGAGCTTGAATAACTTAACTGAGTATTTGTTAACATTATGGACTAGCTTAATGGAAAAAGGTTTTGGCAGAGTTGCTATAGCTAAAAAGAATCAAAACTAAAGTCTGGAAATTGCAAAAAATGAAAGCAGGGATGCAACATTTTAAATCACCATTAACTTTTCCAAATGTTCAACAATGAAGACTTCACTGAACTAATAAGTCTGGGAGATGATGCCAAGGCCTTTGAAACTAGGCTACATAAGGCTGCAGCTAGGCCTGTTGTTTTCCCCTATTCAGAATTAGTCAAATAAATTCCAAGAACAGATGGATAGTTGATCAGAAGGGATCACCCATCAAAGGTTACCAGGAAATTGACCTTGCTGCTAGATGTCTATTCCCAACACCTGAGGCTAATCTCAATACTAAGTGGCTAAGGATGGTTTATTATCATTTAGCCCCAACAACAATCCAGCAATTTAAATCACCATTAATAACCATAGATTAAGCAGTAAGAATTCATTGCAACAAATGTTTCCTTGTATTTCTAAATATGACCATCAACTCATCAACTGCATTTTTACTTCGTGTAACCGCTTGAAATAAATCATTGGTTCCCCTTTGGTCTCGTACAAATCTCCCAAACATCATTCTATAGGATAGAATTATACTTCTCGGTTATAGCCTCCTTCCACTCCTAATAGGTCTTCTCGAAGTCGCAGTGAGAATTCATTAGCAGTCTAGCGGAATTCACTCTGGTCCAGTGGCAACTTGTATGGGTGGCTGAATGTGGGGAATGGGTGCTACCACCTAAAAAAAAGCGATCTATAGAACTATTAACTTGCTGTTTTATTTCTGATTTCTCAGACACATCATTTCATTCGTCTACAGGTCCTACCACTTATTCTATATTTTGCTTCAGATGTGAGCCTAGACACTGGATAGGATGAGATAAATATGGATGATACCATCAAAGGAATCCTAGCCAACGACATTAATAACTATTTCCTGATTATAATCCTCAGTTGGACTAGGACCTATTAAAGTCATTTTTTTATCTGATCTTGCTCATGCTGAACCAACTAGAGAGGTTTCAAATGGGAAGGCCTAACCTATGAATGACGGGAAAGCTCAACCATAACTTGGGGGCAGATTCGGGACCAAACATATCATCTGCACCTGGAAATGCTGGAAATGATAGTGATTCACTTCCTTTAATGATGCGGCTACTTAAGCTGGACTGCTCGATGGAGGAAGCGATTCGGTTGAATTCATTTATTAGCTAGTGAGTACTTGAAAAAAAATCAGAGAACCAACATCATCAAAAACAAAAATCCTAGAACCAACAACATCATAGAACAAACAAAAAAAATTCATTTCCAGTCGATCCTTACCCCAAAAAAAATCGTATAAATCAACAACATCTTAAAACAAACAGAGCAAATACAAATGCAGGAAATAAAAAATATAATCTTATAAATCCAACTAACCTGTGACTCCAAGTATGCAAACTTCAATTGTGAATTTGCTACTGCTCGCCTCTTCAAAAGCCTCCAATTTCTTTTTAATGTGTCTTTATATATAAAAATTTTCTAACCCTAAAATTTTTTAATCACATTATCAATTTCTCTTGAAATATATCAAAACCCTCCCACCAATAGCAAAAATCCTCCCACAAACAACAAAAATTTGGCGCCACATCCACTTTTCATCTAGTTTTTATCTAAATTTTAGAATTGCCTACAAAAATTGGGCGCCAAAGACTGAGAACATCGTCTCCGTGAACCAGTTCAGGTAAGAACAACGAGTTTCTCTCTGTTCTTGGGCATGTTATTGGGCTTCCAAACTAGTGACAACTTTGAATTTCATACGGATTTGATATATTTTGAATGAAATCCACCCATGCCCTCCCTCGACTTCGACTTTGATAGACTTTGAATGTGCCATGTATTTTACAAATCTTCAAATAATTTTTTTTTAAATAATTAAAATATTAATATTGATATTTATTATTAATTTTAATTATTAATTAAATATAAAATCACAATATATTTAAAATTTGATTTCATATAATATAATTAAAACAAATAAAATATAAATATTGATAATTATTATTTTAATAAATTAATTAAGGTTCATATAAAATAATATATATATTAAATTGGTGTCGCACAATATATCTATGTCAAACATATTATAAATAAATTTTATATGTCTGTAAGTATTCACAGCTTGAGTGGGTCTAATGGTTCAAAGCGTGTGTTTCCTCCTAAGAGGTTATAGGTTCAAAACCAGAGATGATAGAGTATGTATGGCTTCGTAGACTTAACAGTCAAATCGCTACGTGGAGGTGGGTCCCTTGTCCCACAAACAAGGGGGTCTCATACATCAATTTGGTGTCTGGCTTAGCCGTGACCTTAAAATTAGATTATTATTATTATTATAACAAAGGTTCATACACTCTCCAATGGGAGTGAGGTTTGAGCAACACGTGGAAGGAGTCTCGCATGAGTAAATACAAGTGGAGTGAGGATGAGGGAGTGTCACACCCTCGACTTAGTGTCGCGACGACCGAGTGGTGGGGGGGTGCACCTTGGCGCGATGGACGCCCAACTTGGGTATGTGCGACGACGATGTGTAATAGCCACGCCATATTAACGAACGCCCACCTTGGGCGCGTTGTGTAGCGGTGGGTGAGTCGTGTGTTTTTGCGGACACGACAAGCGGCAACGTCGAATGGGTGTGTGTCCCATAGCGAGCGGACGAGTTAAAGGTGTCAGGCGAAGTCGTGTTGGTGAGCGTGTTTGGTGACACTAGAGAATTTGGCGGAAATTCCGACGCCAAATCATCGCTATTCCGACACATTGTCGTCGCAGGAGCGACAGTTAGAGGGCGGGCAAACCGTGGTTTACCATACCGTCGCAGTTCCGACACAACTAAAAAGTGTCGCAGTATCGACACTTTTCCGTCGCTTCCAAACAAGCGTCACTCTTCTGACATCTCCTAATCCGTCGCACTTCCGACCTCAATAAACTGTCGTACTTTCGACGAAATGTGGTCCGACGTTTTGAACGTCACTCTTCCGACGTCTGTAAACTGTCACAATTACGATGAAATGTGGTTCGACGTTTTTAACGTCGCTCTTCCGACGTCTGTAAACTGTCACAATTACGACGAAATGTGGTCCGACGTTTTTAACGTCGCTCTTTCGACGTCTGTAAACTGTCACAATTACGACGAAATGTGGTCCGACGTTTTGAACGTCGCTCTTCCGACGTCTGTAAACTGTCACAATTCCGACGCTTACGAGACGTCGGAATTGCGATGGAAGGTTCAATTTTAAAAAAAAAAATTTAAATTTTAAAAGAGGAAAAACGTTGTTTTGAATATATTATATGAAGTAAAACAGTACATGAAGTCATTACATTTTCACATCTGAAGATTTGAACCCAAATATCCATCCAGAAAAGTGGAAGTCCCACCCCAGACAATGATAGAAAAATACCCCATGTCACATACACGGACATGATATAAAACCCATTAACGGTCCACATGGAGATTATCAACAATCTGAGAAAGCATCCAAATATGCCCAAGGCATCTATAAGAAAGTGAAGTAACAGTATGTAGAATAGTAAAACAACAGATAGAGTACCGACGTCCATTGTTCCAAATACAAATTAAAGTACCCAAAATCCTTGAACAGAGAAAAACGCTAATCATGTGAGGAGTAAGATATGTCCCAAATATAAAAATACCATGAGACCATATCAATAAACCAGCAACATAGACCAGCATCGCTAGTTTTGAAGGCAGAGTGATAAACATTAATCATTTTTTTTCACGAGAAAAAACGCTGTTTTGAATATATTATATGAAGTAAAACAGTCCATGAAGTCATTACATTTTCACATCTGAAGATTGGAACCCAAATATCCATCCAGAAATGTGGAAGTCCCACCCCAGACAGTGATAGAAAAATACCCCATGTCACATACAGGGACTTGATATTAAACCCAGTAACGGTTCGCATGGAGATTATCGAAAATCCGAGAAAGCATCCAAATATGCCCGAGGCATCTATAAGAAAGTGAAATAGCAGTATGTAGAATAGTAAAGCAACAGATAGAATACCGACGTCCATTGTTCCAAATACAAATGAAATTACCCAAAATCCATGAACAGAGAAAAACGCTAATCATGTGAGGAAGACCATCAGACCATATCAATAAACCAACAACATAGACCAACATCGCTAGTTTTGAAGGCAGAGTGATAAACATTAATCATTTTTTTTTCACAAGAGAAAAAACGTTTTTTTTAATATATTATATGAAGTAAAATAGTCCATGAAGTCATTACAACAATATAGAGACAGATTGTCTCGTAGATAAGAAAAATGATAACCGATGTTGTGCTGTTTCCTTCTTTTAAGAATGTGCTGGAGGCAGGCCCTATATCTTGGCTTGCTGCTGTCCTCTTTAGTAATTCTATGTTGATTATTTCATTTCATTGATACTCTTTAACTGCTCTGATACTCTTTGACCTTTGTTCATCCTTTTATCCTTTTTATCATGATATACTGTGGTAAATAGGCAAAAATTTATATAAGGATAATTTTTTACAAAAGTTCCATCATTTCTTCCCACCATTGAACTTTTGGCAGTTTGGTCCTTTGCAACTTTCTTAGTGTTTCATCAACCTCAGTATATCTGAAGAAATCAGGTTGATTTGGGAACAAATGATTTACTTCATGCTCAAGATAAAATAAATTCTCCAATCTGTCATGAAGGTTTTTCCCTGTAGGCAATGCTGCTGTTGATGAACTGGTTGAAGAACTAGCTTGATTATCAGCACATTTGTCCAATTTTTCAACATAACTATCAAGGTCCATTAGCTTATCTTCTGCAACTATAGGACTGGGCAATCCTCTATTTAACAAAATATTCAATCTTTCTTTGAAGGCAATGATTTCTTCTTGCATATCTGAGCACCTTCGTTCTAAATTTTGTACCAGAGTTCTTTTAGTAAAAACTCTCTTTATTTCCAGAATTGTTCCGGTCCTGTCCTGAATACCAATTTCTGCAAGTTGATTCTTAGTCCGAGTATTCAAAAAATGTATAAGTCTATTGGCCTCTTCTGGCATATTTCCCAACTCTTGTCTTGATCTCTCAATCTCATCCAGAGCCAATTTAACTAAGTTATTCTGTTCATCCATTATCTGAATTGAGGACCAAACATCCTTTATTGATTGAATGATATTATCCCAAAGAATATCATTTATTTCTTTTAAAGGTTTCTCCAATGTGAGATCCTTTTCCATTGCTTTGACTGTTTTTTCTAATTTGTTCACTTCTCTTGTTTTATTAGCAACACTCATTTTTGAAAGATCATATTTATGTTCTAGAGTGGCCAATTGTTCCTTTGTTTTGTGAAGCTCTATGGCCTGAATGTTCATATCTTCCATTGACTTTTTTAATTCATCAGTGTTCAAATTTGCAGTGTTGCTCTGTGACAATTCTGCTGGCTGACCTGTTGTTCCTGTACCTGTCACTACTCCTGCTGTAGATACTAGAATATTTGCCTGCTTATCTTTTAATGCATTCTCAAGCTCTTTTTCAGTTGCAGTAAGTTGCTCATTCAATTTTAAGAGCAAATCCATTAGTTCTTCCTCGGAATTTTGTTTGATGATTTCTGCAGTCTGTGGATGTCTTGAGGCCGGTAACTTTAATTGTTTTCTCAGAGCTGTAATATCATCATCTTTTCTCTTGATCAAAGCTTCAATACCTTTCACATCTTTAGGATTATGACCCAAACCAATGATTATTTCCTCTAAAGTTTTGATTCTATTATCCTTAGCCTGGGAGGAGGCTTTTTCAAGCCGCAACTGTGTATTAGTATTATCCAAAGAATCCTGCAACTTATGGGTCATCATTGATTTATCCGTCATAGTAGAATAAATCATCTCACCTGTTTGCTTGTGTAGCTCAATTTGATCTAAAGGATGGATATCCTTTACTAAGACTTCAAAATTATTCCTAACGTAATCTGCAGCTGTCTGAGGCTGCCGCACCTTGGGCTTCAAATGGCTCATTAACATCTTACCCTGTTGGATGTCATAAGCTGACATCAATCTTTCTTGATTTTTCGGAGCCATATTCAAATATTGGTTGTACACTTTAAGTCTAAGTGGATCGTTCCTGGCCTTTATATTGGTGAATGTTCTTTTGATGTCCCAGGCAGTTTTTACTGGAGGTTTGAAAGAAGATATTTCTGCACTTTGTTGCCTCTGTATTCCCTGTTTTTAAAAATTAGTGGATGTCCCACTACCTGTATCTGTTTGCTGACTGTCTTCTCTTCCCTGGCTGTCAGGGATTTCCTGAAATGATTCATCTTCTGGAAGGGGAGTTAATTTATGCCTTTTAACATCTTGCTGTTCAGAAGAGCCACCAGTAGGAGTAGTTGTTTCAGCCTCTCTCTTTTTGCCCTTTTCTATATTCAGAGGAGTTTGTAAAATAGAAATTTCTGGCTCACTGATCTGAGTAGGAGGAATTTGTCCTTGACCTTGTTCTTTAGAAGTCTCTGGTTGCGCTGTCATTATGAATTTTTCAATTATTTGTATATCAGGCTCCTTTTCTTTCCTTTATATTCTACTGCTACTGTACTAATCTCCTGCAAATTTTGTTGTAAAGTCCTGGCTGAAGAAGATCCCTGCACCTGTCCAAAAGAATCTAGGTCAAGTATCTTTTCAAGATCTTTCATTACATTTTCAACGTTGACCTGCTCACTATCATTTTCAACCAATGTCCCTTCTGTCCATTCATCCATATTAGCATATTGTTCTATTTCTGGGATTCTTTGATGGATGTATGGTGACTTTTTATTTTTCATTCTTCTATCACAGATAAAGTTGTTTGGATCATAAGGCACCCAGTAGAAACTCTTTTGTAGTCTGAGATAGTCTTCTAAAATCCTTTCGGCTTCCTTTCCAGCTTCCCTAGAGTTACAAATGAAGGGACCTAATTGTCTTGATCCCGAGTTGATCCTTTTTCTTTGCATTGAAAAAATGAATTATATCTGAATTATTCATCTGCCTGAAATATTCTAATGCAAAGAGTCTCATTGGTACATACTTGGGCAGTTTGAATGGGCATAATTCACATCCATATATCCCGATCTCTGTGTAGTTTTGATATAGGTACCAGTCACCTATCTTGTAATGCTTTGAGAGCTGAAGGATTTTCTTGATTTCATTGTTAATTCTAGGAGGAGAGACTCCTGTCAACAAGGTAGTTGCAGGATGAACAAAAAGGTCGACAAACTCATTATAGGAATAAGGAGAATCAAAGAAATTGTGAGTAATGGCATACCAAAAGATGACTGACCTAGGATTCCCTTTGGCATCAAGTTTCTTAACATAAAAAGGGAAATGTTCTGACTGAAAGTAAATCATGAGATGATATATGACAGAAGAATACTTAAATACTCTCTCATTCTCAAATCTCATGAACTGATCATGGATTTTGTCAGCAATATAAGATGCAAAACCGTACTTGACAGCAGGAGGTTGTCCAAGGGTAAAAATGGATAACAATACTAGGGTTAAGTGATCAACATACTCACTAGTATTGAAGCCCATTATGGAAGATATCATGTCTAAAATAACTCTACCCTCATCAGTAAAGAAAGCATAACCATAAGGGGGAGGGTTTTTAGGCTGATGCTCTGGTAACATGAAGGTTTGGCATAGGCAGTTTAACTCTTCATGGGATAACTTAGTAGGTTTCTCAAGTAATTCAACCATGGACAGGGGAGTGAGAGCTTGACTAGGTTGGAATTGTAGCATTTCATTTATGGACTGAGCAGTTATTGGGAAAAGGACATTTTGACTTGGGGATAAAACTGCTCGTTGGTTGGGATCATACTTTGCGTAGCAATAATGGATTAACTCAGGAAAAATATGGACTGAGGGAAGAAGGTACATAGGAAGATTTGATTCCCAAATTCCAAAGATGTCAGAACCATTCAAATAATTGTCTTTGCAGCGGAAAAATATTTGAAGAGGATTCTCACTGAGACGCAAGTCCTTAATTTGAAAATCCATATCAGCTAAAGGCAAATAATCCAAGTCCTTGTGAGGGGCATTGATGGGCACGACATTCAGAGCTACAGGAACTTCCATTTCTGGTTCTTGTGGATTCAGAAATGGAATTTCAGGGTTTTTGTGGAAAAGGGGCACAATTACCAATTTTGGGAATATAATTGCAGTTCTGGGAACGAAAAAGACCAAACTGAACTTCTTTTCAGACCTTAGTGAAGAATTAAAACTAAAACCAGGATTTTTTACAGAGTTTAGCGGGGAATTGGAATAAATACCTGTTTACGGGAAATGAAACGTGTTTAAACAGGCGCTGGTTATGACAGAAGAACCCTGAAATACTCGGCTTCAATTCTCTTCAGCAAGGTAACGATCAGCAAGCGTTAACAGTTGGTTTTTGAATTTTGTTGCATGGAAGATTGGCTAGCGCACGGAACAATGAAAATGACGCATACGCAATTTGTTTTATTTACAAAGTCAAAAGGGTGGCGGGGAACAATGAAAATGACCCAAAAAAGATTAGGGCGAATTTGATAAGAAATTCGCGTCACAACTCTCCCTCCGTACGCCAGCCAACTTCGGACCCGAAAAAGATTAGGGCGGAATTCATTTGGTTTTCGCGTCACAAAATTGGCCGATGTCAGCAGGCTATTTTGGAACGCGAATTTGGTTTGAATTATGGTTTATCGCCGTTTGAAGTCCGGTGGGCTCGACTCAAGAGAACCGGGGTCGTGAACACTGTTCAAATATAAAAATCCCGCTTAATAAAGAGACAAGATTGTTGTGCTTTCGGAACCTGACCCGAGGATTGGACATGAGTTAACAAAAAAAAGGATAGCGGAACCAGACTTGCACCCGTGGTCAAGCCCTGTACCAAAACCACGAGCGGAATCACAAAAGCGGGTTGCCCATATCGCACCGCTTTTGCGGAGTAGGCGATATTTCCTATTCGCGAGCGATTCCATAGGGAAAGCGACACGTGGCGAAGTGACCCCCGGAAAACCACCGTTTAACCTGCGCCATCGCACGTTAAAGCCCGACGTTGGAAGCCGAGCGAAATTGCCAAGAGTCGTCGATTTGGAGAAGGGCCATCGGACGGTGGTCGCACGTTGAACTTGCCCGGAGGTTAACTAAGGTGTGCGGAGGATAGCCAGGTACGATACGAGTGTTTGATTGGTTATTGATATATATAGGTGGGGCCGGAGTATAATGAAATTGTTTAATTAAACTATTGGCGGATAATTAGCATAAGTCTGGAGCGTGATTGTTGTAAGGCTGGGTGGTGAAATATAGAGCCGAAAGTTCATTACAAGTTATTTATTTAAAAAGAAACGTGGAGTATAAATACAAAGTGTTCGAAAGTTAAACATTGGTTATCAGGCTTGGAGATAATATAAAGTCGGGAATATAAATTAAAGTCCAACCATTGTGGATGGTATTTATTTATCAAATTCTACGAATTTGATAAATAAACCCGAAGAAAGAAGAAGTCAATGAAGACCTAGGTTGGAGGAAAAGAACGGGGTAAACCAGGGGAAAATGCTGACAAAGCGATTGTAGACACACCAGCTCTCCTTAGGGGTCCAATTTCAGTTTTGTTGCGTCACACGATGATCTCTCTTCTCTGGCATTTACTTGTATTGAAGATCACTATTCTAGGAATAAGGAGTTATTTTCTCCAAAAATAACCCTAGCCAAACATCGACAATGCATCAAGGATATATTTCTATGCTACATAAGTACATATGTTCTACTTCTAAATCATGTCTTGGAAGTGGTTTTTTTGCTGGAAATTATTCACCAGTTGGTTTCATACCAAAGTCTTTTTCACATTTTCAGCATCCAATACATGAAAAAGATAATGGTTTAAAACAACATAAATATTTGAAATTTTGCAAGAATTGTCTGGCACACTTTGAATATGAATTTTGAAGTCAAGTGCATGATGCTATATAGGATCAAGTGTCATTTTCAATACCAAATGTTTCACAAGAAACTTCTCAACATGCTACCCTGCAGTAAGGATTAAATGACAATATTGCATCAACTATTTCCATAATAAAAGTGCACCTCGGCCATAAGACTAAACAACTACAAATGTTGTAGATCTAACAAGACCACACAATCAAATGTCTTCCACAAGGCCAATACTGTATGAAAAATGAAAAGGAGTTTGCAACCAAAAATACCTTAGGCAACTAATTCAATTAGATACACCAAACCATCAACAAAAAGGAAAACCAGCCTACTTGGCCTCAATATTTTCAACTGGGTCCTCTAATTCAACCAATAAAAAGGCCAAAACCATAGCATTGAGATACATTTCATTACATTGTCAATAACAATAAAATTTGACTCAGCCATAACCCTTTCCTTTTAGACCACTGGGTAACAAATATGTTTCCTTTCACCTTTGAGTTTTCAAATTATGCCTACCAAATCTAAGACATTTAAGAAGGGGAACTAATACAACGTTAAAAAGAAAACCAAAGCACACATCTAAAATAACAACCCTCCATGAAAAATTAAAATAACACATTAAAATCGAATATAAGTGGACAAGGAAAGATCCACCGCAGTGAAGTTTCACGTGCAGGGGACCTTCCTTTAAACATAATTTTTTCTCTGACCTGCAATTTTTTTGTCACCGAGCCATCCTTGTTGAAGTACAACTCCTTTTCCATAGCTCTTGTATTAACTACCTTATCTCTGTCACGTAATCTCAGAGTCCCTCTTCTGCTTGAGCGATTAAAGGAAATGGGTGAAAAAACTGAAAGAGAAGACAATTGTCTGCCATAATTATCAAACATTGCACCCAACTTCTTTCCCTTTCCATTGTTACCCAATGAGGTAGATGTGGAAATTGTTGTCATACTGCCCAAAGCAGAGGCCATCTTCTCTTATCCTGAATATAGAATTACAAGATCTTCATATTAGTATGAACCTTAAAAAACATGACTCCCATTACTAAAAACCACTTTTAAGTTGTAACAGGCAAACTAAACAACTATCGCAACTTTTGGCAACTTCTGGAGCATTAAGAGAGAAACAACCAAAGATAAATACAACCACAATCCTCATTTTAATGAGACCGGACTATATAGTTGCATTAAGATAATAGAAAGAAATCACGACTATATTAAGGCCACCACAAAACAATCTTTAACCAGTGTCTCTCGCAGCCTTCAGGTTGCCATGCTAGAGGTTGCATATTTTTAATTTAAATTCTAGACCTCTCGTGCCCATCTATGAATGCATCCAATGGAATATCTACATCAAATGCTCCTTTATATCCCCAAAAACAAATTCCCTACTACAAGAGCACAAGTATTGATGGATCAGCCCACACCATCCCACCCACTAGAAACGGTGAAAAAGGAAACCCGAGAAAACTTCTGAAATATCTCAAGATGACTATATGGGTGGTTCTTATGAATCAACCAACCATTCAAAACATGCTCATCAATCCAAACCATGAGTATTATGTGACAATATTCAAGCAGGCACTGAATCGGATTTCTGAAGCTATGTTAGAGAAACCCTAAAATCTCACTGAAAATAGGTGAAATGTGGCACCACTCAGAGATTGACATGTGCCAATTGGTACAAGTGGTAGACAATTGGAATGCTCAAACAACGAGGTGATGCATGAATGACATGAGGGAGAAAATATCAGAAAAGCCCCAAATCTGGAGAACTAAAGCTCATCACCAACCTGAGATTGACAACTTTACATGATGTAACCTATGAAATCGTGAATGGAGAAATCATAGTAACAATAAAGTAACCTATGTAACAATAAAGTTGGATTCATCCTGGGAGTGGTAATGGGAGAAATCATAGTGAACAACAAGAAACATGCATAGTTGCTTACAATCAAATAGATGAAAAAACACATACAAAAAACCTAGATAATAATCGTGCACAAGCTTAATATTGAATTATGAACAGTAAAGGAACTTACAAAATGTCAAGCGCACAAGCAAAAATATCCTGGACATGACCCTGGTTGACAAGTTGTATTGCTCATGATGCAAGAGGATTTGTACCTGCACTGCCAAGTCAATTAAAATCCATCATTATCTATACAATAAATACGAGTAATTGATGTAGTATTTTTTACTCTAAGATGCATTCTTATGATAATGTTAGAACATATGTTGAAAATGTCAAAACATACCTGAATAAGCTCCTCTTCGTTTCAAGAACAATTTATCGGAGTCGCATGAACTTGGAACAAGCCTCCCACGATCTGAAAGAGTAGCAACTAAGTCAACAGTGACTTTTTTGTTGCTACACTGGATCGAGGGTGGTTTGCTCCAAGATTAAATCGCTCCAATAAATTATTCTCTACTAAACAGGGCCAACCACGTGAAGGTGGAAGCTCTTATGGCCTCTCCCCCCCCCCCCCTCACATCACTCTCAATTCCCCAATACCCAATCTATATTTCATTTTTTACTTTCATGAGCATAAAAAAATATTCAATAACTAATAAAAAAACAATTCAACAAAAAGTACGCAAGGAAACATTGCAATTAATGCTTGACATAAAAATAGTATGATAAATGAGTTTTTATATAACGCAAAAAAAGTTCCAAGTATGGTAACGTTTGTCTTATAATAATACAATATTTTACATTATCGAATTTTCTTTTTCTTCTTCCTATTTCTAAAGCTCCTAATTACATAATCAATATCATCATGCTCTGCTCCTGTTTCGTGCCTTTCGACCCGCACTGCTAACCTAGTTGCGTAGTCACGATGTCTGGTCTCATCCAGTGACGGGGCTTCGCCTACAAAAACAGATAATATTAAATTTTAATTGTCAGTTTTTAAATATCATTGAACTAGTTCGGTAATATTAATAAAAAAAATTGCAATGAGATTATTTACCTCGTGCACCAGTTGTCGCCGCTGACCTAGTTGCGTAGTCACGATGTCTGGTCTCATCCAGTGACGGGGCATCGCCTACAAAAACAGATAATATTAAATTTTAATTGTCAGTTTTTAAATATCATTGAACTAGTTCGGTAATATTAATAAAAAATTGCAATGAGATTATTTACCTGGTGCACCAGTTGTCGCCGCTGACCTAGTTGCGTAGTCACGATGTCTGGTCTCATCCAGTGACGGGGCATCGCCTACAAAAACAGATAATATTAAATTTTAATTGTCAGTTTTTAAATATCATTGAACTAGGTCGGTAATATTAATAAAAAAAATTGTAATGAGATTATTTACCTGGTGCACCAGTTGTCCTCGTTGGGACTGTTTCCCTGTCTTCCTCTCTGGTGGTAAGATCCTCAAGGGAAACATTCTCTGTCATTTAAACAAAAACGTTATAAGGACAACCATCAAGGTATAATTAGAAAAAAATATAAGTGGAAATTAATTACCGTCACGGCCCTCACTGATAGTAGCATTGTCGGCCTGGTCCCCACTACAATGATCAAGTTGCACGTGAGGATCATCTACATCTGGCTCTAAAACTGGGTTATTTGCCTCGTCGGTAGTGCTGCTCCCCTAATTTAAACAAAGTTGTTAGACATTAAATTTATGGATGAAAACAAACATATTGAAAGGTTAATGTTTTACCTTATCAGGCATTCTGGATCTTGGGACCTGCCCCAAGCTTATGCGATGTTCAACTACGGCTTGATAGCCGAAATGGAAAGCGATATTTTTATCTTCCTCTGTAGTTTCTGTTCCGAAGTCATCACCCTACATTACATATGATTGTGTATTTTTAATCATATTTGATAGGATTACAAAAATGTTGGAAGGTGATGCAATTAATTATAAGATGTTTAGCTACTTAATTATAATTCTTGCGGCTAATTTCAAGTAGCCGCCCTGGCCTAGCTTGTGATGGCCCTTTTTTCAATCCTAGCTTTGGTTGCTTTCGAGGTGTCAAGCAACCTAGCATCAAAAGATTGAGGTCAGATATGACGTAGCACACTTTTATTTTAGACATAGAGAAAATTAAAGCTATTGAATTAAAGTTGTAATTTACCTTGCGGGTCCAGTTGGTATTTTTCCTTCTTTCTTTGCCCTTTTCTCTTTTTCGTCATGGATGAGTGCTCTCCACTCACTCTCTGGAACTGTGAGAGGACGCTCATATCTAGGGTTAAATTGCAATTGCATCCTATAGGTGTCCCTGGTATATTTCAAATATTTTCCGGCAACTCGAGCCACCGCTGTTCTGTCAAATATGCCGACCCCAAAAAGGGTTTCTAGATAATCTAGAAGTTCTTTTTTCAGGTTGGAACTCTGAGAATTCCACCCTGTGCGTATGGTTGGGCCAAAAATTACCAACGCATGGCTCTCTAGATACCTGTAGAACTCATTGTTTCCTACACAGAAAAAAGAAGAAGATATTATCATTAATTTAAAAATAAAAATCGTGATAAATATGTTTTAGATAAAGTACATGAAATAGTTAAAATATTAAAATTTACCTTGGAGTTGTACATGCTTTATAGGGACACCTTCATCGTTCACCAACAACGTGCCATTAATGGTCCCTGTGGAGCTGACACGTGTAGCTCCAGGAAACGCAATAATGTAGTTGGCCATATCAGCCTCATCATTGCCAACAAGTTCAGCAGTTGGTTGGGTGTCTGCTTGGGCAGGGTGTGTTTCTTGCCTGGCACCTAAAGGAGTAGAAGGTGTACAAGAGGGTTGTTGGGCAATCCCTTGCACTTGTGTCCCACTACCACCAACACCGGATTCAGCAAATGCCAGAAAACGCTACATACAAAAGAAATTTTTGTTAGTTTAGTCAATGTAAAAATTAAAAATCAAACTATCACAATTCATCTCATGCAGAACAAAAAAAATATCCTTTTGACTTTTTATTATAACCTGATATCTTTCTAGCTGGCTCATAAGTTGTTTTATCTTCTCTTCTGTTTCAGGTGTTTGAGGCGCGTCTATCAAAGTATTAAATTTCGACCTTGCATTTCGTGCCTTTTTTCGCAACAAGAACACTGGAGATAGGGATGAAGAAAGCTCTTCCTCAAAGAGGGAATCATCATGCGTACCATGGCTAGGTGTCTGCATATTTGAACAAAATTAATATTATTTCAATTATGTAAATAACTAAAATACCTGAAGATAGAGCAATGCTGGCACTTTACATGTTCTTCCGCTGGCCTCTTTCCGCGATCATCCCGTCTCTGGGTTGTTCCTGCACTGCTCTCATCAGTTTGCCACATTGCAATAAAATTATAAATGTAAAAACTTGAAAACAATATCTAACTTAAAAACACAAAATGAAAACTGAAATAATTTCTAATAAGACAACGGACGACAAAGTTAGAGTTTCAAATATGCCTTGCATTGAATTCAGTCCTGGAAACATGTCATTGCACATTAAGGCACCCAAACAAGAGACGAGTTGACGATGAAGACCTTATTGAATATATTGTTGGAGCAACTTCTAGTAAACTTGTTGTGAAGACCTTGAGGACATTTTTGGAGCAACATTGTTGAAGTTGATGGTATAGCATTGTTGGAGACGATCTTGAAGGGCCTTGAAGTGAAGCTTTTGGAGCAACTATTCAAAAATCCTTAGAGCATTTAAGTAAGGCACTTTCTATCTTCCATCACCTTTTTCCCTTCAATATCCTTTAAACGATTTTGTTGATATTTAATGTTTGAAATCACGTTATAATTCCTTGATTATATGTGTTTGGGGACTAGAATAATTTCACACTAAACCATGCAAACTTAAAAGTAACTTAACGGATTCATAAAGTAATAATAATCATAATTCCTAATTTCCTATTGTACGATATGATGCAAATTATTCAAACATGAAGCAATGAAGACATGCAATGTCCGAATTTCAAGATTGATGAACCAATACAAGAAGTTAGAAACTGCAACTTTGATTCAATACTCTGTGTCCTAACTCCAGGAAGGAATCTAGTTTGTAGTACAGAACATGCATCGTGTATTATCAATTCTTAATTGACAACAACTAAAGGTCATCTACATCATCAATTCCTTCCCATTTTGTGTTTTTATGTTATATTCGTTATAAAAGTGTCAAATTTCTCTCAAAGTAAGCAACCACTGAATAAAATAAAAAATAGTTGAGATATGATTGAGAAATGGTCATTTATTTCTTAAAAGGATCTTCACGATTTCTTTGGTTTTTTTTCATCTCAAGAAACAAGAAATGACCTAAGAAACTATCGTGTTGTAATATAAGAAACAACACGGTGCAATGGCCATTTTCAAAGCCAAATGATGTCCATTGAGGACATGGCCTTTATTTGGTTCCTGTTTCATAGGAGTTTCAAGTATAAATGGAACTTTTTTGTACCATTTCCAGTAGTAAAAAGGGAAAACCTTCTTTTTCCATGGGAAATAATTTACCTTTCCTTTTTCAAGATAATCTAAATCACAAAAAATATGAACTATACCGCACACATTCTTGGATAATGTGAAAGTGGAAAAGGAATACCCTACACAAGTGATGCACACATGTACACTTGAACACTAATATATTTTTGTAGTTGAAATGCAATGCTTGTTTTCATTTAAATGTAGGATTTTTAAAGCAGGGAGAAATAATGGCTGCCAATTTAATAAGCGTTTATTTGGGAAAATTTAAAATCTTGTATTGGGTGATGAAGATAATAGAGGGTATTGAATCTTGATTCTTGACATTGTGTTTAACTTGAATAACTCAAATGATTATAAATATCAGTCGATGAGTTCTTTTTTCAAGTATGTCACTCAAAACTCTTATGTCAAAGCATTGTATGATGGCTAGCATTTGCTTGTTTCCCTTTCTTCAGTTCAATGTAAAAATTATATCAATATATTGGAGCACGAATGATAACTACAATTGTTTGCTCTGCAGTATATCCAGCCCCAAGATTATGAAAAGTTTTCTCAAGTGGAGCTATTTGGTTAGGCTGTAGGGTCAACCCTCTATAGGAGGAAGGGCCTGCAGTAAGAACGTACCATTTTGCAAGAGCTGAGGGCCAATGCTGTTCTGCAAGAGCTGAGGGTGAATGCTGTTCTGCAAGAGCTGAGGGCGAATGCTGAGGGCGAATGCTGTTCTGCAAGAGCGGAGGGCGAATGCGCGCGTGATATCAGACGTTAATGTAGCACACATGTACATTTGAACATTAATAGATTTTTGTAGTTGAAATGCAATGCTTGTTTTCATTTAAATGTAGGGTGTTTAAAGCAGGGAGAAATAATGGCTGCCAAATTAATAAGCGTTTCTTTGGGAAAAATTTAAATCTTGTATTGGGTGATGAAGATAATAGAGGGTATTGAATCTTGATTCTTGACATCTACAGAGAACCCTACAGCCTAACACAATCCAATGGAATTGACCAAAAAAAACCCAAATAGAGTCAACCCTACTATAGGAGGAAGGGCCTGCAGTAAGAACTTACCATTTTGCAAGAGCTGAGGGTGAATGCTGTTCTGCAAGAGCTGAGGGCGAATGCTGAGGGCGAATGCTGAGGGCAAATTCTGTTCTGCAAGAGCTGAGGGCGAATGCTGTTCTGCAAGAGCCGAGGGCGGATGCGCGCGTGATATCAGACGTTAATATAGCTATTGCGACGGATACGAAACAATAAAATCATTTTTATGTAGCGTGCATATAAGTTTCGTTTTTGTATTTTAGCGTGCATATAAGTGTCGTTATACCGACGGCGGAAAAGGCGTCGCTATTGCAACGAAGGCCTCCAAATGTCGCAATTACGACACTTAGACATTGTGTCGCACTTGTAGTCATCGCAATAGCGACGCGTTGGGCCATAGTGTCGCCAGTGCGACGTCTTCCTCCAAACGTCGCAATGGCGACACTTTTCTAAGTGTCGGTATTACGACACCTTTCTATAAACGTCGGCATAGCGACAGTTTCGGGCGGGATGGAAAAAAATTGGGGAAATTTCCGACATTTGGTCAAAAGCGTCGGAACCAAGTGTCGGAATTTGTGCCAAATGTAGTAGTGATACGAGAGTGTTGTGTAGCAATTGGGCGAGCTAGACGGGACAGGGCGCAGGTGGCCGATCAGTCGTTAGGGCGGATCAGGAACCTGTGGTGGCAAGGGGAATCATGGGTATGATCGCTCTGAGGTAAATGAGGGGATGGGTATCCAACATTAATGTTTCTTGGAGCACTGTCATCTAGTACTTATCAAAAACCTAATGGAAAGAGTATTGGACATAGATGAGAGAATTTTAACATTGCATATGGATTTAGAGAATCTTGTAGTGAAATGTAACACTTCGATATCAAAATTGCAATTTTCCATTTATTGCGTGACACAATTAAAAATTATTGACATGAATGAATAATTCATATACTTGTTGTACTAGTCATATTCTTATTCTTGGACTATAATAGTCATTTACATTAATCATTATTAATTTTTTCAATTATTATCTAGTCATATATTTTAATCATAGACTAAATTATTCATTTAAGTTAGTCGTTTTTAGTTTAGTCACTTATTATCTAGTCATATATTTTATCCCTGGACTAAATTAGCCATTTAAGTTAGTCGTTTCTATTTTAGTCACTTATTATCTAGTCGTATATTTTATTCCTAGACTAAATTAGTCATTTAAGTTAGTCATTTTTAGTTTGGCTACTTAAAATTGCTCAAATTTAGTAGTAATTCACTTGAAATAATAGCGGTGACTAACTTTTTTAGTCACCTGGTCATTAATTTCATCATTTTTTACTAGTGGATGATTAAAGGACTCTACACTATATGTGACTATCATGCATGGGATAACGACTTTTTCTTTAACAAATATATAGCTGAATGGTGCTGGTCACAGGCCAACATTTCCATGTAAACCTGGAGTTTTGTGCTTTATGGTCTGAAGAATTTTGTAAGCTGCAATAGGGGTTTGTGATTTGTAACAGATACATTTGTGGATCCACAATACATGTTTGTGTCTAATTTCAGACCTACAATGACGGTTGTGCTTGCAGATCAAATACATGTTTGTGTCTGATTTCAGACCTACAATGACGGTTGTGCTTGCAGATCAGTTATTGGTATGGGAAGTTGAACCACCACAAATGGTCGTTGTAACATGTTTTCCTTGCACTATAAAGTGTTGTACATAATTTTGTGACAGGTTTAATTGCTTGGTGATGTTCATACATGTATGTTTCTGTTGAATAACAGAAAATTGGAAGCCTAGACTTCCTGAAAATTTCCGCGTATTCTGTTTCTATGCTTCATGTTTTTGTGTTCTGCACTTGGATGCTGGTTTGTATTGCATTGGCATTTTCCAGGTAGTGGGAGACTTTCTCTTAAAGATTGAAATGGCCACTGAAGTGGAAACTCCAAGTCGATTGTTGACTTTAGTTAATTTCTTTGATAGCAGTGGCTTCAATTTGTAGAAATTACATATGAAGGTGCTATTGTTGGAAAGGATATTGATGTAGGAGCGTACACGGCACAGAAAGCTATCTCATTTGATTTCAAAAGTTTAGATGTTTATTCTATAATATTATTTAGATTTGATGTTGCTAGAGCTGCTATAGTAGTTGCTATGTAAGAAGAGATAACCACTCGCTATTTTGGTTATGAAAGAAGCTAATATAGAAGTTGCTATGGTCGAGTTACTTGGCCATAGAAGAGCTGATAGCACATGGTTCTTGCCACAGAAGGTATTGTGGTGAATTTTCATTGTGCCAACTGTCACATGCGCTATGGAGGCTTGAGAATGATTTAAAATTCCACTGTTGACTACAGTGCCAGTATGGTTGACAAAATAACAGAATGTGGAAGGTTCACAGATTGGAGTTGGCAGATTGTTGAGTAAGGAATAAGTCGATGCTACAGAAGCTGAAGAGATAACTCATGTGGATACAAGAATTATGTTGAGCCTTTGACTCGATGTCACAAGGTTTGCCGAATTTAATGCTTGAGGTTTGAAATTCGACAAATCTAAAAAAAAATTTCAGATTCGTTCATGTTCACCAAACCTGAAGGTCGAACTTGATCGAATTCGAACCTCGAGTCAAACTTGAGACGAATTTGATAAAAGAAATTGAGGTTCACACTTATGGATTACAATTACTTGATATTATTGACTTATTTTCTTAAATTTTGAAATTTGAAAATGTTCTCGATGATTTTGCAATATAGTTGTATTGTAATTTTTATGTTTAAATTCGGATTATGTTTTAATTTTGTGATTTTTTCATAGATTACACGTATTTGACATTATAGACATTCTATTAAATTTTGAAGATTGAAAATTATGCCTTTTTTTTTTGCATTTGCAAACTACTATGGTGTATGCTTACATTTAACTAGTGTCATTGATAACTAGATGTTATTATAATTAAGTTATTCATGTGTGTTTATTAATCATAATTTTTACTCATATATGTTTATTGATTGATTTTGACTTTTTATTATTTTATGTCATATATATATATATTGAGAAATATGTATAGTTGAACTTAATGCCAAACCTCATCAGAAAATTTAAATTTGAATCGAACTTAATCATTTCCGAAATCGAATTTGAACATGAACTGTGTGACATGTCGGCAAAAGAAGAGGAATTAGTTGTGGTGAGTGCAAATCGATTGGATGAAAAAATTAATGGTATAGACTATTAACATTCTTCAATCTATGTATAAAATTATCTGCCCATGAATAAGTAAGGCACATTTGACCTTTGAGTAAATATCCATTGAATGGTTCTAGTTGCAGATAGATGTGTTGGTCATTACTATTGTAAAGTCCGACCTTAAGCCTTTGACTGGTAGTTGGTGAGAAGCTTCCATCTTGCGAATTGTAGCCATGTGAAGTGTTGCGGTAGTGGTGTCAATCAAGTAGCAACTAGAGATGATAGTGTTGATTTTTAATGTACTTTGGACAAGTGGTTTCCCATGGGTTAGTCTCTACCTAGGGAAAAGTGTCCAAAATAATTTTTTTCCTAAGTGTGACTTTATAAAGTGAAAGTGACTTTATAAGTAGTAAAGTAAATATTAAATTATAAAGTGAAAGTGACTTTATAAGTGGTAAAGTCAATGTAAATTATAAAGTGAAAAGTGACTTTAGACAAAGTACAATGTGGGTACTTTATTTAATGGGTAAGTTAAAAAAATAGAAAGTGAGAATTAGATGTATATTTATTCTCATCCCTTGATATAAATGAATCTGAACCATTAGATCTTAGGGTTGCCCAAAAGTCATTTAGGAAAAGAAAAGAGGGAAAATAAAAGAGACTCTGCATTCATTCATTCTTCATGAGCAAATTGGAGAAAGGAGGCTGAGAGTTGGAGAAAAGTTCTGAAAGATAAAACTATTGCAGTAAGCTAAAGGAGTGATTTCCGGGCAAAGATGGGCATGGAAATCAAGGCATAGAAGACAACATAAGGTACAGTACGCACAACATTTAATACTATGATCTGCACGCAGTTCGAGAGAAATTTTTGAGCAAAAAAGAAAGAAAGAAAATTCGTAGAGTCTGTACAGCGGTACGGAAATCCGTACAATTCATACATAATTCATACAACATAGTGCATGTCTGTATAGTACTGTTTCAACTTCAAGTGGGCACGGAAATTGAGGGAAAGTAGGAACAATTTTCAAAGAGTTTTGGGTTGAAGAGATAAGTTGTATCTTGCTGTTTTGTTTTGTCTGCAAATCTATTTTTCCTGAACTTGAAAGATAAATAAATTTGAAGAGCTCCCTAACATGTTTCACCAGAGAAGATTGAAGGGGTTTTTCCTGGGTCTAAGTTGACCAAAAATCTTTGTATTTTTTATGTGTTGCTGGTCTGTTTATGTCCATATTTATTTTCAGCATATGTTGATAGTCCCATGTGTTTTAATCTAAAAATTTCATTTCCATAATTCTATATGTTGAATTTAAGTTTATGGGAGAGGGCATTTAACTGAATGGGAGTGATAAGGTGAAATTAAAACCGAGTTGGGATTGCATGAAACTTTTTTAGTCATCAAATATAAACATGGTATCAGAGCGAGGCTGAAAATTGCAGTTTGAACAACAGACAGTAGTTTGGGGCAACAAACAATGGTTTGGACATCAAACTGAATTTTGGATAGCAAACTTAGTTTGGATAGAAAACTGATATTTTGGGATAGCAAGATGAAATTTCACATAGACTGAACTTTTGGGACATCAAGGTGTGATGGAAGGTTTATTTCTTCAATTTCTTGGTTTTGTAAATTTTTGACAGCAGTCATGGCCATGTTCTTAAGGATAGAGGATAAACTGGATGGGATATCCAAATATGCCGTTTAGAAGGACAAAATTCAGACAATGTTTGAGGAGGCAGCAATTTGGGACATAGTGCGGCAAGAGGTTGTACCTCCTACTACTGCAGATGAACTTGCTGAATTCACAAAAAATAATGCAAAGACCAAAAGGATTTTTATGGACAGTCTGAAGTATCATGTGGTTCCTCAGGTGAGAGGAAACACATATGCATATCAGATGTGGACAGCTCTAACCACTCTTTATCAAAGTACCAATGAGAGCAAGAAGATGGTACTCAAAGAACAATTGAAGAACATCAGGGTGACAAAGGCTGGAAGTGTAGTTCATTATCTTGGCAGGGTCAAACAAGTACGTGATGATTTGATTGCTATTGGTGAGGTAGTTGCACCCACAGAGTTAGTTAGGATAGCCGTGTTGAAATAATGATTGCTGTTAGAGGTATTTGGAGATATTGTTAACTCTAGGGAGACTCTTTCCAATTGGGATAAATTCTGGGATGATTGTGTGCAACATGAGATATATAAGACTAACAGTGGTGGGGTGAAGATAGAAAATGAGGAGGATGTAGCCTTGACAGCCAGGGGGAAGAACAAAGGGAAGGCCAAGAAAGGGGCCTCATCAGATGGGGCTAAGGGAAAGGAGAAGAAGAAGAAAAATGATACGGATATGTCCAAAGTCTAATGTTGGTCATGTCAGAAGATGGGACATTATGCTGCTACGTGTCTTGAGAGGAAAAAAAATGGGAAGAAGGGTATTGAAGCTTCAGCAGAGGTGGAGCAGTTTGCTTCAGAGTTTGATACAGATTTTGCATTTATTACTTCTACATATAGTAGGAGTACATCATCTTATGTGTGGTACATAGACAGCGGGGCTTCCCGCCATATAATAGGTGCACGTGAGTTCTTTTCAGAGCTTGCAGAGAGGGCACTTGATATTGAGATTGTACTAGGAGATGACCGCACTGTGAGAGCTGTTAGTGTGGGGACTGTGACCTTTGAGAGGGATTCTTTGCCTCCTTTCAAGGTCATGGATGTTTTGTATGTTCCAGAGATGAAGAAGAACTTGATTTCAGTGTTTGTTATGGAGGAGAAGGAGCTTGATGTCACTTTCTCAAGAGGGCAGGTATTGATGCATCCTAGGGGAGCTTCCATCACTTTGGCCAAAGTGATTAGAGTACGCTCTGGGAAACTATATAGGTCAGTTTTCAGTCGGCAGGAGCATTGGTGAGTAGCACATCTGGTAGCACTCACACTAGTACCACCAGCAGTAGAGACTTGTGTGAATTATGGCACCAGAGGATGGCGCATATGCATCATGGAGCTTTGAGAGTTTTAAGGGAGATAACTACTGGAGTTCCTGATTTCAGTGTCGAGCATTATGAGGTCTGCATAGGGTGTGCTTTGAGCAAGTGCACCAATTTACCATTTCCAATGAGCGACAACAGATCTACAGGTATACTAGACTTGATTCATATTGATATTAGTGGTCGTATGTCTCATGTGTCCTTCGGTGGTTATGAGTATTATGTTATATTCATTGTTGAATACTCTAGGAGGACTTGGATATATTTCCTAAAGACCAAGGGTGAGGTCTTCAGTCGCTTTAAAGAGTTCAAAGATCTTGTGAAAAATTAGACATGTAGGAAGATTTAGGTCTTGAGGTTAGACAATGGTGGTGAGTACACCGACGGCGGGTTTTCTAACTTCTGTGCACAGGAGGGCATTAGGAGAGAGTTCACGGTTCCTTACAACCCCCAACGGAATGGGGTGCCTAAAAAGAAGAATAGAGCTATTTTTGGGGCTGCTAGAGCGATGATTCATGATCAGGGGTTGCCTTTGTTTTTGTGGATTGAGACCTGCAATACTGTTTTTTATCTTCAGAACATGAGTCCTCACAGAGTATTAGGGAATATGAATCCGGAGGAGGCCTTCACTGGAGAGAAGCCTCACGTGGGACATCTTCGTATCTTTGAATGTCTCACATATTCTTATATCCCCAAGGAGTAGAGGACGAAGCTGGAACCCATGGAAGAGAAGGATATCTTTATGGGTTACAACGAGACTTCGAAGGCCTATCAGATCTTCATTCCTTCTAAACAAAGAGTGTTTATTAGGAGGGATGTGAAGTTCAAGGAGGAGAGGGCCTATCGGAGATCATGGGAGTATGATGAGAGAGAGTCACAAACTTCTCCTCAACAGGGATGTCAAATACAAGGAGTAGGACCTCAGGGTTCTGAATCGACTGGTACAGGAGGTACTTCAGTGTCAGTGACATCTGGGGCACCAGTGGTGAATTCATTGAGCACTTCTTTAGGGAGTCCATTGGTATAGAGTTCACATGGCGCTTTAGTTGACATATGCATAGGTTCTTTGAGGATAGGTGTTGGTACAGGCACATTCAGGTCAGTTGACAGACCTTCAGGTTCACTAGACTGGGGGGTAGAGGATGAGGTTCCCTATGGGGAAGCTTCTTCAGGGAAGAGGAGGCCCAAGTGGCTTCAAGACACCTTGAAGGAAGCAGAGTCCATTGGTCCTTCGAAGAGGGTGAACAGGGAGAGTGCCACCTGAGCAGTTTTGCAGTTATGTAGCCAAGGCTACCAACATTGTTGACTCTGAGCCTACTAGTTATGAGGAGGCTGCCAGCCAGGAGGTATGGAAAAAGGCTATGATGGAGGAGTATGCCTCTATCATTAAGAACAATGTCTGGGAGGTGGTGCCTAAGCCTGAGGGCAAGTCAATTGTGACTTCCAGGCGGCTCTACAATATCAAGCATGTTGCGGATGGCAGAATTGAGAAGTTCAAGGTGAGGTTTGTGGCTAGAGGGTTTTCACAGATAGAGGGAGTTGAATATGATGAGACCTTCGCTCTTGTAGCTCGGTACACTTCTATCCGGTCCCTTATTTCTGTTGCTACAGAAATGGGCTAGAAGATCGATCAGATGGATGTGAAGACCACATTTCTGAACGAAATTATAGAGGAGGAGGTGTATGTTGAGCAGCCATAGGGCTTTGAGGTACTTGAGCGAGAGACCCATGTATGCCGGTTGAGGCGAGCACTCTACTGACTTAAGCAAGCTTAGAGAGCTTGTTATTCGAGGATTGATACTTACTTGTAGTAGATGGGTCTCATGAAGAGTGATGCAGATCCAAACCTATAATACATTGTTGTAGGGGATGATCCGCTCATTCTTGTGCTATATGTTGATGAATTGTTCATTATTGTGGTAGAGAGATTTATTAGTGGTTGCAAGGAGGATCTTGCTATGGAGTTCGAGATGAAGGACATTGGGCTGATGCATTACTTTTTGGGGCTTGAGGTGTGGCAGGAGGAGGGGCATATCTTTCTAGGGCAGGGGCAGTATGTTGTGGATGTGTTGAGCAGATTTCACATGGTAGACTGTAGACCGATGTCTATATCTATGATCACCAACTAGAAGAAGCTTCATGCTTCGGATTCTAGTTTGGTGGATCCCACATTCTATAGGCAGCTTATTGGGTCCTTGATGCATTTGGTCAACACTATGCTAGATATATGATTTGTAGTGAACACACTTAACCAATTCATGGTTGAGCCCAGGAGGGTGCACTGGGTAGCTGCAAATCACATTCTTCGCTACGTGCAGGGGACTGTTGATTATGGTTTGGACTATAGGCGGGGAGATGGAGTGAGGTTGGCAGGTTACACAGATTCAAATTGGGTACGGAGTGCTTTTGACAAGACAAGCACTTCAAGGTGTTACTTCGGATTGGGTTCGATAGTTGTGTCATGTTTTAGTCAAAAGCAAAAGTCAATTGCTTTGAGCTCTTTTGAGGCTGAGTATATGGCCGCTAGCCACGCTAGTTGTGAGGCCACTTGGCTTCACAAGTTATTGTATGGCCTATTTGATCAAGAGTTGAGACCGACGGTTATTCACTTTGATAATCATATTTGCATTAAACTCACGGAGAATCCAGTGTTTCATGATAGGTCAAAACACATTGACATCAGATATCATTTCATCCAGGACTATGTTCAGAAGGGGCAGTGAAATTGGAGTATATATTGACAGATGAGCAGGTGGTCGATGTTCTCACGAAGTCATTGCCAAGAGGCAAGCATGTCCATTTTAGGGACAAGATGGGTGTAGTGAGAAACACTTTCCTCGGTAAGAGGGAGTGTTGATTTTTAATGTACCTTGGACAAGTGGTTTCCCATGGGTTAGCCTCTACCTGGGGAAAAATGTCCAAAATAATTATTTTCCTAAGCGTGACTTTATAAAGTGAAAGTGACTTTATAAGTGGTAAATTCAATATTAAATTATAAAGTGAAAGTGACTTTATAAGTGGTAAATTCAATGTTAAATTATAAAGTGAAAAGTGACTTTATACATAGAGTACAATGTGGGTGCTTTATTTAATGGGTGAGTTAAAAAATAGAAAGTGAGAATTAAATGAACATTTATTCTCATCCCTTGATCTAAATGAATCTGAGCTATTAGATCTTAGGGTTGCTCAAAAGTCATTTAGGGAAACAAAAGAGGGAAAAGAAAAGAGAGACTGCATTCATTCATTCTTCATGAGAAGATTGGAGAAAGGAGGCTGAGAGCTAGAGAAAAGTTTTGATAGAGAAATTTGTTGCAGCAAGCTGAAGGAGTGATTTCCGAGCAAAGCTGGGCACGAAAATCAAGGCATAGAAGAAAACATAAGGTACAGTACGAACAAAATTTAATACTGTGATTTGCATGCAGTTCGAGTTAATTTTTATTGAAGTAACAAAACTGATAATCTCTCGTCGAGAGGGTGTGGCTACATAAAAAAGATCTGTGATCTCAAGGTTATCTGGGTGCTCATTATTCTCTTCATTTTTAACTACACTAGATGAGATACCTGACCTTGTTATTGATTTATATCCACTATCAAGACTAACACTATGTCCAGAATGACAAACATCTCTAATGGAAATCTCATTTCTTGTATAAAAGGCACTATAGGATTGAAAATTTTCAGGAACAACACTTTCTTCTTCACATTTAGTTGTCATATACCCATTTTGATTATCATCCATGTCATCTTGATCTAGATCGTCATTTTTATCTGTATCATTCTGATCCACATCAAGATCAGCTTTATCTAGATCCTAGTCTTGATCTATATCAACTTCATCTTCTCCACCATCTTGATTGATATATTTTTCATATTCCATCATTCTGATCAACATCTGCTTCCTTATTATGGATTTTTTCATAACATTTCTTAAAACAGGCTGTAGCTTTTGCACATGACTTTTCTAATTGTTGAAGCTTTTCTTGAATTCTTCTAATTAGCTCAATTTCTTCTTGATCTACACGTAATGGCCTATGGTACGGTAAACTTCGTTCATAAGCTTGTAAGACTATATTGTGTGGCATGCCTCTGATACCAATGAAGCAACAAAACTATATGCTTGTTGACTTTAATTGTAAAATACACAAGAGGTATTTGTAATAATAATTTATTATATATAAAAATGTATAAGTGATGAGAAATGTTACAATGAGGCCCTGCTTTTATACCTAGGCAGCTGGCCTTTCATGACTGGGCATGTATTTTAGACATGCCTTTTTGCTACTTAATGACTACTTAACATAATCCTTATTCTTATTATTTATCATTTGCATTTGTGATTTCATATAATTTATATTTGTAACAAAGTTTATGGGAAAGGGAATTTAACTGAATGGGAGTGATATAGTGAAATTAAACCGGGTTGGGACTACAGGAAACTTTTTTAGTCATCAAATTTCAACAGATAGTGGTCTCTTGAAATTTTTGTAATATGTTTGAGAGATTGGCCTTGATTTGTGAAATTTTCACTCTGAAAATTGTTACTACAGTAGTTGATTTATTTTGCCTACTTATTATGATAAGTTATTTGCAGATGCTTCAGTAAGATTTAAAGTAAACACAACTGTAGCATTCACTCTAATCAAACGAAGAAAAACACATTTAAGCACATATAGCACAATATAAACAACCTTATGAACACAATTATTTTTGGACAATTGTCCCTGGAAAAACCCAATGCGAGAAAACCAGTGCAACAGATGAGGGTTTGTATTAATCTTTAGCAGTGAGAAGATCATTTACAGAATTCATGACGAGCATAATCAATAGCGTACACCTGATATGAATTTTCCGGACAATATGAAAGAATTCCCAACACACGGGATGACCTCCTGCACTTTGAGTCAATCTGCGTAGCCCCTCTACGCAGTCACTTCTTGGACTGTGTAAGTCTGTGTGGAGGGCTATTTTTGCTGATCAGCGCTACCTTCCCTTCATCTTATGTCTTCCTTCTTCTTCGTCTCTACTGACTTCTCCCTCCTTTTGTCTGTGCAATCTTGCCTCTACAAACTCATCCTCTGAAATTGAGTTCTCTTACTTCAGAATCGATTTCCTTCGGGTATTGAGAATATGCCCGAATTTCTTTCCAAATGACCCTCAAGCCTTCTCTTATAGTCTTCTTGTTGATGAGTCAACGACCCATATTATATCCTTAATTAATGCTCAAATTAAAAGATGACTTGATCTTTGTTTTCTAGAAGATTCATACTTATTAATACCCTTTAATTATATAGACTTAGGGATCTCTTTAAAATAGTTAATTATTTTAATAAAGAAAAATTTGAGTGGAATTTTCACAAACGATTTCTGGGCTCTTTGGAATATTGTTGTCCAAGCCTCTCAAAATTTGAGACCTGGAACACTTCCCGATGCTATAACATCAACACTCCCTCTTAGCGAGGAAAGTGTTCAAGCAAGGTACCAATTGTATTGCTCTAATTCTAAATCATTTGCTGCGCTATTGATGTCCCGACTGCTGCTTCTCAACTCTGCACTGTTTCCCTTTGTACTGTTGTCAGCGACACTATCTTTAGCACTGCCTCATCCGTACAGCTGCTCCCTCTGTCTTTGTAGACCACCCATTCTTTTACTGGAAAGGGTTCTCGACCATCCCCATATTTTCTCCGAAGTAAGTAAACTTAATCTTACTCAGAGCCTTGGTGAGGATATCAGCCACCTGTTCTCCTGTAGGAGTGTATCTCAACTGCACAGCTCCTCGTTGGACATAGTCTCTGATGAAGTGGCACCGAATGTTTATGTGCTTCGACCGGTCATGAAACACAGGATTCTCAGAGAGCTTGATGAAACTTTGATTATCACACATAATTCTGGTCAGTTCCATCCTCTTCTTGAGTAAGTTCAAGAGAAATTTATGAAGCCATATGGCCTTGCACGACGCTGTGCTTGCTGCCATATACTCTGCCTCGACTGAGCTTAGTGCGAAAAAATTCTATTTCCTGCTGCACCAGGAAGTCATTCCTGATCCGAGACTGAAACAATACCCACTGTTACTTTTCTAATCCACTGTGCTTCCAGCCCAATCTGCGTCTATGAACCCACTCAAATGGACTTCATTGCCCTTGGTGTACTTCAACCCATACTCGACTGTCCCCTTCAAATATCTGAGAATATGTTTGGCTGCTGCCCAGTGAGCCCTCCTTGGTTCCACCATGAACTGACTGAGGGTATTCACTACATAACATATGTCTGGTCTAGTGTTGACCAGGTACATCAATGACTTGATGAGCTGCCTATACAAGGTAGGGTCAGCCTCATCATCCTCTAACGTGTCTACCTTCTTCTAGTTTGTAATCATTGGCGTAGCCATGGGTCTACAATCTTCCATCTGAAACCTCTTCAGGATATCTGTAGTGTATCTTCCTCGCCCAAGGAATATTTACCCCTTCTGTAGTGTATCTTCCTCGCCCAAGGAATATTTCCTCCTTTTGTTGCTAGACCTCCAACCAAGAAAATAGTGCATCTGCCCCAGACCCTTCATGTCGAATTCGGTAGCCAGATTCTCCTTGTAGTCTTTGATGAGGTTGGATGATCCAGTAAGGAAAAAATCATCTACATATAATACCAAGATTAGCAGCTAATCCCCTACTCTCAGATAGTAGAGGTTGGGATCTGAGTCACTCTTGACAAAACCCATCTTCTGCAAGTAGCTATCAATTCACCCATACCATGCTTTGAGGGCTTGTTTTAGACCATACATGGCTTTCTTAAGCCTACAAACATGAGTCTTCTTCTCATGTGTCTCAAAGTCCTCTGGCTGTTCTATGTACACTTCCTCTTCTATCACCCCATTCAAGAATGTTGTCTTGACATCCATATGGTGAATCTCCCATCCCATCTGCACTACGAGAGAGATGATGGATCTAATTGAAGTGTACCGAGCTACTGGGGAGAAGGTTTCTTTATATTCGATCCCTTCTTTCTGTGCATACCCCTTAGCCAAAATCCTGGCTTTGAATTTCTCTATACTGCCATCTGCAACATACTTGATCTTGTAGATCCACCTTGATCCTACAACCGATCTGTTCTGAGGTCTAGGGACTACTTCCCATACATCATTCATCATGATGGAGCTATACTCCTCCACCATGGAATCTACCCACACCTGATGTTGAGATGCCTCCCGAAATTTGGAGGGTTCTTCGACCTGTGCTAAGTTAGTCATCAATATTTTTGCTATTTTGTAGATGACTAAATTCTTGTCCTAGATTTCTAAAAACAAAATTCATGAATGTTGTGAGTTTTAGAAATCTCACTGCCTTCATTATCCTTAGGATAAAATTTTCACTATCTCATTACTTTGCTGTTTCCCTAATTAGCCTACCACTCCTAAAAAAATCCCTCATGGACTTATGAAATTCATCTCTATCCCATTTTCACACCCATAACCCCAATACTCTGTTTTGCCTTTACCTTTTCACTTTCCATCTAAGTTTTCCAAATAGCTTACCTTCTCTCATGTTCATCAAATGCCTCAAGCATTGATGGTATTAAAAGCTACCTCTATAGGGTCTTTGAATAAATCAAGTATATTGGGTTTTGGATCCTCAATACACCTATATGTCAAAAAAACTCTGTTTTTCATACTTGGAAATCATAAGCCAATTTTTTCAGTCAAAGAGCCTCCCACTAGGTCACTAGGGTTTCGTAGGTTGTAGGGTTGTCTTTTATGTTCGAAATCAGTGTTTTTCATGTACCAAGAAGGTAAATAAAATGGAAAAGAAAGTCAACATCTGTTGTTACCAAAACAGATCATAAAAACCTTCAAGGAAGACCTCCTTAGTCGAATTCAAAATCTGCAAAGAATAGTTGTCCATGATTGAAATTTCTGCAGCAATGTGAAGGTAACTATCACCAGAAAATTAGGTAAGGTAAGAAGCCAACTCCTCACTAAAGGACAACCACAACAAAGAAGAGGAAGCAGCCTATGTTAGGGGAAGATCAAGGTTTCTAGGTCTGTTTGGCTAATCAGTGTTGCCAAGAAAGAAGCCAATGCAAAAGACCACAAGGATAGTGGCACATGCACTCAACCAAGCATAAATTGAAGGTTTTGGAAATTATAAGTGAAGAAGGGAAAAGAGTGAGGTGAACTGAACAGAAATGAATGAACTTGAAAGGGCTATAGAGAAATTTGAAGACGTCACTGATTATTTTTCTCCAATAACCCTAAAACCTAAAGTTTTGGGAAGATAGACAAAGTAGGTGAAATGAACATGATGGGCCTCCATCATGACAGTAGAAGGTTTTCAAAAGATGTTGGAGGTGACTCCTAGGACTTGCCAAGGAAATAGTGCTTCACTAAATCAAAGGGAAAGAATGCAAAGAGTGTCAGTGTGAAGGAGATCAAGCCTCCATTTTCAGTCATAGTCCTTAAAATGGTCAAAAGAAGGAAAGCATAAGGTTAAGTTTCAAGACAAGAAGTCAAGCTAATCATGAGTTTACTGTTATATGACTGAAGGTTGTCAAACTCCAAAGAATCACAAAGGAGACCAAAAAAAATTGTGTCATGGCACCTGCAACAAATCAGAAGTGGCCAAGAAGAGACATAACAGGCATGATTTATAATCTTTGTCAAAGTGAATGTGTCACAGTCAAATTCAGTAAGAAGGTAAGGAAATATGTTTTCAGATCACTTACATTCAGAAGTGTCAAAAAGGGATAAAACATGTTTTCAGTTTCTTAGTGCAGAAAGAGGTTTGATAGTGCCAAGACCCTCAAAGGTTAAAAAGAACATCTTCATCTCTCCAACAAGCCATCACCAAAGGAAGAATAATTACCTTGAAAATTTTTCAAACACCTGCAAAAATGTCAAAAAGGATATTACTCAAATGATAAAGTAACAAAAAACCTAGCAAAAGTGGGTTTCTAATTTTAATTTTTTTTCCAAGGGTATAAAGGCATCCTAGCTATCATTTTAGCTCATTGTGCATTTGAGGAGAGCAAAAACCCTCAAGGAGAAAATTTAGGATTTTGAGTGAAAACTTCTGGGTAAGTTCACTGGTGCTACACTCAAAACTTGGCGTTGCGCTCACAGACTCTGGCGCTGCGCAAATAAGGTTCTCCACAGTGAATTTTTTCATTGTGCTACGCATATACTGGTCGGCGCTGCGCGTATGGCCTGGCGCTGTGCCCAAGCAGACCGACATACACAGGGGCACGACATTGCGCCCACAGGCCGACCCGACACCCATTTTTCTGCCCGGCGCTGTGTGCACAGAGCACTCGACAGGCCCGGCGCTGTGCCCAAGGACCGACAGGCCTGCACGAGATGTGCATTGCGTGCACAAAGTACTTGACTTTCCCGACGCTATGATCAGAGGCACATGATAGGCCTGGCGCTGCGCTAATCCATAAAGTCCTCCAATTTGCAAAAAAATTTCCACGAGTTAAGGGAAGAACCTCCAAATTGCCTCCAAAGACTTGAAAACAAGCTAAAAGCTAGTAGGTGGCCTTTCTTCCTAATCCTCCAAGCAATTTTCATGATTTGGTGATTAAAAGAAATGATTAAAACCTAGTATTTTCAAGCCCTAGGTCTTCTTGACAAGCAAACCTCTATTTTTGACCTATGAGCAATGTGTTGCCATTTGAAGGGGAGTGAACTACGGTAATATCAAATCATTTCATGTAAAAGCCCTCATCAAGTTCAAAATAACTCAGTCATATACCTCACCTCCATATCACTCATTTGCAAGAGTTTCCCACCATCATTTTCATTTTACTCCTCTTGCCCAAGTTTGTCCACAAACAACCCTAATCACTATGTCAAGAGCAGAAGATAGTAGCAACAGTGAAAAAGGCCAAACCACAAAGGAGGGATGGTAAATAGATTTTAACCCCAAAGCACTGTAGAGATCACTTCCTCTCCCATGATCCTCTCATGCTTTCAGAATTTGGGGTGCTTCTAGTTTTGTGAGAGAATCAAACAAGTGCAAAATCACCTAGAGCTTACAAGGCTTTTCATTCTTAACCTGCACGACAAACAATCAAGCCTTGTAGGGGTGGATTTTTAACTATCAGCAGATGCCATCTCTAATGCTACATGTATACCTTCTGTTGGTGAAAAGTGGTTTAATAAAGCTAAATTGAACAAGAACTATTATGAGCCATTTGTCAAGACTAGGTACAAAGAAGGCTGCAAGGCTATTTTCCCTTTCTCACACATAAAACAAAGATTTTCACCCTTGATGAAAGTCATTATGAAGTACTTTACTTGTGAGGGGAGATAATCCAGGCTCTACTCCTACCATGTTAGATTGATCATGCATTTAACAAAGGTCAAGATGCTCAACTTGCTCTGTTGTCCGGAGAAGGAATCCTTCCCAACAAATGCAGAGTTCATGTCACCATTCCTTGATCAAGATTGTTGTTATACATCAGTTGGAACAGAAGGGCATACCTTGGGAGGTATTCATAGCCCATGAAGTATTCACAAGCCAACAACCTTCTCATCCACCAAACTTTCCCTCATCATCTACGCAAGTGTCCTCACCTCAAGAAAACCTCCCTTCCTCCCCTTCTCTTGATGCATCAGGTGAAGAAGGAAGTGGCAATGAAGAATCAAGTGAAAATGAGGGAGATAATGATAATGAGTCAAATCAAAATGAACAGGATGAGAGTGACAATAAATCAGTCAAAAGTGAGGCAGAGACAAATGATGAAAAAGAAGCAGATGATGAGGAAGAGGAAGAAAATGATGATGAGGCAGAGACAAAAACTGATGAAGAGGAAGAAGAAGAAAATGACGTTGAAGAAAGGGGGAGTGAGCATGAAAATGATGAAGATGAAAACAATGAGAATTACAATGATGAAGATGAAAACATTGAGAAAAACAAGCAAAACAGTGACAAAATGGAAGAGGATGATGAAGAAGATGAGGAGGTTGACAGTAAGAATGAATTGAGCATTGATGAAAAGGAGGTCAACAATAAAATAGAGGACACAGAGGCAGAGAATGAAGAGAAAAATGATGAGGTTGCAACTGAAAATGATGATGAAGCAGAGACAGATAATGAAGATATGTAAGAAGATGAAAATGACAAAGATGATGACAGTGAGGAAAATGCAGAAGCTAAAGGAAATAGTGACAAAAATGAAGCAAGCCTCAGTGATGAAAAGGACAACAAAGAGGAAAATAGTCATGACAGTCATGACAACAGTCAGCTCCTCAATGATAATGAGAATGATGACAATGCAGAAGATAAAGAGGAAAGCAGTCCTAGTCATGATGACAGTGAAAAAGGGGGAGGGGCTGATAGTCCAAATGATGATCACAGTAGTGAAAAGGAAAGCAGTTGCAATGAGGGATAAAATGAAGAGTTTGATGACAGCAGCAAGGATCACAGCCATGAAAAAGACACCAATAATATCACCATCACACCTCTTTCATTCACATATCAGAGAGGGCCAAGGCTTGTGTTTCTTGCCTCTAAAAGGCAAGGGACCATGCCATCTACCTCAGCTCATCCACTAGACAAAGGCAAACAAAAGGTAAAAGAAAAAGAAGAAGATCATGAGGTGGAATGGGAGTTTGAAATCATTCAAGTGGACAGTGATGAGGAGGATGAAGCAAGGATCTCAAAATTGCTCATCCAAAACAAAAATTCACTCATTGAAGATCTCCAAGCCAATCTGAATAGGGCCAAAAGTGTGAATGATGCCCTTGACTTGGAAAAAAGGCAGCTAGGAGCACAAATCACTATTTATGAGGCTAGAGCCATTAAGGCCCAAAAAGAAGCCCAAAGGGCACAGGTGAAACTAGAAGAGTTCATGGGAACTTATGAAGAGAGTGAGGATGAGGAAAGTCAATCTAGGAGGAGGCCTAGAACCATGGGGTTGAAGAAGGCATTGGAAAAGCAAAAAAAACAAGAAGCAGCCATAGCAGAACAGCTCCCCCTAGATGAGCTGTTGGCCATGGAGATAACACAGGATCGGGAGCCTTGGTTGGAAAAAGCAAACATGCACTTGGAGGCCAAGTTGGAAAGGGCAAATAAGGATCTTGATCTCCAAAGAAGGATGACTAAGCATTATGCTCGGAGAAACCAAGTTGCAAGGGCTAAACTAAAGAAGGCCCAAACCATGATCCAAGCACTAAAATAAGCAAAAGGCCAAGCTAACCTTGGAATCTTGGCACAAGTTTCTCTACATGTCTCCCAAACCCCATGAGGGAGACATCCACCAATTTTGAGGGAATTTTGACAATTTTTGGTTTTTGAGAATTTGGAGACCTATAAGCGCAGCGCCAGTGGCGCTATGATTTTCCCTCAGGCATCCTCAGAGGGAGAACTTTACATTTTTGGATTTCTCATGCCTAGTACACTATTCTCACGAAATTTCAGAGAATTTGGGGCATTTTTGACCACTCAAAAGGTCAAAAAACACCTCATTTTTCACCTTTCTGCCTCATTTTCAGGCCTGGCGCTGCGCTAAGAGCAACGTTGGGAACATTGCCTTTTGGATAGGTTTCAGGAGCTCAATTAGAAAACCAATGGTAGATTTTGAAAGTAGATTCAGCCAACGTTCCAACAGGCCATCACGAGGCAAATTTTGACATCGGGAAGGTCACCAAAAGTTGGTTGCAAGTGGGCCTATTTTATGCTTGTGAGGGCGCTGCGCTTACAGACAACACTCTATGTGTTTGGCCAAAAGTCTACAAAACACACTCATTTATTGAAAAATGATATTTTAATGTTTTTTGAGGCAAATCACTCTAGAATTAGGTGTTACAAGTTATTTTAGCATTTATTTCATAGGATATTTTGTGCCTTGGGCCTTGCATGGTCTCTTGGGCATTTATGACATCTATGAGTGATTTTGTCATTTTCCAACCCTATCTAGGGTTTTTTCCCTCCTTTTCTAGATAAATAGAGCATGAGGGCTTCATTGTAAATTTTTCCATTTGATGGCTTTTTGGAGCAATACATAGTCTTTTGGAGGTTGAAGAGAAATTTGGTGTTGTAGAGCTTGTGAATGGTTTGTTTTGCTTGTTGATGGATGAGGCTTGCTTGTAGGATCCCTGAGCTTGGTTAATGTTGAAGTGCTTCTATTTCATGTTATTGTTTTCTCATGTATCATTATGTTTCCATATTTCTAAATTGCAGTAGGACAAAGGATTTAGACTAAGAAATGTTCTCAAATGCACTTTAGCTCTGTTTGTTCTTCACTGCCTCTATGTTTTCCTCTATCGGGTCTTTTTAGAGAATTGTTAACTGCTCTCTAGACCCCCCAAGCTTGTTTATTTCATGAATGGTTTAAAAAAATAGGTATCAAAGATGATTTATGGTTAGCCTTGCTTGTTTGATGGCTCTAAACACTGTTCTTGAGGTGTCTCTCCAAAGTACCATTAATTAGGTCTGCCAAAGAGGCTATGTTTCAATCATACCCTTTGTCCATGTTTGAATAATTGTTTTGGAGATCTTCATAGCTATGATCAATGATGTTTAGGCATTGCCTCTTCTTTGATTAAAGTTATATGTGTATCTTGAATGTTTTCTAACCTTGAAGGTGAAATCACTAGAAGTTAAATGAGTTTCTCGCCTTCTATATTTGATTGGAATGTTTGTCTTGAATGCTTATTTTCTTAAGTTGAATCAAAGAGTTATTGGTTTTCCCTGTCTATTGATTATTTCTTCATGCTCATGTATTTAAGTCCCTTCTTGTTAAAAAGGTTACATGATAAAGGATTCTTGATTACCCTTTACCCTACCTTTGTTCACAAACTTGATGTCCATCTCATTTCCCATAAACCTTGAAAATCCATTGACCAATGCTAGATTTGCCTTGTGATGCTCCCTGATCCATTGTTAAAATTTCCATGACTTTTATAGACTCCATAGCCCAATGAATTGAAGATTTCCTCATTCCATCTATTCTACTTGATCATCTTATCCAACCAAAACAAGCAAACAAAACCATACACTTAACAACTAGCCTAAAATAAAAACCCTAGAAGCAAACTAGTTCACATCCTTTGCACAAATAGAGAGAGCCCTCTTTGAGTCTAGGAAGGCTAGGTCCTAATACTCCAAAGACTAGTCTGATGTTACCTTGTGCATTTGATCTCACCAATCTAACAAATCACGGGAACCTAACATAATGGCGATCACGGTGGGACATTCTTAGTCAGTGACAATCTAAGTACCCCTTAGGAATTTAGAAACCCTTGTACACAACATCCATTGATTTATCACCAACTCATAGCCTAAAAAAATTGGCAGTCAAGGTGAGAGGCTTTCTGAAATTAGTGACAATCTAAGCACTCCTTAGAACTTCAGAAACCCTTATCAAATCATACAGAACTCCAACTGTTAGCCACAAAGTAGAATCTGGTTGTTTCACCATCCTATAAAAATGATGACTCAGCTGTAGGACACTCATAAAAACCTTAGGGCTATTAGCCCCCTAATTTTCTCTCTTTTTCCATTTTCCCCTTCCTAAATCATAACCATTTACCTCTGTTTTACCTCTTTTATGCACCCTCATCTTGCACCAGTCCAAGCACAATGACATATTTCGCATAAAATTTATTTTTCACATTTTTAATTCAACTTAGCATTAATTAATTATTTATTACATGATTTCTTACTTTTAATCACTCTTTGTAACTTATCGATATATCCAATTTTTATTTGGTAGTTAGAGTACTTACCGTGACCGCTGATCCTAGTGTAGGATCGGATCTTGCACTGTTGCCAGCACAACAAATCATTGTAGCAGATCCGAACCTCCTTGATCACCGCCTCGTTTTCAGCAGCTTCAGCCACGATAGTAAGATCGATCCAAAGGTAGCCGAGACCGAATCTGTGAACGACGGAAGCTGGAGATTGGCTACGGCCAGTTTTGCTAAACTATCTAAACTATCTAATTTTGAAGGCCGAAAAGCTAAATTCTGCATTTGGTTATGTAATTGGTTGAATGATCTATTTTGGCCTTTGGCCAAAGATCTATATAATGTAGAATGTAAATAGGACTAAAGGGGAGGAATTTTTGATAGCAGAAGAGAAAAGAGACACAGCCAGAGAGGCGGTAACAGGTTGCTGTATTTTTTTATCGCCTGAATCTGGGCTGGACGATGTTTTAATGTATGTACTTGCCTCAGTGAATTAATAAAAGGGAGCTCCACCTCATGTTTCAAAAATTGCGTTTCTATATTTGAGATGATGAATTGATTAAGGTATAGAGCAGCGTTTTTATTGAAAAGGGAAATGTGCTGGTTGGCTAGGGCCCACCCAACCCAGCATGTTTATGTCATTTCCTGTTTTCCTGTAATTTGTGTTTACATTGTCAACTGTGATTTAATTTTAAGCACATGCATTCCTGTCTGAGTGAAAGCGGATCCGTTGTGTGAAGTAGATAAATTTCCTTTTCCTGCCATTTTTCCTGCACTTGATTTCAGATTGGTTTTCCTCTGCTTGGTCCAAGCAGGAAAAATAACCCTGCACTAGTGCACGTTGGTGTGATATCTCCTTTTCTGCAATTCTGTTTGATTGGTTTTCCCCACCTGATCCAAGCAAGAGAAATAACCCTGCACCAGTGCACGTTGGTCTGATATCTCCTTTTCTGCAATTCTATTTGATTGGTTTTCCCCACCTGGTCCAAGAAGGAGAAATGAACCTGCACTAGTGCACGTTGGTGTGATGCAACAAGCCTTCTTAGTCTACTTCCCACAATATTATTTCTTTCATTAAATGCTTATGACAGGATAAATGTATATTGATTGTTTATTTATTCCTGCACTCTGTTAAGATAAAAAACATTCACTTTTTATGTGTGCAATTTGATTTAACAGTATAATAACACTTGCAATAGTTAAGCACTCATTTTAAAAATTAAATGCTAAGTGCAGGAAGCTCTGATCCAGTGCAAGAACTAGTTTCTTGCCACGAGATCTAAGTGCTTTGAACCTGGAAAAGTTCAAGCCCTTGCATGAAGTAAAAAGCCTTTAGTAAAGACACCATTTATACCTTCTGCATAAATCTATGTTCCTGCACTAGTGCAAGCAGACTGCGATAGTGCAGGACAGATTAGCGCAAGAAGGAAATCTTTAAAGGAGCAGGTTTAAGGGCCCATCTGATGAGATTTCTAGTGTCTCTGCTAAAGAAAAACAGACACTCAGTAGTTAAACAATAATTATCTGGAGTGATTGCCTTTTATCTTTAATTCCCTCTTTCAAATGCATTCTTTCTTGTTCCAATCTTAGATTATTTTGATGGTTCAAGTTTCATTTTTCTCTTTTTAATTTGATTCTTCAATCTTTCCTTTAAAGAAAGTAGAGATTTATATTAGGACGATTCATACCATCTATGGCATTTCCTGTGCTTCATCTCTAAGTTTGCAGATCCCCTGGGTTGACAAATTAAGTGTTGAGGAGTTTGCTTAAGTGTAATTCCTGCACCCAACATTTTGGCGTTGTTATCGGGGAGGCGATTTGATTTGGTAAGAATTTTCTGATTATACAATAGAGGTAATTTTTCCTTTATTTTTGCAGTATTGTTTGGAAAAGCTTCTTTGAAGGAATTTTACTGGTGTTAATTGATTTATGACAACATTTTTTACTAGAAGTTGTTTGTTATTTTTCTTTTCTTGAAATGAATGCCTAGAAAAGGTAAGGGTTTGAAGCTCACTAAGCGCCAAAAGGATTCTGAAAAAAATTATCATATTGGGTCTCCTTCTGTAAGCAAGAAGCCCAATCTAATTCAAACCCATCATGCAGGAAAAATCCACATAGATTCTGGTGACAATAGCTCAGGTGTGGATCAACTTGTTGGGAGCGGTACAAGTAAAAGGGAAACAATGGTGGACCATGAAGATCATTTGGAAGGGACTGGTGAAAACTAGGTAAGTAAAGAACAATCCACTTTTGTGTTTCCAATTGTGGATCCTGATACTGTGGTGCAAATGAAGAATATTCCACCATCACCTCTCCCTCATTTCCATGGTAAAGTCCATGAAGATCCTGACTCTTTTATATTCGAGTTTGATATTCTGTGTTGAAGTTATGATTATTCAACTGATGCTCAGAAGTTAAGATTATTTCTTGTTACTCTCGAGGACTCAGCTCTATGCTGGTTTATGGGGTTAGGAGGAAACACTATAAACTCTTAGGATCATATGAAGAAATTCTTTTTGTCTAAATATCAAGAATATTGCAAAACTCGGGACATGCAGGATGAGATTTTTACAATCATACAGGATGATGATGAAACTCTTGAAGATTACCTAGAAAGATTTCTGTATATTTTACAAAGGTTGAAACTTAAGTTTGATTCCAGTATTATTAGAAAATTGTTCTTAAGAGGAATTACTGATAATGCTAGAAATAATTTAAATCTGTTAGGGCAAGGTGATATTTCTCAGCAAACTTTTGAACAAATTTGTGAATTATGTAGGAAATTTTCAAGAAATTAGTATAGATCCATTAGAGGAACTTGAAATAGAAATAGAAAAACTGAATATACTGATGCTATGATTATTGGACTAGAAAATAAAATGGAAAACATGAAAATTGATATAATGAATACTATTACCAAATAGTTAGACTCTTTAAAATTTCAGCAAAAACTCATGAAGGAACAAGAGTCATTATGTATTTTCTGTCCTAAATGTAGAGACAAACATCCTCCTAAAGAGTGTCCTCTTAATTTGAAAGAAACTAATCAGTGTGCTATTTGTGCAGAAGACCATGTCACAAAAAAATGTCCCTCTATACCAGGACTTAAAGCTGTATTTATAGGGGGATAGCCTGAAGTTGAATACTTGTATGCTATGGGAGCAAGAAGGAATTGGCCTCAGGTAGGTGCAGGTATGGCTCCTGAACTTTCTCCACACTATTTTGGTTATAATTCACATGCATATTCTTATCCTAACACTAATCAACAGTGGCAGTATAGGAATCAATATCAGCATGGGAAACCTTCTCAACCATGGAAACAAGGTTGGAAAGGTCCAACTCATTCTCCATACTCCCACCAGCCACCTATGCAGTCATATCCATCTACGCATACACCTTTTTCAATACCTCAACTTCCGAGTCAGTCTACTCCCCTGTTGCCTTTACCTCCACCCTTTCGACCTCCTTAGTTGCCTGCTCAACCTATGCCCAATCCTAACAATAATAAATATGTGAAAATGATCTATGTAACAAACCCACCTTTACCATTCGAGTACCAGTTTATTCCAGTTGGGGTTCATGATATTCAATTAAGATCGGGAAGGACTGTAACATCAGAAAATCAGAAACAACCTATAGTGATTGTTGAAGAGAAAGGAGAAGAGGACACTCTTAACTATTCTCCGAAAGCTGTCACTAAGCAGCCCTTACCCTCTGAATCCTTGCCATCTTCTTCCAACTAGCCTCCCTTCCCAGAGATGCTAGTAATGGAAAGGAGTGGGCCTATTTCTGAGACTAGTTTGGTATCTGAGCTTCAGAATCTTTTCATTAAGATACCTTTGCTTCAAGCCATTAAAGAGATCCCCATTTGTACCAATATTATTAAGGAAATCTATCTCAAGAAACCCAGGAGGAAGAGAGTGGAACCCAAACCATTCAATTTGTTGGTAGGGCAGCAGAGTTGATGACAGGATGTGTGTCTATGAAAAAATATACTGATCCCGAAAACCCCGTTGTCTCAGTTCAGATTGGTAATGTCCTTGTATCTAATGTTCTTATAGACCTGGGGGTAGCCATTAATGTCATGAATAATCAAACCATGGATCAAATTCGGTTATCTCATCTTCGCCCTACTCCCACTGTGCTTGAATTAACAGATAGATCTAAAATTAAGCCAGAAGGATTATTGGACGATGTGATCATCTCATTAGATTCTTGGGAATATCCTGCTGATTTAATTGTGCTTCAGCCAAAGAAACCAGTAGGAGGACATCCCTTCATCTTGGGTAGACCATGGCTTACTACGGCCGATGCATATATTGGATGTCGTTCCGGTGATATGTATATTTCCATGGAGTTTCTAGGAAGAAAGTTACCTTATACCCCCCTACCAGATCCATTCAGGACCTTCGAGATAATTTATGGTTGGATCAAAATAGTGATGAGGGACTCAACCCATTTCCCTTATCCATCATTATACTGGGTCCTCACAAGAAGATGAGATTCAAGATTTCCTGAATAATCTAGACATTATGCCTAATTTTGAGCCATTGACCTAGATTTTCAGCCTAGATTTTCAAGATAATCATGATTCTCATTCTTATGTACCGCTGCATTTGACCACTCCCTTGAGTACTCCTAAGCCTGATACTATTCTTGTTGAGATTAGCCATAGTAAATCCTTGCATATTAGTTTAGATTTGGACTCATCTCAATAGGAGCAGCTTGTGAATTTGTTGCAAAACCATCTTAGTGCCTTTGCTTGGGCTATGAAGATATAAAGGGTATTCCTCCTGAAACTTGTACACATCATATCTATATTCAGGAAGGAACCCGACTTGTCCAACAACCCCAAAGGCGAATGAATCCAGCTCTAAGAGATATTGTGAAGGAAGAAGTACATAAACTCTTGGATGCCGGTTTTATCTATCCTATTTCCGACAGTCAGTGGGTCTCTCCATTAATGCTAGTACCTAAGAAAGATGGAAGATGGCGTATTTGTATTGATTATTGAGAATTAAATAAATCTACTCTCAAATATTACTTCCCTCTCCCTTTCATTGACTAGGTGCTTGATACCCTTGCAGGAAAGAAATGTTTTTCCTTTTTGGATGGCTTTAGTGGCTATAACCAGATACAAATTGCACCTGAAGATCAGGATAAAACTACTTTTACATGTCCATAGGGTACATTTGCTTATAAAGTGCTTCCCTTTGGTTTATGTAATGCCCCGGCTACCTTTCAAAGGGCAGTCCTGGCCATTTTTTCTGATCTAGAATTTGTAGAAATTTATATGGATGACTTTTCTGTGTTTGGTGATTCTTTACAGGAAGCTCTCAAAAATCTGGAGAAACTACTTCTTCGTTGTCAGGAATCCCATTTCTCCTTGAGTGACAAGAAATGTAGATTAATGTGCAAAGCAGGAGTGGTACTTGGCCATTTGATTTCTGGTAAAGGTATCCAGGTTGATCCAACAAAGATTGAAATCATTCTGCATCTTCCTGCACCAAAAACTCAAAGGGAAGTAAGAGGTTTTTTAGGACATGCTGGTTACTATAGAAGATTCATTGAAATTTTTTCTAAGATAGCTGCCCCTCTTTTCCGACTTCTAGCTAAGGACAGTGGATTTTCTTGGTCCACAGCTTGCCAACAGTCTTTTGAAACATTGAAGGAAAAGTTGGTATAGGCACCAGTTTTAAGAGGTCCTAACTGGTCCCCGCCTTTTCACATTTCCTCTGATGCTTCAGATTTGGCTATTGGCACAGCTTTAGGACAAGAGGAAAATAAGCAATCCTATGCTATCTATTATATTAGTAAGAATTTGTCTTCCGCTGAATTAAATTATACAGTTACAGAGAAAGAGTTTTTAGCTGTAATTTTTGCAATTAATAAGTTCAAGCACTATATTACAGGATATGAAGTATTTGTACATACTAATCATTCCGCGATTAAATATTTGATGAAAAAACCATTGACTAGCGGTAGAGTGACTAGGTCATTGCTATTGTTGCAGGAATTTAATGTTACTATTGTTGATAGACTAAGAAATCTAATTTTGTAGCAGATTTTCTTTCTAGATTAGATAATCTTGGTGAAGCAACTCCTGTTAATGATGATTTTCCAGATGAACATATTTTTGCTATGTTAACAGATTCTCTGTGGTTTTCTGACATTGCTAATTACTTGGTTACTGGGAAAACACCAACCCACTTGTCCGCTCGTAAAAAGCGGAATATTATTCAGAAAAGTGATGCATTCTCCTGGATTCATGGAGATCTCTTTTACACTGGTCCAGATTTGATTATTCGTAGATGTGTAAGAGCGGAGGAAGTGTTTGACATATTGAAATCTGCTCATGATGAACCTTGTGGATGCCACTTCGCTGATAAGCAGACTGCATATAAAGTATTGCGTGCTGATCACTTGTGGCCTTCCTTGTTTAAGGATGCCAAACAATATGTCAGGCGATGTGATAGCTGTCAACGAATGGGCCAGCCTAATAAAACCAATGAAATGCCTTTATGCCCCCAAGTTATGATTGAGCCATTTGAAAAATGGGCTATTGATTTTACAGGGCTAATAAATCCAACGTCATTAAGTAAAAAACATATTTTGGTTTGTACAATTTTTTTTTAAAAATGGGTAGAAGCTAAAGCTGTTTCCTTTGCTACAGAAAAAGTTGTTGTTGGTTTTCTTTTTACTGAAATCTTTACTAGATTTGGTGTGCCTAGAGAAATTTTTTCTGACAATGGTTCGAAGTTTATTTCTAATCTAGTACAGGGTGTGTTGGAGCAATACAAGATCCGGCACAGGAAATCCATGCCGTATCACCCACAAGAAAATGACCAGGTGAAATCCACAAACAAAGTGATCAAGTCCATTCTTGCAAAGACAGTAAATATGAATCAGAAAGATTGAGCTGAAATATTACCACAAGCTTTGTGGGCATACACAACCACTTGGAGAAATAGCACTGGACATACACCATATGAGCTAGTTTATGGCAAACAGGTTATGTTACCAATTGAATTCCAGATCAAAAGTTTCAGAACTGCAGTTCAGTTAGGACTAGATCTCTCTGAGGCACAACAACAACTTCTTCTCCAATTAAATGAGTTAGATGAATTTTTTAGGGATGTTGTTCAGCAGAACATACTAATTCAACAGCAACGCAAAAGGTGGCATGACAAGTCTATTCAGAAAAAACAATTCCAACCAGGTGATTGGGTGCTCCTTTATGATTCTAGATTTAAAATTTTTAAAGGGAAATTCCATACATGTTGGATGAGATCTTATGAAGTGATCTGAGTATTCAAGAATGGAGCAGTAGAAGTTAAAACTATTGATAGACAAAATTCAGTATTCTTGGTAAATGGACACAGATTAAAGAAGTATTTTTAGCCGCTTTACAGGAAATATTTTACACAACAAGTCCAATAGAAATTTGGGACGGTAGTGGTGAATGGTAATACCAACTTTTTGAAAACACGAATTCTTCTTCTTCTTTAAATATATATATATATATATATATACAAAAAATTAAAAGTAAAGAAAAAATATTTTCCTGTAATTATGAAAATCAGTTCGCTGACATGATTCTAGAAGGATCAACCTGAAAACTAGCTTGCCGGCATGAAGATCAACAATTTCTAATAAAAAGAGAATGTTTCTTGATCTTTAGATATGCTAACGACCACCAAGTAGAAGCAGGTTCAGCAAAACCAACCTTTATACAATTGGGGTAATTAGCATGGATATTTTTATTCAAGTAACGCTTAATTCTCACTGCATTTATTTTTCTTGCACCAGTGCAGGCAAACCTTCCAGAAAATTTTCTATTTTTCTTCATATTCCATTTTCGTAATATTCCGTCAGTTTTCTTCTTAGATCCCATAATTATTAACCTTCACATATTCTTCTGAATTTACCCTGTCCATTTCCTAAAAACCCCACTTTACCCTTGAATTTTTTTTCCCTATCCCACTTTTGTTTATCCCCTCTTGTGGTACTATTACTGGAATCCCTGTAACAAAATTCCTTCCCATTCTGAAATTTCCCTTTTCCCACTTCTTTGTTCCCTCATGAATTCATTACAGGATCTCGCGCACAAAAAGCAAAAGGATATGCTCTGAAGCATCAAGAAAGGGTGAAGAAAATTTCCAGTGTAAGTTGAGGAAGCCATGTTGGAAGTCCAACCTATATTTTACTTAAATTCCCTATTCTTTTTTTCAGATATTATGCTTGCACTAGTGCAAGCATGTCGTCCTATATAATAAGTGCAAGCAGAATGGTACCAGCAGAATAACATAGTTTAAGCGGTGCAAGCAGACCGGTGCAAGCATGCACCCTGTCAGAAACATAGTATAATTTGTTCTTTTCATAGCATACGTCATAGGAAAGTGGTCATCATGAAAGTTTATAAGAAGTCCTTTCACTTAATCGATGAGTACTTGTTCTATCATATTAACTAGGAGAAAATTATTTAAAGTACAAGGTGTTTTTAAGTTAAGAATCATGATCATTTTTTAATGAATGCTAAAGTTATTTTTTTGAATTATGAAGAAGTACAGAAGTGTTTAACCTTTGCTTGGATATAATTGCCCCTTTCTGCCATAATCCTAGATGTCCTTCACTCGTAATGATTACCTCACCTAGCCGTTAAGATGCTGCCACAAGCACCAGTCCGACACGATCTCAAAGATGTCGCACATCCACAACTATTTCAGTGGAATGATGTGATATTCCTTTTTCAGAAATATCACAATTCTATGCCAGAGATGGACTGCGGGGGCATTTACTGGATATGTCACCTTCTAAAGAAGAGTGAGATCCGGAGGCTTTCTGGCCCTTTGTAGACTCTGTCTACAGATATGTGAAATTTCCTAGTAGGAATGGTTAGCAACCCAAGCTTGGAAAACACATTTTCCAGAAATGGAGGCAGCAGGATTTGATCCCTGGTCTGGGATCCTTCAAATATATCTGTCTGGAGCTGAAATCCTAAAGTGGACTCAAAACAAATCCTCCTAGGAGTTTGAGACAAGCCTCCTCCACCTGATTATCTTCAAAAAATGCCCAATGAAGAGGGCTGCATCAACATATGAACACATGCTAGCATAGTAGCGTTATTTCTAAAAACCAATGTACATGAAAGCATGAATAGTCACCAAATGTATATAGAAGCAAATAAAATATACAAATACTTGAGGAATCACTCACTCAAGCTAAGCAAAGAAACCCTCAATGACATGCATATGGAAATATCTCACAACACTGCTACACAAGAATGCTAGTGACTAAAACTGCGCAGCCAATAGGAGGTACTGCTGTAGTAAATACATATACATGAATGATACAACAATGTAAGCTCAAATAAAATGGGGGAGCAAGGCTTCAACCCCTGAAATACAATATAACAATCCTCTAAAAGGATTGGATGAAAACTAGACAAAATGACATTTTTACCAAAATGTAGGAGTTGCTGGGCAGCTGCTGCAGCTCAATAGAAACTGGAAATGAAAGGAGCTTGCTGAATATGATGCCTTTGCTGAAATAACTCCTTTTTTCAATCCTCTAGATGAAAAGCTGATCCTTTCATAGAATATCTCACCACCCACCAAAATGTTGCAACCCTCACTGCAAATGCTCTCTATAAACTGCGCAGTCAAGGAAGAGGGATGCTCTTCTGCTGATGGAAATGATTGGCCTGATGCCAAGATGATGGATTGAAGATCAGAAACTCCCTCAATAATCTCCAAAAGGAATGGAGACTCCCTCCTCTGAAATACAATGCTGGAAGTGGTGTTGAGAAACCCTCCCCTGCAACACCCAGCAACACAACTCAACCGCCAATGGAGACTGCGCTGAGCTGAATGGAATGTTTTGGCCTCAAGCCAGAATATGGGGAAAATGAAGAACAAGCTCTTTCAAGAGCTACTCAATGCAAGAGATGGGATTCCTGCCCTGGAACACCCAGTGCTAGCAGCACTGCATCTCAGCTAAACAGCTGGAGAATGCTCTTGTCTGAGAAGAAAAGAAAAATGATAATCAAAATCATGAATGAGAATCGTTGCTTCATTCTTATTTTAAACAAGTGAAAGGTGCTTTTCCATGGGCCCCACACCTTAGGGTTTCCTCTCTAGGATGATCTCCTCCTCATGAAAACTGCACTAGCCCACCAAGGGAATCTTATCTTCTCTATCTGCGCAGTCACTTGGCTTCTTCTAGAATTACCCACCTGCAAATTGTCTCTTTTCACACATGGGCTGTGAAATCCAGTCCTTTATTGAACCCTTTTCACATTATAAGGGTTACTTATTCATATTTTTATTATCAATGGGTTTTCCTACCCATTTATTCTCCTCTTAAAGAAATTTTTTTTTTTAATGTTCCATAAAATTTTGGAACATTACAAATGAATGGGTGATAAGATGGAAGGGATGGTGGACGGTTGGATCCCTATCTATAAGAACCAATTTTTCCCAGTGTTGCATGTAAATTCTTGAGTGTTCATAACCGTTAAGCAGCGATGCTGCCTGTTCGAAGCGAACCTTTGTCTCTCAGTAGGGTAGAACAGACTGTTGAGTATCACAATAGTCTTTCACTATTGCGAGACTCAGGCTTTCTTCAATTCTTGCAAAATTTTGATGGGAACAACAGTGAAGTGGCCCTACAGTTTTCCAGAAGTTTAAAAAATGGCCGAGTAAAAATTGGGCCTCTAAAATTTGAGGTTACGAAAGAGTTTATAGCAGCAGTGACAGGCTTGGAAAATACTGGTGAGCAGTGGTTTAAAAATAAAAAACTAGAAAGGAAGCGATGGCATCGTTTTGTCGTCGACAAGAAGATGAAGGTAGATTGGATGATTTCATTAAAAAGGCCTGGAAAAAGAATGAAGAATCTAGTGCAGGCAAAGAATCACAATCCCCATAGGACGTTGAATCCCCTTCTGCACCAGTGCAAGAAGTAGAAGAAGAAGAAGAAGAAGAAGAAGAACCAGAAGAAGAAGAAGAGGAAGAGGAAGAAGTGTTTGCTGAAACCATGAGGGATACTGAGGTCCCTGAGGAAGACACAACCCCTGTCGAGACAAAAGAAGAAGAGGTTTTGGTAACTCTTGCTGCTCGGATAGTTGAACTAGAGCTTCAAGTGCAGAACTTAGAACAGCTCATAGCTAAAGCACGGGAGGATAAAGAATAGAGTAAAGAAGAATTAACTACGGAGATCTAGAAAAAGAAAGGAGAAGTTAGAGTTTGGAACTACCGAGCTGCACAATGTTTCAAGTGACTTAAAAAGGTGACAAACTAAAGAACATTAGAAAGAAGAAGTCTGAAACATTGCAGGCTGATGTCAGTATATCAAAGCAGTATTGAGTTGGAATGCTCAAAGTTTTGAAGGTTTTTTTCAAAGGTAAAGAGTTGTGTGAGGACACACAACAACTTAGGAATGGGAGGATGTTAGCCCCCTGATTTTCTCACTTTTTTCCATTTTCCCCTTCCTAAATCATAACCATTTACCTCTGTTTTACCTCTTTTATTCACCCTCATCTTGGACTAGTCCAAGCACGGTGACATATTTCATATAAAATTTATTTTTCACATTTTTAATTCAACTTAGCATTAAGTAATTATTTATTACATGATTTCTTACTTTTAATCACTCTTTGTAACTTATAGATATCTCCAATGTTTCTTTGGTAGTTAGAGTACTTACTGTGACCGCTGATCCTAGTGCAGGATCAGATCTTGCATTGTTGCCAGCACCGCAAATCATTGTAGCAGATCCGAACCTCCTTGATCACCGCCTCGTTTTGAGTAGCTTCAGCCACGGCAGCAAGATCGATCCAAAGGTGGCCGAGACCGAATCTGTGAAGGACGAAAGCTGGAGATTGGCTATGGCTAGTTTTGCTAAACTATCTAAACTATCTAATTTTGAAGGCCAAAAAGCTAAATTCTGTGTTTGGTTATGTAATCGGTTGAATGATCTATTTTGGCCTTTGGCCAAAGATCTATATAATGTAGAATGTAAATAGGACTAAAGGGGAGGAATTTTTGATAGCAGAAGAGAATAGAGACATAGCAAGAGAGGCGGTAACAGGTTGCTATATTTTGTTATCACCCGAATATAGGCTAGACGATGTATTAATGTATGTACTTTCCTCAGTGAATTAATAAAAGGAAGCTCCGCTTCATGTTTCACAAATCACATTTCTGTATTTGAGCTGATGAATTGATTAAGGTACTGAGCAGCGTTTTTATTTAAAAGGGAAACGTGCTGGTTGGCTAGGGCCCACCCAACCCAACACATTTACCCCATTTCCCGTTTTCTTGTAATTTGTGTTTACGTTGTCAAGGGGTTGTCAAGTGTGATTTAAGTCATGAAGTTATTTTGATGGATGAAGTAGGGATTTATATTAGGAATATTCATACCATATCTGGAATTTCCTGTGCTTCGTCTCTAAGTTTACGGATCCCCCGGGTTGACAAATTAAGTGTCGAGGAGTTTTCTTAAGTGTAATTCCTGCACCCAACAAGGGCTACATAAAGATACTCAGAGAACCCAAAAACATCCCTAGATTGGTTTTTTGTCAGTTATTGGTGGTGGAACATAAACATACATCCTTAAAACAACAAAAAATATCCACCTAGCGACTCCACAAGCCTCTAGTAGGCCTTCTAACTTTACTAGTGTTCTTAGATTTCCTTAGGGTTGTGTCAAATCAACCCTGAGAAGTTTTAAAGTCCTAGACACACACTGTGTGAGTTTAGAAAACACTAAGAGAGGTCAGCCTTATTAAAATAGTCCTAAAACTTTCGACCTCTCTATATTTTGTGTTTGAAATCTGGGTTGACAAAGGATTAGTACCAGATCTCACCCAGACCCAAATCCTCCCACCATAGTTGATGACCCAGAAAATATTATGTGGCAGACTTATAAAATTGGAAACTCAACTACTGTTAGGACTATTCATAGAACAAGCTTTGTCCTTGAACATATTACAGCCTTGCAAGACCCCTAGTTTGACTTGCACAATACAAGAAACCTTTTCAAAACTAAGTCACAAAGTGGGATTGACCAGACTGACCTTGAGCCTTTAGATTTGCAACAGAGTTCGAGTAGAGAAGCCTCTGCTTCCAATCCTCCTGAATTTTAGCCTCTCCATCACTTTAGCTCTTTTCATACCAAGTCTGCTCAAAACTAGTTTGCTGGTCCAAGTACGTCTACCACCCCCCTCCACACATCCACTGTTCAAACCACTCCACTTCATCCACCACCCCTTCTCACAAGCCCTCCCCTTGTAAATCATCCTTGGATCTCATTCACTCCATCATGGTGGCATGGTATTCCCCCCTCGCACTGCCACAACCTTTGTTACCTTTACCACATGGTTACCAGTCCAAAATCCCTCACTTTACCGGAGCTGAATCCATCACTGCCCAAAAACATGTATATAGGATAAATGATGCCTTTGATTACATGGAAATAGAAGAGGAAACCATTAAAATGAGAATCTTTGCACAAATTTTAGGAGGAGAAGCCAAAAAATGTTTCAAGATCTTGACTTCTAACACCATACATGATCTCCCTTCCCTTTACCAGACATTTATAAACAATTGGGAAATCGAGAAAAAACCTCTCCAAATCCTCTCAGAATATAACAAACCTAAGAGAAATGTAGGGGAAAGTGTCCAATACTATTGTACCCGGTTTAATAGTGTTTACAATGCCCTCCCACCAGACATGAAACCCCCATAAAGCTTAGCTTTAGCAAAATTTCCAGAAGGTTTAGATCCTGACATGGCCTATCAAATAAGAGAGAGAGAGCCCCTAACTTTAGAAGACATGAAAAATGGAGCTATAAGTGTAGAGGCCAACCTAATTGAAAAGAGGGCTAGGATGAGATCAGAAAAGAGAGTCACCTACAAAGATGAAACAATGGCCTCAACCTCCTCATCTGATGCCAATATTGATAATTTAGTGAGGCTAATGGAAAGAATGATGGAAAGAATAAACTTGAGTGAAAGAACACCTCCTAGGGAAAACCAAACAAATCCCCAAAACAAAAATAGGAATCCAAACTTCAGAAGATATCCTCCCCAAAACAGACCAAGAGACAATGACCAACAAATCAGGCCCCCTTTCCAAGACAATTATGTAGATGAAGAGGGAAGGGAGTCTAAAGAATTTGTAGAAAACCATGTAAACTTGATAGGTTCCGACAATGAGGGTGTTTTTTTTCTCACTTCAGAAGAAAAATATTTATTTTCCTTAGATCAAATTGAAACGAGCTATGAGGATTATGAAGATTACCAATTGGGATTTGAAAATTCCATAATGGAAGTCCATAAGCAATATGACTTTAGGAGCAAAAAGAACAAAGAAGACACTGTTGTTAGGAAAACACCTGAAAACACTCCTGAGAAGAAAACAGATAGTACCAACACCATGGCTAAGAAAACTAATCCAAACAAAGACAAAACTAGCCAACCAAGTGGTGACACAAGCTGCCCTAGTGCCTCTACTAGTGGCCCTGAGAAAACTATTTTGTCCAAAGTCCCAAAACAGAATCAACAAATTAAACTTGTAGAAAAAATTATGACTGATAAGATTGATGTAAATATGCCTAAAACATAAGTTCCTTTCAGTTTTGAGGGAGAGATTGCTAAAATCAAGATCACGATGCCTCTCACTGAGCTGATAACCCAAGATATGTACAAGTCCCAAGTCCTAAAAGTATTGAACATGGGAAATGATACTGATACTTTAAATTTGACAGATGATAAACCAGAACTATTTTTTGGTCTTGAAGTAGAAGGAAAATACCAAGAAGGAGCCATTCCCCCTTTCTATGTTAGCTTAAACATACATGAAAAAACCTTACATAATGCCATGCTAGACTCTGGTGCCCCTCACAACCTCATGCCAAAGGTAGTGATGGAGAGATTAGGCCTATAAATAACCAAGCCTTAAAAAGACCTTTATTCCTTCAATTCAAGCAGGGGAAAGTGTTTGGGCCTAATCAAGGATTTATGTGTCAATCTGACACAAATCCTAGCTAAGGGCCTAGTCATGGACATAGTAGTAGCTGACATTCCCCCTAAGTATGGAATGCTTTTATCCAAGTCTTGGGGAGCCAAGATTCAGGGGAGCCTCCAACTTGACATGTCATATGCTACCATCCCTGTTTTCAACCAAACAAAGAGATTGTACCGGGAATCACACATAAAGTTTATGGTTAGTAGCCAAGAAAGGAAAAACAACACACCTCTTTATTCCATCCATTCGAATGTTGACTCATTCATTTTGTATAATTAAGAAGACATTGATGAAAAGTTAAATGAGATTGAGACAAATTCAGACATGCCTCAACAACCAAACCATGCACCGCATAAAGAACTCCACAGCCAAAACTATAACAACCCTAAACAACAACATGATGGCAAAGCTGAACCTAACTTTTTGCAACTAGAAATGAAATTACAAAACTAAAAACCAGTTTAGAATCTAAACCAGGTTGCTCAAATGAAGGGCAAACCTCAGAAACATAACCATATCCTTTTGCCAATCCAAAAGAGCTGGAATACTTTCACATAACAGAAATTTTTAAGAATGTGGGTCAAAAGAGTCTTAAGGTTTTGCCATACATAGACAACTCATCATCAATGGGTTTGGTCATTTAAGAAAAGTTGTTAAATCCAAAAAATGTTGCTAGAGACCCTAAAGGAGTATCTACCGAAACTGATATAGAGGAGTATAATATAGGCAGCCTAGAAAGACCCAACATGGTTAAGTTATCCAAGACTTTACCACTTCACATAAAACCGAAATACATAAGGTTGTGAAAAAAGTTTCAGGATGCTTTTGTATATCGTGATCAAATCTCAAAACCTTGTGACAAAAACATTATTCAATGAAGATTTCCTTTCAAAAAATACCATGAACCTTTTGAGCAAATTGTGTCACTAACAAAGAAAACAAAGGGTCATAGGCTATGTGTAGACTTTAGGTACCTGAATAAACCCTCCCTAAAGAACAAATACCCCTTTCCCAAGATAAATCATTCTTTACAAAAGGTAGGAGTTTCTAACAAGATGTCATTTCATGGTAGTGTTTCAGGTTACCATCAGGTAACAACACTTACAATTAATCAACATAAAGCCACTTTCAAAGCACCTTGGAGAACCTACATGTTTGATCAAATTCCTTCTGTTTTGAGAAGAGCACAAACTACTTTCCAAAGGGCCATGGCTCTTGATTTGAGTTTCTTCACTATGACATACATTGATGACATCCTGGTGTGTTTGAAAACCAAGGAAGAATAATTTTTTCACCTAAGAAGGATCTTTGACAGAAGCAAGGTTTGGAAGCAAGACTCAAAGGGAAAATGCAAAGGAGAGCATGGTCTGTTTGATTTTTTTTGGAAAAATCCTTACACCGTGCACTCAAATGGAGGTAACAAGGTTTTATGTTTACAAGATCTGAATGGAAAAGGGTTGATTGGAGATCTTGTTGATGACATGATGCTCGAGCACCATCATTATCAAGAATCCTAGTTTGAAATTTTCATTCATTGTACATAACATTGCATAAGGAAAATCAATAAAAACAGGAAAACATAGAAAGAAGGAAAAAAAGGGAAGAATTTGAAAAAGAGGTACACCAACATACCCAAAAAATAGTTTTGCTGAAAGTGTGCAAGCCTAAATGCCACTACTTGTTTAAAAGAGTCTTGTTCAGTCATCTAGCCTCATCATGGTTGAACATGTTTTCAATTTATTGCTGATAGGATTAGTGAAAGAGAACTTGTCAAAACATCTAAACTTGACCTGTCATTGAGAATAGATTAGGAAGAAAAGAATCTGGTTCTCCATGCTCAAATTTGAACCAAAAATAAATATGGGAAGGCTAACAAATGATGAAACACAAGCCTCATACTTTCTAGTTTTGTTTGTACAAAAATAAAGTCTGTGTGCAGCTTGTCCTAATGCCACAGCCCATGGTTAATCAGATAGCTTAATCCTGGTTAAATCATGTTTTCAATTTCATATTAGTAGATTAGAGAATGAATTCTGTCATACAACTTAATCTTGACAGTCAGTTAGTCTAGGTAGAGAATAAAGAGAGTTCACTAGCATAATCTGAACTCTTGGAAGAAATAAGGGTAGAAATAGATAGTTTGTTTTGCTTTCAAAAGAAGAAAATGTCAAGGGTTTTCCATTCCAAGTGCACCCAAGGAAGAAAAAATTCTAGGAAAAGTAAGCTGTGTAGGTAGAGATGATTTTCAAGCAAACATGTCTTTCAGATTTTTAGATCATAGCTTCAAGAGGAACATCAACAAATAAAAGAAGAAAAATCTGCCCAATGGATGAGGCACTGGTCCTCATAAACTCTGAGATTGAATATCTGAATTTGTGGATACCTCCTGAAAAGGAGCTGCCCTCCCGAAGTGGAGCCACTATTAGTCATCAGTATTTTTGCTATTTTGTAAATGACTAAATGCTTATTCTAGATTTCTAAAAACAAAATTCATGAATGTTGTGAGTTTTAAAAATCTCACTACCTTCATTATCCTTAGGATAAAATTTTCACTATCTCATTACTCTGTTGTTTCCCTGATTAGCCTACCTCTCCTAAAAAAATCCCTCATGGACATATGACACTCATCTCTGTCCCATTTTGACACCCATAACCCTAATACTCTATTTTTCCTTTACCTTTTCACTTTCCATCTAAGTTTTCCAAACAACTTACCTTCTCTCATGTTCATCAAATGCCTCAAGCATTGATGGTCTTAAAAGCTACCTCTATAGGCTCTTTGAATAAATCAAGTATATTGGGTTTTGGATCCTCAATACACCTATATGTCAAAAAAATTCTGTTTTTCATAATTGGAAATCATAAGCCAATGCTTTCAGTCAAAGAGCCTCCCACTAGGTCACTATGGTTTCGTAGGTTGTAGGGTTGTCTTTTATGTTCGAAATTAGTGTTTTTCATGTGACAAGAAGGTAAATCAAATGGAAAATAAAGTCAACATCTGTTGTTACCAAAACATATCAGAAAAACCTTCAAGGAAGACCTCCTTAATTAAATTCAAAATCTGTAAAGAACAACTATCCATGACTGACATTTCTGCAGGAATGTCAAGGTAACTATTAGCATAAAATTAGGTAAGGTAAGAGGCCAGCTCCTCACTAAAGGACAACCACAGCAAAGAAGAAGAAGCAACCTATGTTCAGGGAAGATTAGGGTTTCTAGGACTCATTGGCTAAACAGTGTTGCCAAACAAGAATCCAATGAAAAAGACCACAAGTACAGAGGCACATCCACACAACCAAGCATAAATTGAAGGTTTTTTGAAATTTTAAATGGAGAAGGGAAAAGGGTGAGGTGAACTGAATAGAAATGAATGAACTGGAAAGACCTTTAGAGAAATTATAATACAACACTAATTTTTTTTCTCTAACATCCCTAAAACCTAAAGTTTTTGGAATATAGGAAAAGTAGGTGAAATTAAGATGATGGGTCTCCATCATGACAATAGAAGGTTTTCAAAAGTTGTTGTAGGTGAATTTTAGGACATGCCAAGGCAATAGTGCTTCACTACATCAAAGGGAAAGAATGAAAAGAGTATCAGTGTGAAGGAGATAAAGCCTCCATTTTTAGTCATAGCCCTCAAAATGGTCAAAGGAAGGAAAGAATAAGGTTAATTTTCAAAACAAGAAGTCAAGCTAATCATGAGTTTGTTGTTATATGACTGTAATATTCCAAATCTGGAACAACTAGCAAGGCATGATTGGAAAATGCATTTTCCAGTAATGGCTACTACAGGAATTGAAACCAAGACCTGGATCCCTTAGAACAATGTTTCTAAGTGCTAAATCCAAGAGGAGGCTCCAAAGAAATCCTTCTAAGTGGGTTAAATAGATCTCCCACACTTAGATGTCCTCAAAAAGTGCCCAATGAAGGGACTGCAACAATACTTGAATAAGGATTGAATACACAACGTTATTTTAATGAGCCATGGCACATGAAGATGTAAATAGCTGATCAATGTATAATATTTCAGCATAAGAGTACAATGCCTTGAGGAATCAATCACTCAAGCTTGGCAATGAAAGCCTCAACAAGACATGTACATCAAATGTGACAAAACACTGCTACATGAATATGCCCTAGCTATGACTGCGTAGTTTATATGGAGACATTGCAATATAAAAAATGAAAATGTAATGACATGATAATGTCAACTCAATAAATGAGGGGGAGCCAGCTCTCAACCCCTGAAAACACTAATACAACAATAATACACAATCCCCGGAAGGATTGGCTACAATATACATGAAAATGGAAAATCTGCAGAAATGCCGGAGTTGCTAGGTAGCAGCTGCAACTCAATACTAGAAATACATGGAGATGGCTGAAGATGATTCTCAATCTGAAATAAACCTCCTCCAACAGATCTCTCAAGTGATAGAGTGACCTTATCCCTAAAGATCTCTTCCTTCAAGATCATGGTGCAATCCCTCACTGCACATATGTACTGAAATAACGCAGTATGGAGAATGGACTGCGCTGTCTATGATGGGAGATGCTTGGCCTTGATGCCAAGATATGCAAATCAGCTCTGAAACTTTCCTTACTAACCTTTCCGAGGAATAGAGACTCCCTCCTCTAAAAGATGAGACAAGGAATGGTGTTGTGGAACCCCTCCACTGCAACACCCAGCAACACTACGTTATACTTCAGCAGAAATAACGTAGTGACTGAAGAAGTGGCTTTGGCCTTGAGCCAAGATGTGGAGAAAATGAAGAGAAATCCTTCAAGAGGCCTCTCAAGAAGGAGAGGAAATCCTAAGCAGGAATCCCTCGTGTTAAACAACATTGCAACTTAGCTGAACATCTGGAGACTGCAAATAGTCTAAGCAGACAAATATCAATTTACTCAAAGATGTCTCACTATGGCTGCCTCTTCCTCCTTTTATGAAAGTGAATGCCTCTTTGCCCTGGACCCCACACATTAGTGTTTCTTCCACAAAGAATATTCCTCCCTCTCAAACTACGTTGTCTTCTCATGCAAGCTACACCTCTTAGGTAGCGCTGTTGACTTGGTCAAACTTGAACTTGTCCTCATGAAATTGCCCCTTTTCACATTGGAAGGTGCAAAATTAAGTTGCTCCATTGATCCTTTTCACACTATGAAGGATCTTATTCCTACTCATGTTCCTTTTACCCATTTTATTCATCTCCTAGATTACATAAGCAAAAATTAATATTCCAATTTGCTGCTTGCAAATTTTGGAATATTACAATCCTCCCCTCTCAAAGATTGATTGTCCTCAAGTAAGTTCAAGGATAGATTGAGTTCTCTTCTCCCTCCTTGTAGCATCCCTGTATGATGATCTCCTCCAAGGAAAGTGATGCTATCTCATCAATCAAGCCTCCACATTGCTCCTCCTCAGCATGTAAGTTAGCTATCAAGCTATCATCATGTGAAAGTGAAATACTCAAGAGGATAACTAAGTGATGTCTAGAGGTCCCTTTGAGGAATGGGATCTGAAATATAATGGGAGCTATCTCCCTCATATGGATCCTCCATCCCCAGGATTTTAGCCATGCAAAGTGAGTCACCTCCCAACTAGGCAACTCCTAAAAACTATCTTCCACCTTTGGCTCCGGCAAAGAAGGTGGGCTGAAATTCTGCACATGGTAGACAATGTAGCCTACCCTACACTTTCCATCTCTCCACTTATGATAAGTGTAGAGAAAGTGCTGATCCCGGGCTTCAAAATACTCGCCCTCAAGTGGCAAGATGAAGACTAAATCTCCAAGGATCTCTCCTCCAACGCTGCAAATCATGCTGGCCCAAGTATCTCCATATATGATGAGTTGGAAGTCATCAACATATGGCATGTCTTCTATCATATGGTTCACCTCATATGGAAACAAATGAGTTGCTCTAGTTGTAGGGTTCCCCTCCCTTATACTTTAGCATGATGAACACTATGCTTAAAAAAAAAATTAAAAGATAAAACAGTAAATTAGAAAATTATACTATAAGCATACAAAGCTGGTAACACAAAAATTAAATCACTTATATCAAGGTTCATAAATTTAACTTCATAACACATACATCCATTTAACTTGTTGATTATAGGCAAAATGAAAGCATCATATATAAAAACAATATAACTAAGACATGTACCATCCACCCTTAGATGAGAGCCAAACTTGACTTGCGCTACTTGAGCTCCTTTGTTGTCATATACCTCCAAGTCTGAATGTTGTCGTGCTCAATTCGAATGTAATGACCCACCAGTTGACCTCCCAACCTACTCATTTGGTACTCTCCTTCCCCGCGGACCCCCGAGCTACAATGGGGTTGTACAACAAAGGAATGTGCTAGCTGATAGAGGTGAGCCTCTCTAGGCTCAAGAGTCCCCTCTCTATAATAATCTATCTCACCAAACTCAATTATAGCTCGTAACCACTCAAAATGACATAATCTCATCCATCCCACAATAGGGTAAAAACCAAAAAGTGCTTTTCCCTTCCATTTCCCTTTCTTTTATAGAATGCTTCATAGGTGACACTTGGAATTCTGTGCATAAATAATTATTTTTTATTAACCCAAAATTTGATTATTCACCCACCCATGTGTCACCCTCTCATCAAGACTCTCCCAAAATAATTTACTTAATTATTCATTTAAAATAGTATTTTCCTCAACCCAACAAGACTTCCTATTTCTTCTCCTAGTTGTCCCTTGATTCCCCCTTTTCTACTCCTTAATTTGTGTTTATTACTGAAGTTAATTGATAAGTCTCAGATTTGGTCCCCTAAACTACCTCAATTTGCCTTTATGATGAATATTATTATGTTGGCTCTTGCCACATGGAAGTTCTATAATTTCTCAAATTTTAATTTATTAATCTTATTTTAATTCACCACTCTCTTCTCTTAATGTAGTTTTTAATAAATCTTTATACTTAACTCTATGTCCCTCTTTTCTCCTTTTTTCCTAATTAAGTTACTTATGTACCTTTTCCACTTAATATTTTGTTTTAACATGGAAAGGGTAGAGTTATCATGGTAAAATATTTTGTCTCTTCCTATTCCTCCTTTACCCTAAGTTTTATTCTTGATTTAATTCCTTTGGTTCTAACCTCATATATCACTTGATATGAATTAGTTGGATTTTCATATATTGATTTATTTATTAGTTTCTTTAATGATGTCGAGGTGTCAAGTTTGGTCATGCCCTTCAAGAACTTCCATTCAAAGTTCCAAGGGTGCCATGCCTAAGAATTTATTTTTGATACCAAGGGTGCCAAGTCGATCATGCCCTTCAAGAACTTCTTCTTGAAATTCCAAGGGTGCCACACCACTTTCCCTTCAAGTATCTAGTGGTTACGAGGGGAAATTATATGTGCAACAATAGAGACCCTTATCATCTCGTATGTTTCCTGCTATAGTGAGACTAATGGTGCTGGGGATCAAGGAATCCACCTTGATGCGCGCCCCCCAGAAAATCCTCGTCAGCGAACCCAATTTGGGACTTGCCCTCACGACATTGTGATCTTCAAGGCGAAGGTATTTCGACCTTTCCAGCCTAAGTCACAGTGGAAGTGCTAGCGGGTGAGATCAGGAACACTGTCCCACCCCTCCCATGTTATTCCATCCATTTGTACAACCCCATCACCCATATGTGAGTCATTCGGCCAAGAAACTAACATGTACCTTCAGCCATTGACATATCATCAGAGTATATATATTTAGCAAGTTTCAAACGGGACTTAGAATTTCAAAGACAAAATATTAATGTCCATCAAACCAGATGTCGTCAACTCATCATATGCGAGTGCCTTTGGCAGTTTCCTGTAATACTCAATAATCATTAGTAACCAAGTTTCTTAGTGTTAGTCATTTTCATAACAAAATCATCAACATGACATAGTCATCCACATCATTGTTTATCATGAACCAGAATTAATGTAAGTAGACAACATAAGGAATACATCCATCACAACTATCATCATCATAACATTAATAGAAAAATACATATCCATCAAAGCCACCATCACCCTAACACTGACTAGGAAATAAACACATCCACTAATAGTAGAGTGAAGTGTCTGTATCTTCCACTTGAGGTCCTCAAATAATAATGTGTGAGCCTTAAGGCTAAATCATTGTTAATGTCATATCAAGGTCAGAAATCTAGAGTTGGGCACTACACTAGTGGCCATATCATCTCCCATGTTCCCATTAGAACATGTAGTGAAAAAAGTGTGAAGAATTTCTCCCTCAAAGGACACATCCACCCAATGTGTCTCTCTCCCAAGCATGCTCCTCATAAAGACAGAAACAATAGAGCCATAGGGAGAAAAAATGAGAATCATACTTGCTGCCATGTGTAATAAGTGAGAAGGAAAATGGTCCCTCAAGTGCAACCAACGTAGCTTCACCCTCAACTGCAATAGAGACTGTTAAAAAGTGTGGCTTCTCAACCACTTTCCTACTGCTCCAATCTCCTCATAAGTATGAAGGAAGTGAATAATGTAAGGTGTACAATGAGCATGTCCTCCATAACATCTATCTTCCCCAAGTCCTCCCGGGGAATGGCCATCAATCATGCTTATGGCCACATCTAAACCATGTGGTCTAGAAAAAAGAATGCTCCTCCTTGGAGCATCATCCTGCACATGTATGGTTAAGGGATGCATATATACATTGTACAAATAATCATGTAAACAAAAATGAATACCCTTACCATATTTTCTGCTCATACCAATGGAGTGGCTCATAAATGAGTCCCCTCTCATCCTTTGGGAGTATAGAGGTGGTTGTGCTAACTCCTCCATCTCTATGTGATCCATGCATATACTCATATGCTGATATATCTCCTCCTCAAAGCCCATCCAAAAATACCCCTCCATGATGGTGTGGTATGTTCTCATCGAACAAGTAGGGCTGAAAAGGAAATCCTCATAAGCTGCTTGTAGCAACTTCTCCTTGAGCTTGGAAGATCTAGAAAAGAAGATCCTATTATGATAGAAGATGACCCCATATTTGATTGAGTATCCCTCCTCATGCAGTTGTTCATCCAAGATCATGCAAGTGAAAAGATCCTTGGAATACTCCACCAACAGCTGGGAGTTCCAATGGGGATCTATCCTCCATAGTGACAGCGTTGATGATCTATCATGAAGAGCATCTGTCATATGGTCATCCTCCTCTCTGACATCTCCTATGCCAAAGATACAAGCTGGAAGGTTGCTATCCTTCCCCTACTTCTTCTGCCACAACACAGAATCTGAAATGGAAGTGGGTACTGATGATGTTGAGGGAATGTTCCCTCTCTCCTTGAGTCTATCCTAGACTCCCAGCGCTATATCAAGATCTCCCAAGGTTCCCACTCCTCTGAAATCACTGAGTGGTGCCTCAACTGATGAAGCATCCATCCTTCCCTGCTGATCCAGTGGTCTCCCTGGCAAAATTTCTCCATGTAATGAGACATCCTCAACAAGATATGACTGAATATATGAATGGAGAAAACTCTCCATGCTTCCACTGCGCAATCCAATCACCTTATTAGGTGCATCAACCTCCAGAAATGGATAGGGATGTGTACTCCTCATCTCATGATGCTGGGTCTTCTCCCTACCTTCTCCTTGTGTCTCCATGGTTCCACACCTCCTCAACAATGGCACATGAGTTGTGCCTTGATCTCCACACATGAGATCCCAGGGATTGCCTTGCAAAGATGCAAGCATCCCTCTATTTGGAGCAAGAGCTCCTCCTTCCTCTGCATGAGGTGCTAGATCAACTCCAGATCTAACAGCGTTGTTGCTCTCAATCTCTACAACATGAGTGGGCAATCTCCCAATGATTGGACCCCTTTTTGAAAAAGAGATCTCCCTGATCTCTCGCCCAACAGTGTGAGAAGAAATTTTCTCTTCCGGTAAAGTATGGTGCAAGATCTCAACCTTCCCCTTGGTTTTCTGCAATGGTACTGTGTTCTCATGCAAGGGTTTTGTTTGAGTTTTATTGTTTTAATCCACTATGTGTGTTTCATGAATCCTTCTATCAAATATTCTCACTAATGCCTTAGTGAAACTAGCATAGGATGCAATGTTTACATTTCTCAAAGAAAAGGATTCAAAAATCCACCAGGAAAATGCCTTACCTCTCAAATGCAGCGCTGCAACTTTGATGGCTTCATCTTCAAGAATGTGGTGCTACTGCAAGAAGGTATCTAACTCCTCCACCCAAGCTTTGGTTGAACATGTAGGTTAACCTTCAAAGGTAGATAGATGAAATCTATCCTGCTGCTCTCTTCCATTCACCTTCATCTTGCAAAACTCTGAAAAACTGAGATGATCTTAGAATTTCTGAGTTTGAAACTCATACTCTTTCAAGAAATTACTAAGGGTTTCCCTCCTAGAAACATCTTCTTCTCTTTCCATCTCTCTTCCGGCAATCCTGGGCATGTGATTGCGTTGTGTGTTAGGGTGTGTAGCTACTTGCTCACACTCCTCATGTGACAATCTAGAGTTTGCTTTAGATTCAAACTCTTTTGGAGATTCTTCATGCATATCCCTCCGGATCTTCTTGAAATCCTCATGAATAATATGTACAGATTTAGGAAGAATCTTTGTAAGCTTATCCCCTCTTTCTCCTCTCGAAGATGGAGTCTTTTTCTTGCTTATTTCTTTGCCTCCTTCTCGATGAGAATAGGAAGTGCAAGATTATTCCTCTTCTTTTTTCTTATCCTCCTTGGGGAGGTTCTTCATGGATCTAAAATATGATGAGATAAAACCCATCCTCTTCAATATTCTGATCTCTTGGGCTTAGACTCATAGGCTGAGCCAAGACTATGCTTTGATACCAATGTAATATTCCAAATCTGGAACAGCTAGCAAGGCATGACTGGAAAATGCATTTTCCAGTAATGGCTACTATAGGAATTGAAACCAAGACCTGGATGACTTATAAAAATGTGTCTAAGTGCTAAATCCAAGAGGAGGCTCCAAACATATCCTTCTAAGTGGGTTAAACATATCTCCCACACTTAGATGTCCTCAAAAAGTTCCCGATGAAGGGACTGCAACAATACTTGAACAAGGATTGAATACACAACATTATTTTAATGAGCCATGAAACATGAAGATGTAAATAGCTGATCAATGTATAATATAGCAGCAGAAGAGTACAATGCTTTGAGGAATCAATCACTCAAGCTTGGCAATGAAAGCCTCAACAAGACATGTACATCAAATGTGACAAAACACTACTACATGAATATGCCCTAGCTATGAATACACAGTTTATATGGAGAAACTGTAATATACAAAATGAAAATGTAATGACATGAAAATATCAGCTCAATAAATGAGGGGGAGTAAGCTCTCAACCCTTTAAAACACTAATACAACAATAATACACAATCCCTGGAAGGATTGGCTACAATATACATGAAAATGACAAATCTATAGAAATGTCGAAGTTGCTGGGTAGCAGCTACAACTAAATACTAGAAATACATGGAGATGGCTGATGATGATGCTCAATCTGAAATAAACCTCCTCCAACAGATCTCTCAAGTGATAGAGTGACCCTATCCCTGAAGATCTCTTCCTCCAAGATGATGGTGCAACCCCTCACTGCACATATGTACTGAAATAACGCAGTATGGAGAATGGAATATGCTATCTATGATGGGAGATGCTTGGCCTTGATGCCAAGATATGAAAATCAGCTCTGAAACCTTCTTTACTAACCTTTTCGAGGAATAGAGACTCCCTCCTCTGAAAGATGAGACAAGGAATGGTGTTGTGGAACCCCTCCACTACAACACCTAGAAACACTACGTTATACTTCAGTAGAAATAACGCAGTGACTAAATAAGTGGCTTTGGCCTTGAGCCAATATGTGGAGAAAATGAAGAGAAATCCTTTAAGAGGCCTCTCAAGAAGGAGAGGAAATCCTAAGCAGGAATCCCTCGTGCTAAACAACACTGCAACTCATCTGAACAGTCAGAGATTGCAAATAGTCTAAGCAGACAAATATCAATATACTCAAAGATGTCTCACTATGGATGCCTCTTCCTCCTTTTATGTAAGTGAATGCCTCTTTGCCCAGGACCCCACACATTAGGGTTTCTTCCACAAAGAATATTCCTTCCTCTCAGACTGTGTTGTCTTCTCATGCAAGCTACACCTCTTAGGCAGTGCTGTTGACTTGGTCAAACTTGACCTTGTCCTCATGCAATTGCCCCTTTTCACACTGGAAGGTGCAAAATTAAGTTGCTCCATTGATCCTTTTCACACTATGAAGGATATTATTCCTACTTATGGGCCTTTTACCCATTTTATTCATCTCCTAGATGACATAAGCAAAAATTAATATTCCAATTTGCTGCTTGCAAATTTTGGAATATTATAATGACTGAAGGTTGTCAAACTCCAAAGAATAAAAAAGGAGACCAAAAACAACTGTCATGGCACCTGCAACAAATCAAAAGTGGCCAAGAAGAGACATATCAGGCATGATTTATAATCTTTGTCAAAGAGGATGTGTCATAGTCAAAATCAGTAAGAAGGTAAGGAAATATGTTTAAGATCACTTACATTCAGAAGTGTCAAAAAGGGATAAAACATGTTTTTCAGTTTCTCAGTGTAGAAAGAGGTTTGACAGTGCCAAGACCCTCAAAGGTTAAAAAGGACATCTTCATCTTTCCAGCAAGCCATCACCAAAGGAAGAAGAATTACCTTGAAAATTTTTCAAATCACCTGCAAAAAGGTCAAAAAGGATATTAGTCAAATGATAAAGTAAAATAAATAAATAGCAAAAGTGGGTTTCTGATTTTAATTTATTTTTCCAAGGGTATAAAGGCATCCTAGCTATCATTTTAGCTCATTGTGCATTTGAGGAGAGCAAAAAACCTTAAGGAGAAAAATTCAGAGTTTGAGTGAAAACTTCTAGGTAAGTTCACTTGCGCTACGCTCAGAACCTAGCGCTGCGTTTACAGACCCTAGCACTGAGTGAATAGGGTTCTCCACAATGCATTTTTGCACTGTGCTGCGCATATACAGGGCGGTGCTACACATATATCCTAGCACTGCGCCCAGGTAGACTGACACATACAGGGGCACGACGCCGTTCCCATAGGCCCACTCGACACCCATTTTTTCGCCCAACGCTGCACGCACAGAGCACAAAATAGGCTTGGCGCTGCACCCAAGGGCCGACAGGCCTGCACGAGATGTGCATTGCATTCACAGAGCACCCGACTCGCCTGACGCTTTGCTGAGAGGCACATGACAAGCCCGACGCTGCGCTAATGTAGAAATTCCTCCAAATTGCAAAAAATTTTCCACGAGTTAAGGGAAGCACCTCCAATACGCCTCCAAAGACCTGAAAACAAGCTAAAAGCTGGTAGGTGGCCTTTCCTCCTTGTCATCCAAGCAATTTTCATGATTTGGTGATTAAAATAAATGATTAAAACCTAGTATTTTCAAGCCCTAGGTCTTCCTGACAAGCAAACCTCTGTTTTTGACCTATGAGCAATTAGTTGTCATTTGAAGGGGAGTGAACTAGGGTAATATCAAACAATTTCATGTAAAAGCCCTCATCAAGCTCAAACGCACTCAGTCATATACCTCACCTCCATATCACTCATTTGCAAGAGCTTCCCACCATCATTTTCATTTTACTCCTCTTGCCCAAGTTTGTCCACAAACAACCCTAATCACCATGTCAGGAGCAAAATACAGTAGCAGTAGTGAAAAAGGCCAAAGGCCTATGAGGCTAATCCACAAAGGAGGAAAGGTAAACAAATTTGAACCCCAAAGCACTGTATAGATCATTTCCTCTCCCATGATCCTCTCATGCTTTCAGAATGTGGGGTGCTTCCAGTTTTGTGAGAGAATCAAACAAGTGCAAAATCACCCAAAGCTTACAAGGCTTTTCATTCTTAACCTGCATGACAAACAATCAAGCCTTACAGGGGTGGATTTTGAACTATCAGCAGATGCCATATCTAATGCTACAGGTATACCTACTATTGGTGAAAAGTGGTTTAAGAAATCTAAATTGAACAAGAACTATTATGAGCCATTTGTCAAGACTAGGTACAGAGAAGGTTGCAAGGCTATTTTCCCTTTCTCACACCTAAAACGGAGATTTTCACCCTCGATGAAAGTCATTATGAAGTACTTTACCTGTGAGGGGAGATACTCTAGGCTCTACTCCTACCATGTTATATTTCTCATGCATTTCACAATTTTCAAGATGCTCAACTTGCCCTACTACCTCTATACGAGTATGGACAAAATTTCCAACAAATGCAGAGTTTGTTTCACCATTCATTGATCAAGATGGTGGTTCTGCATCAGTTGGAATAGAAGGGCATACCTTGGGAGGTATTCATAGCCCATTAAGTCTTCACAAGCCCATAGCCTTCTCATCCGCCAAACTTTCCCTCATCATCTACACAAGTGTCCTCACCTCAGGAAAACCTCCCTTCCTTCCCTTCTCTTGATGCATCAGGTGAAGAAGGAAGTGGAAATTAAGAATCAAGTGAAAATAAGGGAGATAATGATAGTGAGTCAAATCAAAATGAAGAGGATGAGAGTGACAAAAAATCAGTCCAAAGTGAGGTAGAGGCAAATGATGAAGAAGAAGCAGATGATGAGGAAGAGGAAAATGATGAGGAAGAGGAAGAAAATGATGATGAGGTAGAGACAAAAACTGATGAAGAGGAAGAAGAAGAAAATGAAGATGAAGAAAGGGGGAGTGAGCATGACAATGATGAAGATGAAAATAGTGACAAAATGGAAGAGGATGATGAAGAAGATGAGGAGGTTGACAGTAAGAATGAATTGAGCATTGATGAAAAGGAGGTCAGCAATAAAATAGAGGACATAGAGGCAGAGAATGAAGAGGAAAATGATGAGGCTGCAACATAAAATGATGATGAAGCAGAGACAAATAATGAAGATATGGAAGAAGATGACAATGACAAAGATGATGACAATGAGGAAAATGCAGAAGCTAAAGGCAGCAGTGACAAAAATGAAGCAATCCTCAGTGATGAAAAGGACAACAAAGAGGAAAATATTCATGACAGTCATGACAACAGTCAGCTCCTCAGTGATAATTAGAATGATGGCAGTGCAGAAGATAAAGAGGAAAGTAGTCCTAGTAATGATGACAATGAAAAAGGGGAAGGGGCTGATAGTCCAAATGATGATCACAACAGTGAAATGGAAATCAGCTGCAACGAGTGACAAAATGAAGAGTTTGATGACAACAACAAGGATCACAGCCATGATAAAGAAACCAACAAAATCACCATCACACCTCTTTCATTCACATATCAGAGAGGGCCAAGGCTTGTGTTTTTTGCCTCTAAAAGGAAAGGGACCATGCCATCTACCTCAGCTTAGCCACTAGACAAAGGTAAACAAAAGGTAAAAGAAGAAAAAGAAGATCATGAGGTGGAAAGGGAGTTTGAAATCATTCAGTTGGACAATGATGAGGAGGATGAAGCAAGGATCTCAAACTTTCTCATCCAAAACAAAAATGCACTCATTGAAGACCTCCAAGCTAATCTGAATAGGGCCAACAGTGTGAATGATGCCCTTGACTTGGAAAATAGGCAGCTAGGAGCACAAATTGATATTTATGAGGCTAGAGCCATTAAGGCCCTGAAAGAAGCCCAAAGGGCATAGGTGAAACTAGAAGAGTTCATGGGAACTTATGAAGAGAGTAAGGATGAGGAAGGTCAATATAGGAGGATGCCTAGAACCATGGGGTTGAAGAAGGCATTGGCAAAGCAAAAAAAACAAGAAGTAGCCCTAGCATAACATCTCTGCCTAGATGAGTTGTTGGCCATGGAGATAGCACAGGATTAGGAGCCTTGGTTGGAAAGAACCAACATACACTTGAAGGCCAAGTTGGAAAGGGAAAATAAGGATCTTGATCTCCAAAGAAAGATGACTAAGCATTATGCCCAGAGAAATCAAGTTGCAAGGGCTAAACTAAAGAAGGCTCAAACCAAGATCAAAGCACTAAAAGAAACAAAGGCTAAGCTAACCTTGGAATTTTGGCACAAGCTTCTCTACAGTTCTCCCAAACCCCATGAGGGAGACATCCACCAATTTTGAGGGAATTTTGACATTTTTTGTTTTTTTGAGAATTTGAATGGCACTGCGCTTTTCCCTCAGGCATACTAAGAGGGAGAACTTTACATTTTTGGATTTCTCATGCCTACTACACTATGCTTACCAAGTTTCAAAGCAATTTGGAGTATTTTTTATCCCTCAAAAGGTCAAAAAACACCTCATTTTTCACCTTTCTGCCTCATTTTCAGGCTTGGCGCTGCGCTCAGAGCAGTTTTGGGAAAATTGCCTTTTGGATAGGTTGCGGGAGCTCAATCAGAAAACCAATGGTTGATTTGGAAAGTAGACTCAGCCAGATTTCCAACAGGCCATCACAGGAAAATTTCGACATTGGGAAGGTCACCAAAAGTTGGCTGCAAGTGGGCCTATTTTATGCCTGTGAGGGCACTGCGCTTATAGACAACATTGTGTGTGTTTGGCCAAATGTCAACAAAACACACTCATTTATTGAAAAATGATATTTTAATGTTTTTTGAGGCAAATCACTCTAGAAGTAGGTGCTAGAAGTTATTTTGGCATTTATTTCATGGGATATTTTGTGCCTTGGGCCTTGCATGGTCTCTTGGTAATTTATGACATTTATGAGTGATTTTGACATTTTCCAACCCTATCTATGGTTTTTTCCCTCCTTTGATAGATAAATAGAGCATGAGGGATTCATTGTAAATGTTGGAATTTGACGACTCTTTGGATCAATACACAGTCTTTGGAGGTTGAAGAGAAATTTGGTGTTGTGGAGCTTGTGAATGGCTTGTTTTTCTTGTTGATGGAGGAGGCTTGCTTGCGGGAACCCTGAGCTTGGTTAATGGTGAAGTGTTTCTATTTCCTGTTATTGTTTTCTCATGTATCATTATGTTTCCATCTTTCTAAATTGCAGTAGGACAAAGGATTTAGACTAAGAAATGTTCTCAAAGGCACCTTAGCTCTGTTTGTTCTTCACTGCCTCTATGTTTTCTTCTGTTGGGTCTTTCTAGAGAATTCTTAACTGCTCTCTAGACCCCCCAAGCTTGTTTATTTCATGAATGGTTTAATACAGTAGGTATCAAAGATGATTTATGGTTAGCCCTGCTTGTTTGATGGCTCTAAACATTGTTCTTGAGGTCTCTCTCCAAAGTACCATTAATTAGGTCTGCCAAAGAGGCTATGTTTTGATCATACCCTTTGTCCATGCTTGAAGAATTATTTTGGAGATCTTCATAGCTATGGTTAATGATGTTTAGGCATTCCCTCTTCTTTTATTAAAGTTATATGTGTATCTTGAATATTTTCTAACCTTGAAGGTGAAATCACTAGAAGTTAAATGAGTTTCTCACCTTTTATATTTCATTGGAATGTTTGTCTTGAATGCTTATTTTATTAAGTTGAATCAAAGAGTTATTGGTTTGCCCTGTCTATTGATTACTTCTTCATGCTTATGTATTTAAGTCCCTTCTTGTTAAAAATGTTACATGATAAAAGATTCTTGATTTCCCTTTACCCTACCTTTTTTCACAAACTTGATGTCCATATCATTTCCCATAAACCTTGAAAATCCATTGACCAATGCTAGATTTGCCTTGTGATGCTCTCCGATCCATTGTTAAACTTTCCATGACTTTTATAGACTCCATAGCCCAATGACTTGAATATTTCCTCATTCCATCTATTCTACTTGATCATATTACCCACCAAAACAAACAAAAAAACCCTACACTTAACAACTAGCCTAAAATCAAACCCTAGAAGCAAACAAGTTCACATCCTTTGCAAAAATAGAGAGAGCCCTCTCTGAGTCCAAGAAGGCTAGGTCCTAGGACTCCAAAGACTAGTCTAATGTTACCCTGTGAATTTGATCTCACCAATCTAACAAATCACAGGAACCTAACAAAATGGCGATCACGGTGGGACATTCTGAGTCAGTGACAATCTAAGTACCCCTTAGGACTTCATAAACCCTTGTACACAACATCCATTGATTTATCACCAACTCATAGCCTAACAAAATTTGCAGTCAAGGTGAGAGGCTTTCTGAAATTAGTGACAATCTAAGCACTCCTTACAACTTCAGAAACCCTTATCAAATAATAGAGAACTCCAACTGTTAGCCAACGAGTAGAATTTTGTTGTTTCACCATCCTAGAAAAATGATGACTCAGCTGTAGGACACTCATAAAAACCTTAGGGATACATAAAGGAACTCAAAAAACCCAAAAACATCCCTAGATTGGTTCTTTGTTAGTTATTGGTGGTGGACTATAAACATACATCCTTAAAACATCAAAAAATATCCGTCTGACGACTCCACAAGCCTCTAGTAGGCCTTCTAATTTTACTAGTGTTCTTAGATTTCCATAGGGTTGTGTCAAGTTAGCCCTGAGAAGTTTTAAAGTCCTAAACACACACTGTGTGAGTTTAGCAAACACTAAGAGAGGTCAGCCTTCCAAAAACAGTCCTAAAACTTTTAGCCTCTCTATATTTTGGGTTTGAAATCTAGCTTCACAAAGGATTAGTACCAGATCTCACCCAGACCCAAATCTTCTATTGGCTCGAGGGGTCCTAACCCAGGTTCGGTGTGCAAGGTTTGCCAACAAACCCCTATACTACTGGCCCTTTTGGCAGTGACCTGCTTGCGCAGGTCAAAGTCTCACCCGAAGTAGTATGGGTGGGTGCTGGAACCAGGTTTCTACACCCTGAGAAAGGATGGGTAAGCCAAGCATAGCTACGCTAGGTCCTGTAGTTCCCAGATTACCTTGTTCTACGCAGGGTTAATTAAGTCTCTGTTCACATCCACATGCGCTAGATCTATAATTATATGCTTTTATGACATTAAAATAGTATTACATAAACATAACAGAATAGATCTAGATCTAGAAACACACTTACACTGCTCTTCTCAGCTCAAAGACAGAAAATGCACAATGCAAAAATTATCAACAATTCACACAAGAGTACTCACAGATTCAGTTCTCTATCAATCCTTCTTATTCATTCATTCATCAATTCTTCCTTACAATTCCCTTCCCAACCTGCGCACACAACAGTAGGTTTCGCACAAAGCTGGACTTGGATCTCCGCGCACACAGCCAGTAGGAGTCCTTTTCCCCAAAACCCAAACCAATAGCTTAAACCAAAATTCGCATCAATAGCTTATCATTCTCGTTCTTTACAATACAAAATGCTCCTCTATTTATAACAATCTAGCCTAGACTTTCCTATGGTCTGCAAACTATGGTTTTCGGACCCCTGGTTTACCCTTTTACCCATTACAATGCGTTCGGGGCTTTGACCCACCCCAAAACCCCTGCGCTAGACTAAATCTAATAAAAAATATTCAAAATGGACCAGTTTCGCAGCTTTTAGGAGACCCTGTTCCAACAGTCCCCCAACAAAATCTTGTGACTCGTTCCGAGTCACTGTGGTGGTGCGGACTAGATCTGCGCACGCAAGGTATCCAGAGCACTGTTGAGTGGAGGGATGATGTCCCGACTTTCAGCCACAACCTTCCGAGCAAGATCGACCAGCTCCTGGGAGGGTGGTCCTTCAATGGCTGAGGTAACACTTTCACGAAGCTGATTAAGTCGCTTGGTCACACCATCAATGTCTTGTGATAATCAGAGGGCTGTGGTAGTCCAAGGATTCAGATGTTCTGCCATGATGTGTTGTTTATGCCAGAGTTTCTCAATCTCATCCTGGAGATCATTACTAGTTTTTAGTTGGGCTAATCGCTGGGCAGGCACCAAAGTAGGCAGCGTAGCATTGAGCTGTTCGAAGACTTATTCCTTTTGTTGTAAGTCCTGATTAATTTGTTGCAGGACTAGATCGCGCTGGAACCTAGTCTATATTTGGATGGTTGAATCCATCAGCTGGTTAACTTGAGCAATTTGCTTCAAAATATTAGTGGTCGTGTCGGTGACTAGGGCAGTACACTGGGCGCGGACTTCCAGTGGTGTTTCAGGCTGTAGTTTGTCCTGTAAATCAGAGATCTGTTGCTCCAGCTGTGCCTTGACAGTGTGTATTTCCATCCGAGATGCTTTCAGAGCAGCAACCAGTTTTTCCACCTTATCCCGAGGTGTATCCACAGATGGAATCTCATCGGTAACCTCCGTGCAGAGCTGGTGGATCAAAGTTTCAAGCTCCGTCTGTTGTGACCCGGCCAGGAGAAAATCAGCAACTTGATGCGTAATGGTGTGCTCAGCTTTTGGTGCACGACTGATCGCGGGTGCGAAAATCCTTGAAGACAACATGATGAAGGTCGTGTAAGGCTCCTTGGGGCAGTGCAACCAGGTCCAGCTGAGTTCCTATCAAGGCATTAGTAGGGATATTCCAGAGACGACGAGCCTCCCTGAGTGGGACTGACTGGCTGTTAACTGACAGGGGGTGTGCCTGGCTCGTGCTGGTTGGGAGGGTATCAATCTTGATTTGGAGAGCGCAAAGTTTGGCCCGGAGAGAGTTGACCCTGGCATGCCACTGGGTCTCGACCAATGCCCACTTATCTTCCGTAGCCATGGTGACTGAGTCTGTGATCTGCTCTAGGTCACCGTCTGTTAGTGTAACTATCGCATCATATTGTGTGCAGCGGGCGTGATGTTTCTTTCTAGGTCCTGAGGCTGATTCCCCTGTCCTTTTAGTGCTTGGGGGAGGGGTGGTAGCTTTGTCGAAGCCTACCTGGGTCGGAGCTATAGCAGGCTACTATGGCGGGTTACCTCTGGGCTCGGCTGCAACTGATGCTGGCTGGTGGGGTGCTGTGGTCTCCCCAGGAGTGTCGGTGAGGCATTTTTTCCAGATAGGGGGCCACAGCGAGATTAGTAGGTCAATTTCTTCATCTGCTACAATATAAGGCAGTTCCGTCCATGTCTTGTTGGCGAGGCTGCAAATCTGGACATGGTGCATGGTAATTTGGAAGGCAACAACATTCTTGTACTTGTCATATATTGTTGGGGACAACTGGGGTCGGGGGTTAATGGCTGCTGTGACACTACTCTGGAAGAGGATCCAAAATACCTTGTTATCCTCAATGCGTTGCTTAACCTTAGAGTCCCATAAATGAGCATACCGAGCACCTTCGCACATCCCATGAGGAAGCTCAGGAAGGACCGACTCCTCAGGTTTGTCCCAAGCGACGAGTGCTATGAGGAATAATAACCACGAATAGAAGAATGATGTCCCTTGCTCCTGGGATTCGCGGACATTAGCTAGAAATTCGTCGCACAAGTATTGAGCCCAGTTGAAAAAACACCCTTCGCGGACAATCTGGCTAGTTGGATTACATAGGCAGGGATAGTCGCAACTTGGCACTTCCTCATGAGCTTGCAGGCTAAGAGCCGAGTACCCATTTGTGTGGCAGGGTCATTGATAGTCTGAATTACAAACCCACGCTGATTTCGTTGTATCGCGTAGGTCTCCAGGACAAACGTAGCAGTAGCACCTTTGTACTTCTTTCTGACCTTTGCCAGCAGGTGCGGGCCTTGCATCCGGAGGCCTGTGATCTTGTGGATCAACGCAACATCAATAGGGACCCTCTCACGAATCCATAAGCAACCATCGTGAATGAGGGCTAGTAACTGGCGAGCCAAGCAATCAGTGATGTTGTAATGGCCAAAGTGGGGCATTCAAAGCATATTCAGAAGTCTGGATCTTGCCAAGCCACATACCCAGCGCTGAGGTACTACCATGACTCCGTCATCCTTATGGATTGTATCAAAGTATAATGCAGGGGCCAATTCCGGGAGATTTTCATAGTTCGCCAAATCGTGATCATCAAACTTGACCTCATGGAGGTGTCTGCAGGGATCACTGAGGATGGGGACCTCCCATGGGGTTAGGGGGGTTTGGAGGTATTAGACCAAGCCATCCAAGTTTTTGGGCGTTCGTGTAGATGGTATTCGTGATCGAACAAAGGGGGGTAACCAATTGATCGGGTTAGCTAGCAAAGCACCCTCCTGTTCATCCTGTTCAGAGGGTGGGGGCCTGGCATGTCTTGGGGAGATGCGCGGCCTTCTTGCCACTTTTGGGGTTTTCTCCAAGCTCTGAGCTTTTTCCTTGCCTTTCCGTGTGGCCATCGAGGGGGGGGGGGGGGGGGTACTTCTTCTAATTCGGGCTCAACCTCCAGGACTTCTTCAACAACGGGCTTGGTCGGGGTAGATGTTTTGGCAGGGGTAGTAGCCAACATCCTTGCGCGGAAAATGAATCATGGCTCTGGGTGACTACTATCCGATGGAGGAGGTTGACCAGACATGAGAGGGATACTGCGGTTATGAAGAAGCTTGTTGCTCAAATGCTTCCACACAACGCTTGAGGCAGGTTAGTTGTATAAATGAGATAATACCGCTAACTGGACCAACCTACCCCCTTTTAAGAACTTCCAATCGTATGATGGAGAGGGATATTTTACTCGGGGCGAGTTTTCCAAGGAACGGTAAAAATTTCCCATTACTCGTCCCGCCAGAGGCTCGGAAGCCGCTTCTTTCAACAGTAACTTCTGCTTTTTATCAGTAGGTACTATTTCAATGGCTATTTTTTTTGTCCCCAATGGTCTTGATGTACTTGTCACGCTAGGGTCAGCCATCTGTGACAGCTGCATATCTTCCCCCAACACAGGCTTGCTTCCTAGGCCATTCCTGACCCAGGACCACAAGGATTTTATCATCTGTTCTACTAAGGCCCCAAGGGAGGCTGTTGGAAAAGTATACCGTTTGACTCGTAGCTGCTCTTTCGCAATAGATGTGGGGCTGCTACCTGCTGAGCCTACAGCTGTCGTAGGAAGCATGTTGCCTGTTTGTGGGTCAGACCGACCCTTTCTTGAGGTGGGTTCGCAGCAGTTGATCAAGCCCGACCTCGTACAGGTCTGTTCTTCTGGGACAACAGAGAAGGAGTCCTTTGTGATGCAAAGAAAACACAATGTAGAGGCTTCCCCTAGCCGGTTCTGCCAAATTTCAAGTTCCTCACTGGGATCAGACAAACCCTCAATATCCCCCTCATAGCGTAGTACTGCATCCTTGGTCAGATTATCCCTATCTTGCGTCGTCAGCTTATAGATATAATCCATGTCTACCCCCTTGGGTATGGGTTTCGTATATCGTTTGCCTTCTGCAGGGTCCAATGGCATGACTAACCTTGTGCCATTATTTTCAAATACCATGCTTCGGTTTTTTAAGTTAATGATACTGCCCATGTCGATGGCCCAATCCAATCCTAGTAGTGCAGGGTAGGGGTTCGCATCCTCGGTGATCTTAATGACTTTGAAGTCAGCCTGGAATCTCACTCCTGCAACATCCACGATAATCCCAGAGAGCCTCCCCAGAGGTACTATTTTTTGGTGATTGGCCATTCGGATCTGGATGGTGGATCTTTCCAGATTTGGTTCCCCCATGCATTTCCAAGTTTGCTTAGGCAATACATTGGCATCCAACCCAAGGTCTAAGATAACCCAATTCATCTCGTAGTTGCCAATCTAGACTGTCCACCGCATTTCCTTGCCAGTGCGCCTTTGATACTTATACAACTTATGCACATCCTTAACGTCGCGCGACAGGGCAATGTGTGCTGCGCAACTCTCTAGTAAAGCCCATAGACTCCATACTGCCTGGGGGCTACGTAGCAGTCTCAGGCATGTCTGCAAGAAAATTTTAACCTCCTAAATTACCTTCACGTCCCCAGAGTAGTCAGACGTAGAAGCTTTAGTCTCGAGGAAGTCCTTCCAAGCTTCCATAAACATTTCCCTTGCTTTGTCCAGGTCCATCCCTTCTTGGTTGCTAACCGCTCTGTGGATCAGTGTTTCAGTTTCATCTTTCTCATCAATCCCCCTAGTCGCCAATCCACTGCGTGTTACCACATTCACCCTTGGGTCCTTACCCCTTCGCTCAATTTGGACCCTTGCACCTTCTGTGTAGACGGGAGCTGCTTTTCCTGTATCTTTGCTTTCAGGACTGGACAATCTTCCAACGTATGGTCCCACTGTCTACAATTCCTGCAGGATTGTCGTGTGGGGTCCAGACAATCCCTTGCAAAATGCCCTATGCCTCCACAGTTATAGCAGATCAATTGGCCCCGGCCCCGACCTTCTCTTCCACTTCGGTTCCCGTCCCTTCTTTCGGAGGGGGAGTCATTCCTGCCTGCGGGAGTTTTTGGTGAGGCAGGGTCTAATTGTACTTCCGACAACTTTCTCCACTCTATTACTAAATTATGGATTCGGCAGTCCTGCTCTTCATGGCCAACTGACAGGCAGAACCGGTACCAGCGTTGCTTTGGTTCTAAAATGTCGGTGCCCAGACAAAGGCAGCGACTGGTATTACGCTACCCCTTTACGCAGCCATCCCCACACCAAAACGTAGATCCACTTGAGCTTCGTTGTTTTGAGCTAGGCTCCCCTGATCCCTGGTGCCCTAGGCTGGGTTCTCGAATTCGCAAGTGGCCTGGTGTTTGCCATAGTTTCGTGCCAGCCTTTCTTCCTTTTTCTCATTGTAGGTCCTGAATCTCCTGGCGCATAGCCCCAAGCTGCGCCTGGATCTATTGTACCTTCAACGCAACTTTTTTTCTAGGCGTAGCTTCTAGTCTCATGGCAGCCTCTAAAGCCTTATCTTGTGAGTCAAAAGTCTGGTGACCCATAGGTATGCGTAGGTGAGGGAGTAGCATGGCAATGAACCACTCCGTAAGCTGTCTATCATCATACTGAAATTCTCCTTCTCTGATAGCTTTTTTAAGGCGTTGATCCACTTCCCACCTAGACTCGGTTGCTCCCTACTTAAAATATCTTATGTCTGCTACAACCTGAGAGTAGGATTTAAGTTTCCAGAACTGCTATTTCAGGGAGTCCTTAATGTTTTGAATAGATGCGCCCCCATTTTGAGATATGTACCTCATATACCATTCCAAAGCTATTTCTTCGAAGGCCAGGGATAGCTGCGCTTTTTTCATAGTATCACTCACCACACCCTGCGCAACCCATACTGAGTCTGCCACAAACCAGAATTGATCCATGTCTTCATCGCCCATGCCCTTAAAGGTAGGTAATTTCAAGTGCACCTCCATGTCTCCTTCTTGATAGGTTTCCCGCATTCGCTTGCCATTACCCAAGCCCTTTATCAGAATTCTTCAGGTCCTGACAACGGAACCAATTGTTGGCTCGAGGGGTCCTGACCCAGGTTCGGTGTGCAAGGTTTGCCAACAAACCCCTATAATACTGGCCCTTTTGGTAGTGACCTTCTTGCGCAGGTCAAAGTCTCACCCGAAGTAGTATGGGTGGGTGCTAGAACCAGGGTTTTTCACCCTGAGAAAGGATGGGTAAGGCAAGCAGAGCTACACTAGGTCCTGTAGTTCCCAGATTCCCTTGTTCTGCGTAGGGTTAATTAAGTCTTTGTTCGCATCCACGTGCGCTAGATCTATAATTATATGCTTTTATGACATTAACACAGTATTACATAAACAGAACAGAATAGATCCAGATCCAGAAACACACTTACACAGATATTCATAGCTCAAAGACAGAAAATGCACAATGCAGCAATTATCAACAATTCGCACAAGAGTACTCAGAGATTTAGTTTTATATCAATCCTTCTTATTCATTCATTCATCAATTCTTCTTTACAATTCCCTTCCCAACTTGCGCACACAGCTGGACTTGGATCTCCACACACACAGCCAGTAGGATTCCTTTTCCCCAAAACCCAAACCAATAGCTTAAACCACAATTTGCATCAATAGCTTATCATTCTTGTTCTTTACAACACAAAATTCTCCTCTATTTATAACAATCTAGCCTAGACTTTCCTATGGTTCGCAAACTGTGGTTTTTGGATCCTTGGTTTACCCTTTTACCCATTACAATGTGTTCGGGGCTTTGACCCACCCCAAAACCCCTGTGCTAGACTAAATATAATAAAAAATATTCAAAATGGATCAGTTTCATGGCTTGTAGGAGACCCTGTTCCAACATCCTCCCACCATAGTTTATGACCCATAAAATATTTTGTGGAAAACTTCTAAAACTGGAAACTCAACTACTATTAGGACCATTCATAGAGCAAGCTCTGTCCCTGAACATCTTACAGCCTTGCAAGACCCCCAGTTTGACTTGCATCGTACAAGAAACCTTTTCAAAACCAAGTCACAAAGTGGGATTGACCAGACTGACCTTGAGCCTTTGGATTTGCAACAGAGTTCGAGCAGAGAAGCCTCTCCTTCCACTCCTCCTGACTTTCAGCTTCTCCATCAGTTTAGCTCTTTTCATACCAAGTCTGCTCAAAACCAGTTTGCTGGTCCAAGTACCTCTTCCACCCCCATCCACACATCCATTGTTCAAACCACTCCACTTCATCCACCACCCCCTCTCACAAACCCTCCCCTTGTAAATCATTCTTGGATCCCATTCACTCTCATCATGGTAGCATGGTATGCCCCCCTTGCATTGCCACAACCTTTGTTATCCTTACCACATGATTACCAGTCCAAAATCCCTCACTTTACTGGAGCTGAATCCATCACTACCCAACCACATGTAGATAGCATAAATTATGCCTTTGATTACATGGAAATAGAAGAGGAAACCATTAAAATGAGAATATTTGCACAAAGCTTAGGAGGAGAAGCCAAAAAATAGTTCAAGACCTTGACTCCTAACACCATACATGATCTCTCTTCCTTTTACTAGAAATTTATAAACAATTGGGAAATCAAGAAAAACCCTCTCCAAATTCTCTTAGAATATAACAACCTTAAGAAAAACCAAGCCTTACAAACCAAGCCTTACAAATAACGAAGCCTTACAAAGACCTGTATTCCTTCGATTGAAGTAGGGTGAAGTGTTTGGGCCTAATCAAGGATTTATGTGTCAATCTGGCACAAATCCAGGCTAAGGGCTTGGTCATGAACATAGTAGTAGCTGACATTCCCCCTAAGTATGGCATGATTTTATCCTGGTCTTGGGGAGCCAAGCTTCAGGGGAACCTCCAACTTGACATGTCATATGCTACCATCCCTGTTTTCAACCAAACAAGGAGATTGCACCCCGAATCACACATGAAGTTTATGGTTAGCAGCCAAGAAAGGCCAAACAACACACCTATTTATTCCATCCATTCGAATCTTGACTCATTGATTTTGTATAATGAATAAGACTTTGATGAAAAGTTAAATGAAATTGAGATAGATCTGGACATGCTTCAACAACCAAACTAGGCACTGCATGAAGAAATGCACAGCCAAAACTATAACAACCATGAAGAACAACATGATTGAAAAGTTGAACTTAACTTTCTGCAAACTGAAAATGAAATTACAAAACCAAAAACTAGTTTAGAATCTAAAATAGGTTGCTCAAATGAAGGGAAAACCTCAGAAACAGAACCATCTCCTTTTTCCAATCCAAAAGTGCTGGAATACTTTCACCTAACATAATTTTTTAAGAATCTGGGTCAAAAGAGTCTTAAGGTTTTTCCATATATAGAAAACTCATCATCAATGGGTTTGGTCATTTCAAAAGAGTTGTTAAATCCAAAAAATGTTGCTAGAGACCATAAATGAGTATATACTGAGACTAATATAGAGGAGTATAATATAGGCAGCCTAAAAAGACCCAAAATGATTAAGTTATCCAAGACTTTACCACTTCACACAAAACTGAAATACATAACGCTGTGCAAAAAGTTTCAGGATGCTTTTGTATATGGTGATAAAATCTCAAAACCTTGTGACACAAACATTATTCAAAGATGATTTCCTTTCAAAAAATACCATGAACCTTTTGAGAAAGTTGTGTCACTAACAAAGAAAACAAAGGGTCATAGGCTATGTGTAGACTTTAGGTACCTGAATAAACCCTCCCTAAATAAAAAATACCCCTTTCCCAAGATAAATCATTCTTTACAAAAGGTAGCAGTTTCTAACAAGATGTCATTACATGGTAGTGTTTTAGGTTACCATCAGGTGACAACACTTCCAATTAATCAGCATAAATCCACTTTCAAAGCACGTTGGGGAACCTACATGTTTGATCAAATGCCTTCTGGTTTGAGGAGAGTAGAAGCTACTTTCCAAAGGGCCATGGCTCCTGATTTTAGTTTCATCACTATGATATACATTGATGACATCCTGGTGTGTTTGAAAACTAAGGAAGAATAATTTTTTCACCTAAGAAGGATCTTTGATAGAAGCAAGGTTTGGAAGCAAGACTCAAAGAGAAAATGCAAAGGAGAGCATGGCCTATTTGAAAATTTTTGGAAAAATCCTTACACCATGCACTCAAATAGAGGTAACAAGGTTTTATGTTTACAAGAGCTAAATGGAAAAGGGTTGATTGGAGATCCTGTTGATGACAAGATGCTTGAGCACCATCATTGTCAAGAATCCTAGTTTGAAATTTTCATTCATTGTACATAACATTGCATGAGGAAAATCAATAAAAACACAAAAACATAGAAAGAAGGAAAAAGATGGTAGAATTTGAAAAAGAGGTACAACCCCAAACCCAAAAAATAGTAATGTTGAAAGTGTGCAAGCCTAAATGCCACTACTTGTTCAAAAGAGTATTGTTGAGTCATCTAGCCTAATCATGGCTGAACATTTTTTCAATTTATTGCTGATAGGATTAGTGAAAGAGAACTTGTCAAAACATCTAAACTTGAATTGTCATTGAGAATATATTAGGAAGAAAATATTATGGTTCTCCATGCTCAAATCTGAACCAAAGAGAAAGATGGGAAGGTTAACAAATGATGAAACACAACCCTCATACTTTCTAGTTTTGTTTGTACAAAAATAATGTCTGTGTGCAGCCTGTCCTAATGCCACAACCCGTGGTTAATCAGATAGCTTAATCCTGGTTAAATCATGTTTTCAATTTCATATCAGTAGATTAGAGAATGAAGTCTATCATACAACTTAATCTTGACAGTCAGTTATTCTAGGTAGAGAATAAAGAGAGTTCACTAGCATAATCTGAACTCTTGGAAGAAATAAGGGTAGAAATAGACAGTTTGTTTTTCTTTCAAAAGAAGAAAATTTCAAGGGTTTTCCAGTCCAAGTGCACCCAAGGAAGAAAAAATTCTAGGCAAAGTAAGCTGGGTAGGTAGAGATGAGTTTCAAGAAAACATATCTTTCAGATTTTTAGATCATAGCTTCAAGAGGAACATCATCAAATAAAAGAAGAAAAATCTGCCCAATGGATGAGGCATTGGTATTCATAAACTCAGAGATTGAATACCTGAAGTTCTGGACACCTCCTAAAAAGTAGATTCCCTCCCCAATTGGCGCCACTGTTAGTCATCAGTATTTTTTCTATTTTGTAGGTGACTAAATGCTTGTCCTAGATTTCTAAAAACAAAATTCATGAATGTTGTGAGTTTTAAAAATCTCACTGCCTTCATTATCTTTAGGATAATTTTTTCACTATCTCATTACTCCGTTGTTTCCCTAATTAGCCTACCACTCCTAAAAAAAATTCCTCATGGACTTATAACACTCATCTCTGTCCCATTTTCACACCCATAACCCCAATACTCTATTTTGCCTTTACCTTTTCACTTTCCATCTAATTTTTCTAAACAACTTACCTTTTCTCATGTTCATCAAATGCCTCAAGCATTGGTGGGCTTAAAAGCTACCTCTATAGGCTCTTTGAATAAATCAAGTATATTGGGCTTTGGATCCTCAATACACCTATATGTCAAAAAAAATCTTTTTTTCATACTTGGAAATCATAAGCCAATGCTTTTAGTCAAAGAGCCTCCCACTAGGTCACTAGGGTTTCGTAGGTTGTAGGGTTTTATTTTATGTTCTAAATCAATGTTTTTCATGTGCCAAGAAGGTAAATCAAATGGAAAATAAAGTCAACATCTATTGTTACCAAAACAGATAAAAAAAATCTTCAAGGAAGACCTCATTAATCAAATTCAAAATCTGAAAAGAACAGTTGTCCAAGATTGACATTTCTGTAGGAATGTCAAGGTAACTATCAGCAGAAGATTAGGAAAGTAAGAGGCCAGCTCCTCATTAAAGGATAGCCATAACAAAGAAGAGTAAGTATCCTATGTTCAGGGAAGGTCAAGTTTTCTAGGACTGATTGGCTAAACAGTGTTTCCAAGCAAGAACCCAATGCAAAAGACCACAAGGACAAAGGCACATCCACACAACCAAGCATAAATTAAAGGTTTTTGGAAATTATAAATGAATAAGGGAAAATTGTGAGGTGAATTGAACATAAATGAATGAAATTGAAAGGGCTATAGAGAACTTAGAAGACAACACTAATTAATTTTCTCTAACAAACCTAAAACCTAAAGTTTTGGGAAGATAGGCAAAGTAGGTGAAATGAAGATGATGGGCCTCCATCATGACAACATGAGGTTTTCAAAAGCTATTGGAGGTGACTCCTAGGACTTGCCAAGGAAATAGTGCTTCACTACATCAAAGGAAAGAATGCAAAGAGTATCAGTGTGAAGGAGATCAAGCCTCCATTTTCAGTCATAGCCCTCAAAATGGTCAAAGGAAGGAAAGCATAAGGTTAAGTTTCAAGACAAGAAGTCAAGCTAATCATGAGTTTTCTGTTATATGACCGAAGGTTGTCAAACTCCAAAGAATGAAAAAGGAGACCAAAAACAACTATGTCATGGCACCTTCAACAAATCAGAAGTGGCCAAGAAGAGACATAGCAGGCATGATTTATAATATTTTCAAAGTGGATGTGTCACAGTCAAAATTATTAAGAAGGTAAGGAAATATGTTTTCAGATCACTTACATTCAGAAGTGTCAAAAAGGGATAAAACATGTTTTTCAGTTTCTTAGTGTAGAAAGAGGTTTGACAGTGCCAAGACCCTCAAAGGTTAAAAAGGGCCTCTTCATCTCTCCAACAAGCCATCACCAAAGGAAGAAGAATTACCTTGAAAAGTTTTCAAATCACCTGCAAAAAGGGCAAAAAGGATATGAGTCAAATGATAAAGTAACAAAAAACTTAGCAAAAGTGGGTTTCTGATTTTAATTTATTTTTCCAAGGGTATAAAGGCATCCTAGATATCATTTTAGCTCATTGTGAATTTAAGGAGAGAAAAAAACCCTCAAGGAGAAAATTTCGGAGTTTGATTGAAAACTTCTAGGTAAGTTTAGTGGGGCTACGCTCAGAACCTGGCGCTGCGCTCATAGACCCTGACACTGCGCGAATAGGGTTCTCCATAGTGCATTTTTGCACTACACTGTGCATATACCAGGCGACACTGTGCATATAGCCTGGCGCTACACCTAGGCAGACCGACACACACAGGGGCACGGTGCTGTGCCCACAGGTCGACCCGACACCCATTTTTCCACCCGACGCTTAGCGCACAGAGCACCGGACAGGCTCAGCGCTGTGCCCAAGGGCCAGCAGGCCTACACGAGACATGCATTATGTGCACAGAGCACCCGACTCGCCCGGTGCTATGCTCAGAGGCACACAACAGGCTCGGCGCTGCGCTAATGCAGAAAGTCCTCCAAATTGCAAAAAAAAATCCATGAGTTAAGGGAAGAACCTCCAAATTGCCTCCAAATACCTACAAACAAGCTAAAAGTTGGTAGGTGGCCTTTCCTCCTTCTCCTCCAAGCAATTTTCATGATTTGGTGATTAAAAGAAATGATTAAAACCTAGTATTTGCAACCTAGTATGATCAAGATGGTGGTTCTGCATCAGTTGGAACAAAAGGGCATACCTTGGGAGGTATTCATAGCCCATGAAGTCTTCACAAGCCCATAGCCTTTTCATCCACCAAAATTTCCCTCATCATCTACACAACTGTCCTCACCTCAAGAAAACCTCCCTTCTGCCCCTTCTCTTGATGCATCAGGTGAAGAAGGAAGTGGAAATGAAGAATCAAGTGAAAATGAGGGAGATAATGATAATGAGTCAAATCAAAATGAAGAGGATGAGAGTGACAATAAATCAGTCCAAAGTGAGGCAAAGGCAAATGATGAAGAAGAAGCAGATGACGAGGAAGAGGAAAATGAGGAGGAAGAGGAAGAAAATTATGAAGAGGTAGAGAAAAAAACTGATGAAGAGGAAGAAGAAGAAAATGATGATGAAGAAAGGGGGAGTGAGCATGAAAATGATGAAGATAAAAACATAGAGAAAAATAGTGAAAAAATGGAAGAGGATGATGAAGAAGATGAGGAGGTTGACAGTAAGAATGAATTGAGAATTGATGAAAATGAGTTGAGAAATAAAACAGAGGACACAGAGGCAGAGAATGAAGGGAAAATGATGAGGCTGAAACAAAAAATGATGATGAAGCAGAAACAGATAATGAAAATATGGAAGAAGATGACAATGACAAAGACGATCACAGTGAAGAAAATGCAGAAGCTAAAGGCAGTAGTGACAAAAATGAAGCAAGCCTCAGTGATGAAAAGGACATCAAAGAGGAAAATAATCATGAAAGTCATGAAAAATGTCATGACAGTCATGACAACAGTTAGCTTCTCAGTGATAATGAGAATGATGATAGTGCAGAAGATAAAGAGGAAATTTGTCCTAGTCATGATGACAATGAAAAAGGGGAAGGGGCTGATAGTATAAATGATGATCACAAAAAGGCAAGCAACTTCAATGAGGGACAAAATGACGAGTTTGATGATAGCAGCAAGGATCACAGCCATGACAAAGGCACCAACAAGATCACCATCACACCTCTTTAATTCACATATCAGAGAGGGCCAAGGCTTGTGTTTGCTACCTCTAAAAGGCAAGGGACCATGCCATCTACCTCAACTCAACCACTAGACAAAGGCAAAAAAAAGGTCAAAGAAGAAGAAGAAGATAATGAGGTGGAAAGAGAGTTTGAAATCATTCAGGTGGACAATGATGAGGAGGATGAAGCAAGGATCTCAAACTTGCTCATCTAAAACAAAAATTCACTCATTGAAGACCTCCAAGCCAATCTGAAGAGGGCCAAAAGTGTGAATGATGCCCTTGACTTGGAAAACAAGCAGCTAGGAGCACGAATTTCTATTTATGAGGCTAGAGCCATTAAGGCTCGGAAAGAAGCTCAAAGGGCACAGGTGAAACTAGAAGAGTTCATGGGCACTTATGAAGAGAGTGAGGATGAGGAAGGTTAATGTAGGAGGAGGCCTATAACCATGGGGTTGAAGAAGGCATTGGCAAAGCAAAAAGAACAAGAAGTAGCCCTAACAGAACAACTCCCCCTAGATGAGCTCTTGGCCATGGAGATAACACATGATTAGGAGCCTTGGTTGGAAAGAGCCAACATACTGTTGGCGGATTAATCCGTCTTGCGGACAAGACCGATCTCCCTAGTACTAAAAGTATCTAGCAACAAACAGCCAAATAGACTAATCTTTCTCTAAGCATATACGATCTATGAAAAGCTCTATAGAGGTGTTAAGGTCTTACCGTTTGTACAGTGCTTGTTTGAAGTCGTCGTTGTCCCTCGCGTGCTTGAAGGAGTTTTCCTCGTAAACCTGCAGTCACAAACAAGAAAAATATTACATAGCACCTGTATAGAAATCATCATAAACCATGCTTATCATAGTGATCAAGGAATCTATGAAATAAACCTTTGATTGAAAGCTTATTGAGAAAAATGAGTATATTTGTATTAATTTAAAACGAAGAAAATCCTTACAACCTGAGCCTTGATGTTGCACAGGACTTTCCGGGGTCCGAAGCAGGAATCTCCTTTACTTTGATAAGCTCTGCACTCCTCAATCAAGACGAATAGAGGTATGCAATCTTTTCTCACAAAAGTCTTAATTAACTGAGTCTGAATCTCAACAACACTTAACTTCAAATATTCTAAAGCTTCAACTCCCTTTGAGGCTACCCAATGCCTCTTTTTATAGTAGAATAGAGAAGGTTTTCTGTTCCAACTATGAAGGGATAGAATCCTCCTTCAAAGGGATAAGCTCCTCACATCAAGGGGTTAGCTCCATAAGGTAAGAGATACATGCACCTCATGAGAGCGGTTCTATCATCGCAAGACATTTTCTGGAAGCTTCTAGAATTCACTTTTATTGAGATTTTTGGAAATTACTTGCGCCTTTTTGATCTTACAGGGGTCCGCACCTATAACAAAGAGAAATTGCGTTTAGGTACGCAGGATAGCTTAACATTGGGTGCGGGACCGCAGGCAAGATAGCGAGAAAGTGCGATACCAAAGTTTAGGAGACTTTTAGGAACTTTTCTCTGATTTTCAAGGCTTGACATGAGGAACTGATATGTTAGACTTGCAAAGGGAGAATTATGAGTAATAATGAGCTCATACACATAGCAGAATGTCAAGATGACAATTTTTAGTGTAACAGATTGCCCCCTAAAGTGAAAAGTCTGGAATAGATGATGCTGAAGTCTGTCATATATGAAGAGTGCAGTGCTTTATCATTTCAAGGATCATCCTGTGGTCACCCCAGTCGGAACCTGTAAAAAATTCAATGCAATATATATATATATATATATATATCATCGCTGAGGTAGGCATTCCCATACTCAGATCAAAACTAACTAAAGACTAATTCAAACTGTTCTGATACAAGAATGATTTTGAGTACATCACAGTATGGACATGTGTGGACATAGTATGGACGCAACCATCTGTTTGTAAATAGTCTACTGTATAAATGATAACAAAATTCCTCGCAGCCTGGATGGAAGAAACTAGATCCAGGGTCTTGATTTCCGAATCTCGAACTAGTACGATTCTATCCATGTGAATGAATGTGTCGAAGTCAAACATGGTAGAAACCACTTGATTACCAGTCAATGATGTAAACTGTTAACAAGTGTGAGAGTAACCACCAGTAATTTTAATGGCTCTCAAAGTACCCAGTACAATCCATGAAATGTGAATGAATGAGCTGAAGTCGAACATGTCACGGAATCATTCGATCGAAGGTCAATGATGCAACCTGTCGTCGAAGGCGAGAAACTTGCCATTGAGGCATGCAGATTTCAAGGTACTGAGAATTTCTGGATCAACTTCCTAGATAATGAGCTGTCGTCGATAGAAAGTGATCTGTCATAGGCAATTCCACAACACGAAATCATAGATCAAGTTTTGAAAATATATTGGAAAGGACTGACTCAGGGATGGTAAAAAAAAAAAAAAAAAAAAAAAAAAAAAAAAAAAAAAAATGGATGACAGATATTTTGCAGATGAATGGTTTATTTGAACTGTCCTCTTGAACACATAACGACACTGCAGATGGCTTGGTGACAGTTGACCTAAATCTAATACCCAGAAACCAGATGAATACTTTCAAATGAGGTTCGATTAACTGTTAGGCAAAGGATTTCCCAACCCAAGCGATTGAAAGTGTCGTGTTCAAGAGTGGTTGAATGAATTTCTGAAAAATCAAAATACAACAAACACGCCCATTTTTCTCTCTTTTCCCCCACCATTTTTGGCAAGTACCTCTTTATTTTTGACAAGCTTGAGGAGGATAACATTTTCTTGTTTATAAGCTCATCCTTCGGATGAGTCCAACTTAGTTTAAGATTCGAACCCTAAGAAGGAGTGGTCTGTTCCTGTTGAGAATTAAATAGGTCCTTTACTATTAAAATTTAACAAGTCCAGTATAGGAGAAACTTGGTGTTTTTCAATTTTAGGGAGTCAGAAGAAAAAACTTAAGAAAACTCCATGGGTGTACTTTTTCGTAAATGTAGTCTCTCGAGCCCGAAAAAGAATAAAATAATGCAAGAGATAACTCTATTGACCGTAATTAGTCAACATATACCTTTTTCGTAAATAGTCCATTTCAGTCCGTAAAAGGGGTAAACTTATACTGAAGGGACGATCATTCATTTACTTTAAAGAGTTAAAATAATCAAGTGCTCGACAATATTTTCATGATTAGAGAGTCTAAAAAGGGCTTAAAAGAGAACTCCAAGGTTTCGATTTTTCGTAATTTTCAAGAGTCTGAAAAAGTGATAAAAGTATGCTTTGTGGTTTTCACTTTTTCGTAAGTTTTAATGAGTTTGAAAAAGGGATAAAAAACGTACTCATATGGCCGACTTTCAATTTAATTTACGAGCAGGAAAAGATGGAAAGAACTCGGCATTTTCATGTGTTTTACGAGAATGAAATATATAAAAATAATCTCGGGATTTTCATGAGTTTAATGAGTCTTGAAAATAACCGAAATTGACTCAAGATAGGTTTCATTTTTACAAAAGCTTGAAACAGAGAAAAATTATGCTTCAGAGTGGTTTCATTTTTACACAAGCTTGAAACAAAGAGAAAACTGTGCTTGATGCCCCCTAAGCGTAACTGCTAGAGCACATGCTCCCCCAGCTTCATTTCATTCAACTAAGTACACTACTGGTAATTAATAGCTGGATGGAATGAAGGTTTATTTATGAGATCATATGAAAGACCTGACCTAAAACTGTAAGAAATTATGCAAAAACCGAAATAACTAACCTAAATATATGACTTAACATTTACGAGATCTAGTCAAAGACTTGACTCAATTAGGGGAGGATTTGTTTCATTTTTTAACGAGCTTGACACAGCAAAAGAACTATGCTCATGGCAACGTGTTTCATTTTTTAACGAGTTCGACACAGTAAAAGGAACTTTCCTCTTCATACATGTTTCTTTTTTTTTAACGAGGTTGACACCGTAAAAGAAACTATCCTCGTATCTACTTTCTACAATCTACCTATATAACCTACTGATTCATTTTTTAATGAGGTTGACACAGGAAAAGAACTCTCCTCATACCTAATTCATTTTTTAACAAGGTTGACTCAGTGTTGACACAGGAAAAGAACTGTCCTCATACCTAATTCATTTTTTAACGAGGTTGACTGAGTAACAGGAACTATCCTCTGACCAACTGATTCATTTTTTAATGAGGTTGACACAGGAAAAGAACTATCCTCATACCTGATTCATTTTTTAACGAGGTTGACTCAGTAACATGAACCATCCTCATAAACTACTTATTTCTAATCTATCAATCTACTCTCTACAATATACCTACTAATTCATTTTTTAATGAGGTTGGCACACGAAAAGAACTGTCCTCATGGAAGCTTGTTTCATTTTTTAACGAGCTTGACACAAGAAAAGGAACTATGCTCTCAACTAACTGATTCGTTTTTTAACGAGGTTGACACAGTAAAAGGAACTATCCTCAGACTCACTGATTCATTTTTTAATGAGGTTGACACAGTAAAAGGAACTATCCTCGGATCTACTTGATTCATTTTTTAACGAGGTTGACACAGTAAAAGGAACTATCCTCGCACTCTTGATCATGGCTTCCAACTGGAAGAAACACATGTCAATGGACACACCTTGATCATGGCTTCCAAGAGGTCTTCATCAGAAGGAAGAATAGTTCTCTGGAAGGAACACATGTCAAGGGACTCAAAAGGGATAAGAACATCGCGTTCAAATAATCCCATAGATTTTTCCATGTCAATTACCGGATCTAAGTCATAGGAAGTCGAGCAAACAGTGAGAGGCTCACTTCCATCGGTAACTGAAAACATGGGACTAGTTGCCACATAATTAACCCGTGGCGGGGTAGATACCACTTTAGAATCAGGAACATTCAGGGATGTCGGATTATTGGTAGTCGAAACAAGACTAGGGAACGAAAGCTGGTCTACAGTCACAATATTACCATTGTGAGGGAAAGACATCACGCGAAAGAGTGTCGATACGACAGCTTTCATTACATAAACATAGTCTCGCCCAAGGAGTAAATTTAAATCCAAGGGACCTCGAACTACCATAAGATCAATACAGACAGTTTTACCTTCCAAAGTAATAGAAAACTTAGGAAGGATCCCTAAAGGTTCACTAATGGTTCTGTTAAAAGCTTTCAGATTCTGCGTAATAGGCACAAGCTGAGGGGAACCCAAAGCTTTCCAAACAGTTGAGGATAAAATACTAACAGAAGCACCTTCATCTACCTATGTGCGGTGTATGTCCCTACCACCCAACTTCACAATGATTTAGAAAGGGATTGAGGAAGGAAGACGAGGTTATGTTAGTCTATTCCAATCAAAGGAAAAGACCTCAGTACTTGGAGGGGGTTCTGTAGAAACAGGTGAAATGCCCCCCGGCGTAGAAGAATCTGATGTAACAAGAAGAACCTGAGCAGTATGAAGTTCACTCTCTTCAAGGAGAGTGGGATCGACCGAATGTGAAATCGAATCGACCACTTGATCAACTAATGGATCATCAACCTGAGTGATATGAGTTTCACTCTCCAATGGAAGAGTGGGATCGACCGTACTTGAAATTAGATCAATCACTCCGTCAGTTGACGGTAGGTTGGGAGAAAGTTTACAGTAACCAGTTGGAAATTCTTGCTGTGGAACAGTAAGGTTTTCCAACAATTTTGAGGCTTCATCCATGTGAGGGAAAATGTGAGTTTGATGACTCCCTTTCCATAACTTACAAGGAAACCTAACTTTACCCTTTTTCCCAGGAACCTGACTATCACTGGTTGATGGTTCAACAAAAAGTTGATGAGATTTTTCTGACCATATTTCCAAGACCTTAGGAATACCATGACAATTAACAAGGAAGTGGTCACCCTTACAAAGCCTGCAAGGGTATTTTGGTTTATGATGCATGTTGGAGGTTTCCTCAACACAACTAACACTTACAACCATGGTTGGTTGGTTGACTTCTTTCTTATCTTGCTTCTTCTTCTTCTTCTTCTTCTTCCCTTTCTTCTTCACACCGTTACTAGCTACAAGCTACTAAGTGAAGAGGAATAATGGAGGAAGAAATATTAGGCGAAGAAGGTAAAGGGTCAACTAAGGTTGGTGATGTTGAGATGGTGAACTCTATTGAGGTGAAGCATCTGGTTGAGGTGGAACAATTGGAGTATTCGGGGCCAACGAAGTTGAAAATAACCATATCGGTAAACCTATTGTAAATCCAGGTAATGACAAAGTAGTCATATAAGGAGCACCAACATTTCCAAAGCAAGGAAAAGTACTAGGAATCTCGTTAAGAGGGATTCCTTGGTTGGTAAATTCCGGAACAGTTGCCATTATATTCAACTTCAGTGAATTTTATTAACAATTTAAAACTAAAATTAACAATTCACAATTTACACCTAACAATTAAAATTCACAATTCACACATATGGTCTCTAAAAGTAAAAACAAACAAATTAACACGCGCTATCAAATCTAGGAGTCAAACCACACACAAACAGTAACTTCCCGCACTAAAAACACTAATTGGTGATGAAATCCAACATCGTAGAATTTAATACAGAAAGGGTGGTTGGAACAGTTACCTCGACAACCTTCTTAATGAAACAGACTAGCACAAGTTTCTTCACAAAACCATCTCGAGTGAAGAGAACCCCCCAGAGAGTCCAAGTGAGTCTAGTTGACGTCTGCTCCAGGTACAGTGAGATATTTCCTTCACCGTCACCTTAGGAAATAATCTTAAGCTTATGGACACTAAGGTTACCAACATTAACAAATACAACTGGGGGAACAGTCTACGATCCGATTCCACGCGCAAGGGCAGAGTAACAAAGCTCAATCCCCTTGAAGGCTCCTCGACATGGTCAATCTGAGGTTTACTGACAAGTGACCCTAGGCTCCTCGACAATGGTTAATCCGAGGTTTACCGTTTGTAATGCGCGCAAAATATTCTATCTTTCCCAATGAAACATAATTGATTGTCTCAAATGTTCGGACATGATCTCGTGATTGACTTCTTTAAGAGAAGCTTCCCAGATTGTACCAATTACAATTGGATTTATTTCCTACCGCAAGATTTATCTACTTGTTTGTTTTAGTTTCTTTGGAAAGTTAACTACAACCTATTCCAAAGCACTAATCCTGAGCTAGATTGGTGGAAAGAGCCCTAAAAATGTAAAAATTACTAGATGAATTTTAATTAAGTGCTATGTTACTTAGGTTGTTATTACTCAAAAGGGTAAATGGATATGAAACCAATGGTGTTATGACCCGACCCAAAACTGAATGCAATCGAATATGATAATGTAATATTTTCAATTCGATGAATCATAACTAAAGTAAGGAGAGAGTTTCCATTCACTTCCAACAATGCAAAAAATTGATCACTAAGAGAAAATATAACAAATTCTCTAATGCACTAATTTCATCAAGAAAAAATAATGCAAATCAATCCCAAAATAGTTTTTATATTTTTGTGTTTTTAAAACAAGCATAAAAACATCTAAATTCAAATCAAAGAAAATTGATCTAAATCTACGATTGATTTTTCAGAATGTAAACTATGCAGTTGTAATTTATGCACAATTCACTCATATTCTGAAAATGAGAATTCTAATTATGCAAATGTGATCTATGCAAGAGAATTCTCAAACACAAGATGATTCTAATTTAATCTAAGAACCAATTAGGTGCAAGTTAAGAAAATCAGGTGAGAGTTCCAAAGATCAAAGAACACTCAAAGGCGATTAACACTCATACACAATTTAGCCCCCACAAAAACAAAAGCAAAAAGATGTAAAATTGTGAAAAGACTGAGACAAACCTCCAAGTAATGACCAAAGGAAATCAAATTAAGAATTTCTCAAAAAAGAGACTCAAAACACCCAATTAACTTAATGGAGATTGATGAGATGAAAAATTGCTGAGAGAAATTCAGAAACAAGAGATTTTTGACAGAAAAATACAGATCTGGGTAGATGCTAAGAATCCTAAATTAAATCTAAACTAAACTAGACAAAAGAAATCTAGAGTTTTTTCAAAATTTTAACAGGGTCTGCAGGATTCCAGAAGTAACAGGTGCGGTCCCGCACTGTTTACTTAAGGAAAGTGTGAAACTGCCCACACTGTACAAAAGAACAAAGTGCGGTCCCCAGAAAATTTCAAGAAAAACATAAAAGATTTCAAAATTTTCAAAAACAGAGAAAACCTAAGCTACCCAGGCAGATATCAATCAATCAAAAACCAGGAAAAACTTTTCCTCAAATCAAAATAAAAGAGAACCAAAAACAACAAGTTCTTTCCCCAGTGGAGTCGCCAATATTTTGGCGGATTAATCCGTCTTGTGGACAAGACCGATCTCCCTAGTACTAAAAGTATCTAGCAACAAATAGCCAAATAAACTAATCTTTCTCTAAGCATATACGATCTATGAAAAGCTCTATAGAGGTGTTAAGGACTTACCGTTTGTCCAGTGCTTGTTTGAAGTCGTCGTTGTCCCTCGCACGCTTGAAGGAGTTTTCTTCATAAACCTGCAGTCACAAACAAGAAAAATATTACATAGCACCTGTATAGAAATCATCATAAACCATGCTTCTCATAGTGATCAAGGAATCTATGAAATAAACCATTGATTGAAAGCTTATTGAGAAAAATGAGTATATTTGTATTAATTTCAAAAGAAGAAAATCCTTACAACCTGAGCCTTGATGTTGCACATGACTTTCCGGGGTCTGAAGCAGGAATCTCTTTTACTTTGATAAGCTCTGCACTCTTCAATCAAGATGAATAGAGGTATGTAATCTTTCCTCACAAAAGTCTTAATTAACTAAGTCTGAATCTCAACAACACTTCAAATATTCTAAAGCTTCAACTCCCTTTGAGGCTACCCAATGCCTCTTTTTATAGTAGAATAGAGGAGGTTTTCTGTTCCAACTATGAAGGGATAGAATCCTTCTTCAAAGGGATAAGCTCCTCACATAAAGGGGTTAGCTCCATAAGGTAAGGGATACGTGCACCTCATGAGAGCGGTTCTATCACCACAAGATATTTTCTGGAAGCTTCTAGAATTCACTTTTATTGAGCTTTTTGGAAATTACTTGCGCCTTTTTGATCTTACAGGGGTCCGCACCTATAACAAAGAGAAATTGCGTTTAGGTACGCAGGATAGCTTAAAAATGGGTGCGGGACCGCAAGCAAGATAGTGAGAAAGTGTGATACCAAAGTTTAGGAGACTTTTAGGAACTTTTCTCTAATTTTCAAGGCTTGACATGAGGAACTGATATGTTAGACTTGCAAAGGGAGAAGTATGAGTAATAATGAGCTCATACACATAGCAGAATGTCAGGATGTCAATTTTTAGTGTAACACATACACTTGGAGGCCAAGTTGAAAAAGGAAGATAAGGATCTTGATCTCCAAAGAAGGATGACTAAGCATTATGCCCGGAGAAAGCAAGTTGCAAGGGCTAAACTAAAGGAGGCCCAAATGAAGATCCAAGCACTAAAAGAAGAAAAAGGCAAAGCTAACCTTGAAATTTTGGCACAAGCTTCTCTACAGGTCTCCCAAACCCCATGAGGGAGACATCCACCAATTTTGAGGGAATTTTGACAATTTTTGGTTTTTTGAGAATTTGGAGGCCTATAAGCACAGTGCCACTGGCGCTACGCTTTTACCTCAGCCATCCTCAGAGGGAAAAATTTAAATTTTTGGATTCCTCATGCCTACTACACTATGCTCACCAAATTTCAGAGCATTTGGAGCATTTTTGTCCCCTAAAAAGGTCAAAAAACACCTCATTTTTCACCTTTTTGCCTCATTTTTAGGCATAGCGCTGCACTTAGAGCAGTGTCGGGAAAATTGCCTTTTGGACAGGTTTTAGGAGTTCAATCAGAAATTCAATGGTAGATTTGGAAAGTGGATTTAGCCAGATTTCCAATGGGCCATCACGGGGAGAATTGTGACATTGGGAAGGTCACTAAAAGTTAGCTGCAAGTGGGCCTATTTTCTGCTTGTGAGGGCGCTGCACTTATAGACAACACTATGTGTGTTTGGCCAAATGTAAAAAAAACACACTCATTTATTGAAAAATGATATTTTAATGTTTTTTGAGGCAAACCACTCTAGAATTAGGTTCTAGAAGTTATTTTGGCATTTATTTTATGGGATATTTTGTGCCTTGGGCCTTGCATAGTCTCTTGGGCATTTATGACATTTTTGAGTGATTTTGACATTTTCCAACCCTATCTATGGTTTTTTCTATTCTTTTCTAGATAAATGGAGCATGAGGACTTCATTGTAAATGTTGTCATTTTATGACTCTTTGGATAAATACATAGTCTTTTGGAGGTTGAAGAGAAATTTGGTGTTGTGGAGCTTGTGAATGGCTTGTTTTTCTTGTTGACAGAGGAGGCTTTCTTGCAGGATCCCTGACCTTGGTTAATGGTGAAGTGCTTCTATTTCATGTTATTGTTTTCTCATGTATCATTATGTTTCTATCTTTCTAAATTGCAGTAGGACAAAGTATTTAGACTAAAAAATGTTTTCGAAGGCACCTTAGCTCTGTTTGTTCTTCATTGCCTCTATGTTTTCCTTTGCTGGGTCTTTCTAGAGAATTCTCAACTACTGTCTAGACCCCCCAAGCTTGTTTATTTAATGAATGGTTTAATACAGTAGGTATCAACTATTATTTATGGTTAGCCCTACTTGTTTGATGGCTCTAAACACTTTTCTTGAGGTCTCTCTCCAAAGTACCATTAATTAGGTCTGCCAGAGAGGTTATGTTTCGATCATACCCTTTGTCCATGCTTGAATATTGTTTTGGAGATCTTCATAGCTATGATCAATGATGTTTAGGCATTCCATATTCTTTGATTAAAGTTCTATGTGTATCTTGAATTTTTTCTAACCTTGAAGGTGAAATCATTAGAAGTTAAATGAGTTTCTCGCCTTCTTTGTTTCATTGGAATGTTTGTCTTGAATGCTTATTTGATTAAGTTGAATCAAAGAGTTACTGGTTTGCCCTGTCTATTGATTACTTCTTCATGCTTATGTATTTAAGTCCCTTCTTGTTAAAAAGGTTACATGATAAAGGATTCTTGATTGCCCTTTACCTTACCTTTGTTCACAAACTTGATGTCCATCTCATTTCCCATAAACCTTGAAAATCCATTGACCAATGCTAGATTTTCCCTGTGATGCTCCCCGATCCATTGTTAAACTTTCCATGACTTTTATAGACTCCATAGCCCAATGAATTGAATATTTCCTCATTCCATCTATTCTAGTTGATCATCTTACCCAACCAAAACAAACAAGCAAAACCCTACACTTAACAACTAGCCTAAAATCAAAACCCTAGAAGAAAACAAGTTCACATCCTTTGCACAAATAGAGAGAGCCCTCTTTGAGTCCAGGAAGGCTACGTCCTAGGAATCCAAAGAATGGTCTGATGTTACCCTGTGCATTTGATATCACTAATCTAACAAATCACAGGAATCTAACATGTACCCTCTTCCCATCTCTAGGGACTCTAACAAACTCTTCTGCATCCCTCAAAATTTGTTGGAGCTCTCTGCTCTTTCTCCCACTGGTAGTGGGTGGATTTGCTTGCTCTCTTGCTTGCTCTTATTCAGAAAAAAAATTCCTAATAATCCTTGTGTCATGGAGAGGCACTCGAGCCATCCTCTATAGGTCGTTGAGGCTGAACTAGTGGATCTTCCTCAACCTGTGTATCTGTAGCCATTTCCCGAGATCTTCTAAAGGCTCTCTCCGCCATGAATTTATGTCCCATCTTACTACAATCTTCCTATTTTCCGGAAAATAGATGCGATATGCCTTCACATTTTCACTATAACCCACAAGATAACCCTTCTCTGTAGTCTGATCCAACTTCTTCCTCTTCTCATCTGGTACGTGGCAATACACCATACTACCAAATATCCTGATATGGCTCACCTCAAACTTGCTACCCGTGAACACACTCTCAGGGGTCACCTTCCCCAATGCTCTACGAGGCACCCTATTTTGTACATACATAGTTGTATTTCAGGCTTATGGCCACAGAAATTTGGGCATGTCCTAGCCATATAGCATCACCCTTGCTGCTTCTACAATGGTCTTGTTCTTCCTTTCTGCAACTCCATTCTACGCTGGATTGTATGGAGTTTTGCATTCTCTCTTGATGCCTTCCTTTGCATAGAAACTGGTGAAGTATTTATCGATATACTCTTCACCATTATCTGATCACAACTTCTTGATATTCTTTCCGGTTAAATTTTCTACCAGCCCCTTGAATTCTTTGAAACACTAAAAGGCTTTATATTTGGTTTTGAGAAAGTAAATCCAATTTTTCCTAGAATGGTCATCAATAAATGTAGCAAAATACTTTTCACCACTGAGAGCAGTCATGGACATTAGACCACAAATTTCTGAGTGTATCAAATCCAATACACTTTGGGCCCTACTGCTGCTTCTTGGAAATGTTGCCTTTGCATAATTCCCTAGTACACACTCCCTGTAGACCTCATCTTTCCTTGTGTTGAGTTTTGGAGCTCCCATGACAGTCTTCTTCAGAACCTTCAAGGCTCCATGATGTAAATGCCCCATCCTTCTGTGCCATAAGTCATTCAAATCCCTTTCATTCGTACTGCCGATTAGTGCCATTGGGGACTCAAGCTAGAGCTTATATAATTTATGGCTCCTCACTCCAATTTGTGCCTTCCTTTTCCAGCTAGGGTGTTTGAAATAAAATTTATTTCCAATAAATTATATGTCATAACCCTTGTTCTGGAGCTGAGACATCGAGAGTAAGTTCATCCCCAAACCCGGTACATGCAAAACGTTTGTAGCCTGAATCTTATTGCCAGCTTCTGTCTAAAATATTATGGTACCTCTTCCAACGAGGGTACATTTGGCCTTGTTTCCCATTGTGATATGGAAATTCATCTGCTCTTCTTGGTATCTTGAAAAACATTCTCGAATTCTCGTCATAGGAGCAGATGCTCCACTTTCAATATACCAAACTCTTGGAGAGGTTGTGCTTGACACACAAGCGAAATCCTCCTCTAGTCTGGATGCCAAAACATATATGTCATGTTTCCTATGTTTATCTATGTGCTTTGGAGGATTGCGTGGGCCCTTTCGAACATCGGATCTTTGTTCCATTGTAGAACCTCCCTTTCTATCATTTTCCCTTAGCTCTAATACTATGTGAAATTTTCACTCTGAAAATTGTTACTGCAGTAGTTGGTTTATTTCACCTAATTATTATGATAAGTTATTTGCAGATGCTTCAGTAAATTTTGAAGTAAACACAGCTGCAACATTCACTCTAATCAAAAGCAGAAGAACAAATTTAAACACATATAGCACAATGGAAATAACCACAAGAACACAGTTATTTTTGGACAATTGTTCTCAGAAAAATCCAATGTGGGAAAAATGGTGCAACTAATGAGGGTTTGTATTAATCTTTAGTATTGAAAAGATCATTTACAGAACTCATGATGAGCATAATCAATAGCGTACACCTGATATGAATTTTCTGGACAATCCAAAAGAATTCCCGACATACGGGATGACCTCTTGCACCTTTGCGTCAACCTGCATAGCCCCTTTGCGCAGTCACTGCCTGGACTATTTAAGTCTACATGGAGGGCTAGTGCTGCTGATCAACACTGACTTCCCTTCGTCTTCTATCTTCCTTCTTCTCTATCTCTGCTGAATTCTCCCTCCTTCTGTCTCTGCAATCCCGACTCTACAAACTCACCCTCTGAAATCAAATTATCTTACTTCAAAATCGATTTCCTTCGGGTATTGAGAATGTGCCCGACTTGCTTTCCAAATGACCCTCAAGCCTTCTCTTATACCCTTCTCGCTGAAGAATCAATGACCTAGATTATATCCTTAATCAATGGATCAGATTAAAAGATGACTTGATCTTCGTTTTTTAGAATATTCACACTTTGCTTTATTAATACCCTTTAATTATTTAATTTCCCTAAGTTTAGGCTTAGGTATCACATTAAAATAATTAATTATTTTAATAAAGAAAAATATGGGTGGAATTTCCACAAACGATTTCTGGGTTCTCTTGAATACTGCTGTCCAAGCCTCTCCTCAAAATTTGAGCCCTGGAACACTTCCCGATGATATAAAATCAACATGATTTAGTAAAAGAAATAAAAAAATTGTGGATGTATCCCTTCTTTTTCTTCTTGTGTTTTAGACAATTATAGATTGTGTGGAGTAAAATTTTGTATTTCCTCGTGTATTGAACTTTCAGATATAAACTATGCTTTTCTACTTGTTCACTTAAATTTCAGTTGTGGTTAGCATTCTCTTTAAACGTTTGAGTTATTTGCGGTTATAGCAGTTGGGAGAATTTTCATTGTGTGTTTGATATTGTCATCAAGAAATCTAGGGCATTAGCATTAGGTGATTTCTCTTTGATTAGTAACTGTTTGTGAATGTTTTTTACTTCTTTAGATTATGATCTTCTTCTTCTTAGATTTTTAGTGTTCTTCTTTATCAAACAATAACTAATGCATGAGCATAAATAGACAAGAGACACATAATGTAAGCTATCATCCAGAGCCAAAACCTCTCACTCTTTGAGAGGAAAACTGACACAAATTATTCTTATAGAGATTCCAATTGACGAATACCAAGACCAAGATCCTTGACCTATTAGCTACTGCAAGACCAAGACACTAGTTCTCTTGACTGTCTTCTCTTCTTCTTGACTCTTCTTTCGCTTTGAGACATAGTTATCATTGAAATCTTATCACTATCTCCACATCGAGATCTCATTCTCATTGTGATATTCTTGGGAACTTGCTTTGGTGATAGTCATCCTTTGAATTGAGATGGATCCATTTATTCTAATTATAATGGCATTCTTATTCCTATAAGTATGTGGAAACTTTATCACTGTAATATTGTAATCATCAAGACTGAGATAGTTCTGAATCACTGCGAGGACCAAATTATATCTTCTGAGATAACATCGAATCTGAGGCTTCCTTCATGGGACCGAAATATACGACTATGATGCAATCCAAACTTGACCCTTATCCATTTCACTGCTATTGTGATACAAACTTTAGAGGGATTTGAATTCCCTTGACAACCCCCAAAATCTACCTTTGTACCTTATTCTGAGTTCCTTCTGTTCTCTTATCCGAACTCTGTAATTACTATCACAATAGCAGTGAAAATGGAGAAGGAGGGATATTTTACAATCCTATAGACTAGAATACATTTAACATATCCCCAAGTTATGGTTCTTCATACATTATATTGACTCTTTGACAAATCCTAAGGCTCTCAATGGGAGCCATCTAAAATAAAACCTCTTGCTCATGAAACCCATGAAGCAAGGAATTACAATAATAATTTTATTTTCTTCTTCATCATTTACAAAGATCATAATTACATGTCATAATTATGAAGACTGAACCTAGTTACAATTTTCAATACTCCCTCTTGACTAGGGAGCTATTCATAATGGTACTTGGTCATTATCAATCTTAGTAATTTCTCATAAGAAGAGTCGGATCGGTAACCCAACTGTATAGCATCATATCAACCAACATTGTCACATAGAAAGGCGTTGACTAACATCTCTATCCACATGATCAGAGCACAATGTTGGTGAGTCCAATGATTCATAAACACCATAATAATTGTCTCTCAAGGTACATACTCTACCAAGGTGTTCATTAAGTATGACCTTACATTGGACTATTATTATCTTGGATGGCCAATCTTCAAAGAATATCGGTCCTTTATGACTACTCTTATCTTGGATGCCCTATCTCATCCTCAAAGAGCATCAGATGCCAGATGTTTACCTAATCCTCCATTCTGTCTTCCCAGGTGAAGACCAGAATGATGTGTCTATCTCTCCTTGTTAATTAGGGAGGACATATCAATTCCAATAACGGAATTTACTGATTCCTACAGAAGGAATGTACCTAAGCTCCTTCTTGGCTTAGGAATTTCCAAGTTTCTTCCAAGTAAGAAACTTGTTTTTCACGCTCCCTCTTAATTAGGGACCTCTAATAGCTCCTCAATTAGTTGCTTTAAGATCCTCTTCCTTCGATGTCATGAATTTATTTGTCAAGGAGTCTTCATCTTTTGGGGCTTCTTCATAGGGCACAAACTATCCATTACTTTCATCAATGAGCGAGTCATGTCATCACTCCTTTCATCATAAAGTGATCTATCAATCTACATCCGACCTTTCTTCATGTCATGATGCCTTCTTCATACCATTATCTTCAGAAGGATCTTACACCTTTCTACATGGTCCTCTTGGAAGACATTCACAGTTCTTCCCTTTGGTAATCCTACATAAGCCCATCTAGATATTTGTTCAAATATAAGAAATGAATACTTAAATCAAAATTACCTTTGTGATGATGGTATTTCATTATGACATCTTTCAGTGTGCATCAACATCCTACATAGACGTTGAAATATTTCCCAAAGATATCCATTTGTCAAGGGTCTCCATCTTTTATAGATTTTCATCAGAGTCTTCATATCTTCTAGGGAGATTTCCTAGTCAAATATTCTTGGTCTTTCAGATTTTGATTGCCTTTACCATGGTTGCATATCTTACAATCTCTTCCTTCCTTTTTCTTCACACATTTCATTTCATTTCATTTCATTTCATTTCCATGAGCTTCCAATCAAAGTTCCTCAATTGTAGTCAACCACCTCATGCATCATATGAGGACATATTATGTTGATTTAATCTAGTATGACTCATGCCTTACGAAATCCTTTCATAAGAGGATATTCCCTTCCTTTGATCATGATTCTCAAGATAGAGCAGTGGTCCATGTTACCTGCAACCATATAACATGACTTTATAATATCGAATACAAGCATACATACCTCATTTACCTTTAGGTCATCTTTCTTTAAACAACTTCCTTAATTGAAAGGATATTCAATCCCTTGATTTGCTTCATCTCTTATGTCATCATACCATCATACCATGAATTCCACAAGTTGGAGTTCCTGATGAAACACTTTCTTCCTCTCTATATCGATGAACCCTGCGATGAGGATTCCATCAGAGAATATTGAGGATCTTTAATATCTCCATTCAATTGATGTTTCCTTTTGACTTGATGTATGATGAGACCTGTCCTAGATGACTTCTTCCTTTCCTTAAGTTTCCAATGAGGTTCCCAAGAGCTATATCCTTCATATTTGACTGCCATGGATTTTTTTCCATCCGTCCTTCATGATTCCCTATGGTGATGTCACAAGCTATTGCTTCTAATTCTTTTCCTCTTTCATCTTCCTCCACTTCTTCGATGAAATGGACTACTTTTCTATCTTCCTTGTTAATTTCCATTCTTGAACTTAGGACAATCTTTCCTGTAATGCTCATATCATTGAATCTTAGCTATTCTCTTCTTCCTTTCGACAAATGTCTAAACACTTTTTCCCTCAACCTGTCTTCTTCTATCTTGCATAGAAACCACAAGTTGTTGATAGGGATATCCTTCTTATCCTCATAGACATTTGTTACCTTGTTCATAAGTTAGTGAATTAAGAATAATGAGGATTATCTCCTTATCATCTTTCCTAGATCCCATTGGAAATACTGAGAGGGGGGCATGAATCAATATTTATTTTCAATTGTTATTTTTACCAGTTAGATTACTTATAATTAGAACACAAAATGAACAATAAGAAAAAATAATTTTATTAATCAGGAATAAAGAGGACTTCAATCCTCTTCTTTACAATAAATTCAATACAATAATGTGTAGGGCTCCAACCCTAGATGAAGACACCAATCTTCAATCCAACCAACCTGTACTTTTCCAAGGACCAACTTGGACTTCCCGAGAGTCCGAACTCTAGGGCTCCAACCCTATCTTCCAAGGCTCCAAACTTTTCACTATGAGGCACCAACCTCTAGGGCTCCAACCCTGTCTTTGGTACAGGCTCCAACCTATTCTTCTTGAGGACTCCTATGCTCTAGGGCTCCAACCCTTTGCTTCAATTCTTCAAGATAGATTCAATGATTATTCACAACTCCCAATATCTTCTGCAACGAGCCCTGACAATATCTTCACCCTCAAAAATGCCTTCAAACAATCTCCAAAACACTTAACTCATCGATGAAAACATGTTTTCTCAGAATGTGTCACCACTGCTCTTCATGTCACCCAAACACTTTCTCCAAAGTCACTACATGAGAGCTTCAATCAAGGTCTCCAAGAATGTCTTCAAGCCAACTTATGAAAGGTGTCTTCAACAATGCTTGCCCAAGAGTGTCTTCAATATGCTTCTAAGACTTTCTTACTTCACACCATCATCCAAATGTATTCAATCAAAAATTGCTCTACAAACTTCTCCAAGGATATCTTCAAGAACTTCTCTAAGGATTCTTCAATGGTTTCTCCAAAAATCTCACTTCAAGGCCTTCAATATTCTCTTCAAATATGCTATACGGATGACATTCAATTCATCCCAAAAGTCTTCAACTCTATCTCATAAAGGATTGCTTCAAGGTGATTTTAGGACTACCCCAAAGATGGCTTAAATATTCTTCACAATTGCTTCAATACACCTTCAAACCACCTCAAGAGAATTCCTTCAGAAGGTACTGCAATAATAGCACCAAGCCCAAAAACTTATGACAATTATCTTTACTGGTGGTTGTCCTTCACAACTCCAAACCCTCCACAAGTGACTATCCACTGTTCCAAGAAGTAGCTGTCCAAGTAGGTGACTGTTCCTCACACAGGAGACAATCTTGGCTTGAAACTGATGACTGTACGGGCCTCTTTTAACATTGTTCTGCAATCCAAAATAGAGGTCTGAGGTCTGTAGAAGTCTGCAATGAAGGAATCACATATTTGAAAGGATATTTTCTTGTTTAAGTTTTCATATCATAAGTCTTCGCACTTTCCTTACACTGATCCACAAATTCAAGCTTAAGGCTGGATGTCCACGCTCCTCTAGGCTTGTTTAACCATAGGTCTGAGCTTTTGTACAAGTTTGACCCTTCACACAATTCTAAGCCACTACATTTGTATACTGCCCACAATCCAAGATTTTATTCACTGATCCAAAGATATATACATATACTACTGTTTCCACAGATCAAGACTAGTTCGAGCCTTTTCAAGGCTAAATGAGTCTAACCAACAAATATGAGCTTATGTAATGTTATAGGTCCGAGATATATATAAAACTGTTCTTAAGTTTTGTTCCTGATCCACAGGTAGACTATCACAGGTGACTGTCTTAACTTTTATACCATCACAGGTTCGAGGAACTGCAAATCTTCACAAGACTATCCATATATCGAGTTGTATTGATGACAAGTTTTATTATTGATATAGAAATGAATGAATGAATGAATGATATTTTAACGTCCACGAGACTAAAAATAGTCTATGGGACTACCAAATTCCTTGTTTTTTGTCTTCTGTAAATCAATCCTTTACTTACTCAAATTGATGATGAGATGACTCAACCTTCTAATAGTCCCCTCACTAAAAATACAATGCCACATAATTGATGCTAACATACTGCGATAACTGTCCCTGATGTCTCTGAAAGCATCACATCCCAAAACAAAATTATTTTCTGATTCCACTGCCCCATAAGTGCAAAAAGTACATACCCTTTCTTCCCAAGATTCTTTAGGTCTCTTCCATCATCTCGTTTCACACCAAAGTTTATGTGAGTTAGTTCTTAACTGAGCAATAAGAACCTTTGCTCTCCACGGAATGCTAGGTCCAATGTACTCTTTTTGTTGGAGATCACAAGTGGGGTTGAATTCCTGAACATAATACTTCTTCTTTCTACCCAACTCTTTTCCCCATATACCCTTACGAAAATTCTCCAACACAAAATTATTTAACTCCTTGCTATTTGTGGGACATGAATTAATGTAAATATTCCATTTTTGCATCCATTTATTGTTTTGTATCATCCATGATTCCTTTCTTTCACTCATACCTTCATTGAATATAACTTTCAACTATCTATCTCCTCCCATTTTCTCAATTCTTTTTATATACCTTATAAGACACAACATGGAAATTGCTTCGATGGGAACTACCCCTGTTTCACTCAACATTATCTCATAGGGAACCAAAATTTTTATTTTGAAATTTCTCATGATCAAGCTTTTTGAATTTTTTCAATTTGTTTCCATTTTGAAATAGGGATGCTACTAGCCCACAATTCACACCCATATAATAGCACTGGGCAAACTAGGAGTCCAAAAAGTACTTTGATCGTGTTCCAATCCCATAACTCCGCCTCTCTACATCTGTTTTGAAGTGCATATAATGCTTTCCACCCTCCTAAAATTCTTTTCTTTCTACAATCCTCCTAATTAAGCTTGTTGTTGAAATCGATCCCGAGGTAATTGTATTCATTTACTTCTTCAAGAGTGTTGCCTTCAAAGAAGAATGTATGCTGGCTTTTCTTCCTTTTATTAGAGAAAATCATTATTTTGGTCTTACTAGTATTGAATTGCATCCCCACTGCTTTACAAAAATGCTTAAGGACATATAGGTGAATCTGCAATCCATGGGCTGATTTAGCAACCAGCACAAGATCATTGGCATATAGAAGGTAATCTGAGTTTTTATGCCACCAAAATGTAGTTGTCCACACACATAGATCCGTCCTCCACTTTGCAGGTTTGAGTCTCCAAAACTCAGGTCAGAGCTAAGGTTCCTGTAGCTTTGTCCAAAGATAACTGTCCATGAGCCTTTCAAATGTAACTATCTACTAGCCTGAGCCTACCACAGGAGATTATTCTCAAGATTTATGGTTGGTCTGATGTATTGAGGCTCCAAGCTTCTTCAATGTCTTGTTTTCTCCTATGGTTCACGAGTTGTGAACTATGATGTATCTTCGTTGAAATTTGATGATGTATACATCATCCAGAACTTATATTTATAGAATATGAAGGGGCCCATTGAGTTTAGATAAAGCTTACTTGGAAAGGAGTTAAAACCGACATAACCATGATTGAACAACATATCCCAAAAGAAATACGATGTAAGAAATAAAGAAAGTATTTTTAATGTCCTTGAGGCTAAAAATAGCCTATGGGATAGATTTCTTCTCCATTTGGCTCTTGTATTCAACCCTTTTCCTGTGGAGTTTTAAAATACATGCTCCTAACTTCTCGACAAACTCTTCGTTGAATAGATTATCCCAAGAGCTAGCTGCCAGAATACCTGCATAATTTTCCCTGATGTATTTGAAGGCCTTGCATTCTAAGTTGAAATGTTTTTCTGTTTCCACTTTTCTGAAAGAGAAAAAAATACATACTCTTTCTTGCCACATTTCTTTTGGCCTTTTCCAACGCCCTATTTCACAGCATATTTGATGGGAATTAGTCCTTAATTGAGCAATAAGAATTTTAGATCTCCAAGAAATATTGGCTCTTATGTACGCTTTTTGTTGATGATTATGAGTGGGGTTAAACTCTTCAATGTAGTACTTCTTATTTCTCCCTAAATCTTGTTGAGATTTTGCTGGCTAAAATATCTTGGATATGCCAACAATATTTTTTTGTTGCAAAACTGATGGCATCAAATCAACATGAGGAGATATTCTATCCTAGTTTGGTGTGATAGAATTAATTATTCAATTTCTTCTTTGTTCTATAAATTGTAAGCCTGTAGAGGAAAAATATATGAGATGTGAGGTGTGTGGAAGAGGAAGTGCTGATGAGTAATTCTGCTATTGTAATCTCCTGTTGATGAATAAGATTGTCAGTACCTATGTTTGGTGGATGTAGCCCAGATTGGTTGGGTGAACCACGTTAAATTTCTTGTCTTCATGTTTGATTTCTGTGTGTTTTTATTTGTTTTCCGTTGCGTAACTCCTTCAATTGGTATCAGAGCATTCAGGTTTTAAGAGACAGTTTTTTTTAAATCGATATGATGCCTGCAAAATCAATTAAAGAGCTGCTGCCTGACAGTGTCGCAGAGCTCAGGGAAGTCTTCTACGGAAGTCGTTTTTGTTCTGCGTTGGACCGTGGCTATTAGCACAGAGAAGAATTGCTATTGATCTGCGTATATGAAGCCAAATGTTCAATCCCGTGCCTATTGAGTCATGTTCGCATTGTGAGAGATTTTTATGGGCATGTAAAGAAGCCAGGTGGCGTATTTGCTGCGTTCGGTTCTCAGTCAAAATTTTCCGTGTGAGAACGACTGTGTGAATGCAAATAAATAAACAGTGGTTTGAAAAAATGATTGCATGAAGGAGGTGCCAAGGACTGTGAGAAGATATAAGACGCAAGACCAGAGCCAAGTTTTCGTTTACCTGCGTGGACCATGAGACCGTGTGCTGCGTTTTATGTAAGGGCTGAAACGGGACCATTCTCTGTGGAGCAGAGTTGTTGGAGCGCGTAAACAAAATACCGTGAATGCTGGAGGAAGTATTGAATGTGAGTTGGGGTGGTCGATTGCCCACACAAAACAGTAAAGTGGGTAAATATATGAAATTACTTTTGTTTTTATATCGATTTATTGAAATTTCCATTTAAAATCGATTTGCATTTAAATGCCATAATGAAATTTTAAATCGATTTGTATTCAAACCGAAACTTTTTCAAATGCCTATTGTATTCATTTGAATCGATTAATTGTAATATTGATAAATTGTGTATGGAGTTATTGTAATATGCCATTATATTGGGTACGGCCTAGGGCCTAGGACAAAGTTTTTTCGATGGTGGAATGGTGGCATGTTTGTTTATGAGAGCTGTTAATTTGCCAAAAAAAATTTGGTTTGTAGGCGAAATTAATTGCAAGTTTGAAAAAGAGAATTTTTTATAAAATTATTAATTTGATTAAAAAAGGCAATTAAGGATCCATAGAGAAGAGGTTGAGTTAGACATGGCAAAAACACAAAGTGCTCGATTTTAGATCGAGAAGTTTAATGGGAAAAATAACTTCGAGATTTCGAAAGTTAAGATGCACAATCTACTCGTACAACAAGGTGTGGCGAAGGCGCTTTTGGGAAAATCCAAACAACCTTACACCATGAAAAATGACGAATGGAGTGACATTGATAACAGAGCACTGAGCGGCATACGGTTGTGTTTGGCGGATGATGTGTTATTTAACATTGTGTCAGAGAAAACAGTTGTTGGTTTATGGACAAAGTTAGAGAAATTGTACATGACGAAATCCTTAACCAACAGGATTTTTCTGAAAAGACAGTTGTACAGCTTGCGCATGAAGGAAGGTACGATGATAACTGATCATCTGAATACCTTTAATACTATATTGGTGCACTTAGATAGCATAGAAGTAAAATTTGATTCAGAAGATAAAGCAGTAACTTTATTATGCTCATTGCCTGAGTCATGGGATCATTTTGTTACTTCTATAAGTCTTAGTTCATCAGAAACCCTTGAATTTGATGATGTTGTTGGAGCTTTTTTGTCTAAAGAAACAAGGAAAAGGTCAAATTTAGAAACCTCTACATCAGAAGCAATGATGGGTAGAGGTCGTTCTAAATAAAAACACTTCAGTCAAAAAAACAACTCTCAGTCAAAATCAAAAGGGAAGAAGAGTAAGCTAAAATGCTGGTTTTGTAGAAAATCGGGACATTTGAAGAAGGTATGTTAGAAGAGACAGCAAACATCCAAAGGAGACTCTTCAACAGAAAATAAAGAGGCAAACATGACAGATACAAGTTCAGGTTCGACATCTGGTTCAGGTATAAGTGATGAAGTTCTATTAGTTAATTTGTTAAATCATGATCAACATTGGCTATTAGATTCTGGTGCGTCCAATCACATGTGAATTCATAAAGAGTTGTTTAAATCTTATAAATTAATCAATGATGGAGTTGTTTACATGGGCAATGATTTCTCATGTAATGTTGTGGGAATTGGAAGCATCCAGATTAAAATTTTTGATGGGACAAATAAAATCTTAACTGATGTAAGACATGTGCCTGAACTCAGGAAAAATCTTATTTCTCGAGGAGTGTTAGACACAAATGGATATAAAACTTTTATTCAAGGTGGAGAAATGAAAATTTACAAAGGAATCCTATTAGTAATGAAAGCAAAGAAGGTTGGAAATTTTTTTCAGTTAGAAGGAAGAACAAAGTCAGATCATGCTTCTACTGTATCTGAAAACAACAGTGATTCTATTCGACTATGGCATCAATGATTGGGCCATATGAGCGAAAGAGGATTAAAAATTTTATTTGATCGTATGTTACTTCCTCGTTTAAAATATTCTAAGTTAGATTTCTGCAAACATTGTATATATGGGAAACAAAGCAAGCAGAAATTTAAAACTGGAAAACATACTAGTAAGGGAATCCTTGATTATATCCATTTTGATGTTTGGGGTCCATCTCCTACCACCTCATATGGAGGATCATCATATTTTTTATCTTTTATAGATGATTTCTCTAGAAAAGTATGGGTCTACATGTTAAAAATAAAGTCTGATGTATTCACAGTTTTCAAGTAGTTTAGAGCATTAGTAGAGAACATCACTGGAAGAACCATTAAATATTTAAGAACTGACAATGGTGGTGAGTTTACTTCAAAGTAATTTGATAATTATTGCAAGGAATCTAGGATCGAAAGACATATAACTACTGCTTATACTCCTCAGCAAAATGGAGTTGCTGAACGCATGAACATGACTCTTTTAGAAAGAGCAAGAAGTATGCTTAGTAACACCAATTTGCAGAAGGAATTATGGACAAAAGCAGTATCTACGACTTTATATTTGATAAATAGATCACCATCAATTGCAATAGGATGCAAAATTCCTCAAGAGGCATGGAAAAGTCATCCTTGTGATTATTCTAAACTGAAAGTTTTTGGTTGTGATGCATATGCTCTAATTCCGAAACATCAGCGTTCTAAATTAGATCCCAAATCAAAAAGATATATATTTGTTGGATATGGTGATGGGATTAAAGGATACAGGTTGTGGGATCCTACAACTCACAAGATCATCATTAACATAGATGTTAAATTTAATGAATTTTCACTTGAAAATCCAGATGTAGATAATAAATTGAAACAGGAAAATGTACCTAAGTTTCAACATATTCAGTTTGAAACCAGTTCAAATACTGATGATAGTCCAGATGAATAAGTTTCAGATGCAGATCATGAACAAGTTTCAGATGCAGATCATGAAGAAGTTCCTACAAATAATAATCAGAAAATTGTGGAAGAACTATAAACATCTTTAAGGAGGTCCACGAGAATTAGACATTCTCGTAAAAGGTATGATGATTATGTTACTTCAGTTGCTTTAACCGCTAATGATAATGAACCTTTATGCTATCAGGAAGTTGTAGAAGGTTATAACAATAATAAGTGGAAAGAAGCTATGAAGGATGAGATGAAGGCATTAGACAAGAATGCCACATGGGATCTGGTGGAACTTCCTAAAGACAAAAAAACTGTGGGATGTAAATGGGTTTACAAATTGAAAAGTGGTGTTGATGATAAAGAAGATAGGTACAAAGCAAGGTTGGTCGCAAAAGGTTTTTCTCAGAAAGCAGGAATTGACTTTCATGAGATATTTTCACCAGTTGTTAAGATTGTTTCATTTCGGATTGTCTTAGCATTAGTTGCTTTACTTGATTTAGAATTACAACAACTAGATGTTAAGACTGCATTTTTACATGGAGATCTAGATGAAGATATTTATATGGAACAACCTGAAGGGTTTGCTCAAAATCGCAACAAGAAATTTGTCTGCAAGCTCAAGAAATCATTGTATGGTCTGAAGCAGTCGCCTTGACAATGGTACAAGAAATTTGATTCTTTCATGATGAGACAAAATTATATAAGAAGTGAATATGATCATTGTGTTTACTTTAAGAAATTAAGTAATGGAATATTCATTATCTTAGTGTTATATGTTGACGATATGCTTTTAGCAAGAAAAAACATAACTGAGATCAATAGGTTAAAGGCTCAGATGGCTAGGACGTTTGATATGAAAAATCTAGGAGCAGCAAGACAGATTTGGGCATGGATATTTTCAGAGACAGGAACAACGGTAAGCTATGGTTATCATAAGAGAAGTATATTGAGAAAATACTCTTAAGGTTTGGTATGAACAATGTGAAACCAATTTTAGTCCCTTTAGCTTCCCATTTTAAGCTTTCTTCAAGTTTATGTCCTAACACAAATGAAGAAAAGGAATATATGTCTCAAATACCTTATGCTAATGCAGTAGGAACTTTGATGTATGCGATGGTTTGTACACGACTAGGTATTTCACATGCAGTTGGGGTTGTCAGTAGGTATATGGAAAATCCAGGGAAATAACACTGGGCAGCAGTGAAATGGGTGCTTCGGTATCTGAGAGGCACAAGTGATTATTGTATCACTTATGAAAAAAGTAGTGAATTTTTTTGCCGATATGTTGATTCTGATTTTGCAAGTGATTTGGATAAGATAAGGTCAAATTCAGGATATGTCTTTACTCTTGCAGGTGGAGCTATTAGCGGGATGTCAAAGCTACAAAACATTTTTGCTTTATCCACTACAGAAGCAGAATACATAGCTGCTTCACATGTTTGCAAAGAAGTGGTTTGGTTGAAAGGTTTGTTTGGTGAGTTTGGTAGGCTACAAGACAACATTAAGTTATTTTGTGATAGTCAAAGTGCGATCCACTTGGCTAAATATCCAGCCTATCATAGTAAATCAAAACATATACCTATTAAGTACCATTTTGTAAGACAGGTTATAACTGAACAGGGTGTCTCTCTTGAAGAAGTGCATACAAAGGAAAACTGTGCAGACATGTTCACAAAGCCAGTTTTATTAGAGAAGCTACGATGGTGTCTAGCTTCTCTTGGCTTGCAAAGAAAATAAAAATAATAAAGAATGAGGTATCAGGCTAATTGTTGTCAAGGTGGATATTGTTGAGATTTTGCTGGCTAAAATCTCTTGGATATGACAACAATAGTTTTTTGTTGCAAAACTGATGGCATCAAATCAACATGAGGAGATATTCTATCCTAGTTTGGTGTGATAGAATTAATTATTCAGTTTCTTCTTTCTTCTATAAATTGTAAGCATGTAGAGGAAAAATATATGAGATGTGAGGTGTGTGGAAGAGGAAGTGCAGATGAGTAATTCTGCTGTTGTAATCTCCTGTTGATGAATAAGATTGTCAATACCTCTGTTTGGTGGATGTAGCCCAGATTGGTTGGGTGAACCACGTTAAATTTCTTGTCTTCATGTTTTATTGTTGTGTGTTTTTATTTGTTTTCCACTGCGTAACTCCTTCAGCTCTTTCTCCCAAGTGATTTTGTGAAACTTATCCATAACAAAAGTTTTTATCTCTTTACTGTTTTTAGGACACATGCTCAGGAAAATACCCCATTTACTAAACCATTTGTTATTTTTCCGCATCCAAGTCTTCCTTATTTTGCACAATCTGTCATTAAACACAACCTTGGGCCATCTACTCTCTTCCATTTTGTCAATTTTTTTCAAATACCTTATGACTCGCACCATAACAATTGCTTCAATAGGAGTAGCCCTGTTTCACTTAATAGGATAACATAAGGAACTGCTCTTTTAATTTTGAATTTGTTTATAATCAAATGCTTCTGAATTTTCTTAATTTGTTTCTACTGCACCTTAGTTGTGTTGCTGGCCCATATTCACAATCGTAGAGAATCATTGGAATCAATAGAAGCCCAAAAAGAGTTAGAGTGCTTTTCTAGACCCATAGATCTGCCTCTTTACACCTGTTTTGAAGAGCATAAAATTATTTCTAGCCCACCATAGTTCTTTTCTTTATACAACCCTCCCAACTTAAATTTTTGTTGAAGTCAATTACGAGGTATTTGTAGTCTACAACTTCTTCCAGAATGTTGCCTTCAAAGTAGAACTTATGCTGGTTATGCTTTCTTTTGTTAGAGAAAACCACTACTTTCATTTTGCTAATATTGACTTGCATCCCCACCCTTCTACAAAAATGCTCCAGGGAACGTAAGTGCTTTTCCAAACCAAGAGCCGGTTTAAAAATAAGTATAAGGTCATTTATGTACAAAATAAGCCTTATAATGAACTTGCCCAACTGAATACCGTCGCCCCCTTCTGAATTTAGCCACTCTTCAAGCTTGTCAATATATAAACCAAAAAGGGTAGGAGACACACCTTGCTTGACCCCAATATTGCTTCTAAAACTTTCAGAAATGCCTGCTGAAGTTCTAATTTTGACTTTCACCTCTTCATACAGCCTATGCACAGCTGCTCTCAAATTCCTGGGAACCCCAAGTTCCTCCATTTTGCGCCAAAGCTTATCCCTAGGAACCATGTCAAAGGCTTTTCTGAAATAAAAAAAGCAACAAAAAACTTCTTCCTTTTTTTCCCAAGCTTTTTCAATGATGTGCCTTAAATTTATACAATGATCAACTATGGAATTCTTAGTTCTAAAAACAACTTTCCCTTTAGCACGTTTATCTCTCTCTTCTGCCCACTTGTTGATTTTCTTTCCAATCATGCTTCCAAATAACTTTGCAAACAAGAGATTTATCATTATGGTTCTGCAATTGAAGGGATTATTGTCGTCACCACTCTTGAAAAGAGGTATTTCCATACTAGTTGTTCAATCTGTGGGGAACCCTTGCTGTATGATGTTGTTGAAAACTTTTGTGATGTGAGGTGAAATAATTTTTAAGCCCCACTTTAGATACTCTGCTTGGAGTTCAACTAAGTATTTTTCTTTTCTAGCACCCAACTTCTTGATACCCATCTCTACCTCTTGCACCGTGAATCGTTTTGTGTTTGTGCTGACCAAGGTCGGAGGGTCAACCTTGGAATCCTACTCATACAGTTGTCTTGCATATTCGAACCATTTAGAAGCTATAATGTTATTTTCAGTTTTCACCTTTTTCAGTTGGAGTTCCTTCCAGAATAATTTGGGGTTATTTTTCCCAAGGAAGATTAGTTTTTCTCTCGTCGACACCATGAAATCACTCTTTTTCTTTCTTAATATATGCTTGTACGCTTTGAGCTTTATGTTATCTTTGTCTGATTCCTTCCACATTTTCCTTGCCTTTTTTCATTGCTCGTCAAACCAAGCATTAACCGTAAAGAAATTTGTTTCAACCTTCCTAATTTTTTCTCTTTTTCACTCAGCAAGTGTGCTTTGAATTAAATGTGTTAATTCGTGACTGTGAAGGCCATGAAATGAGATTTCCTCCTTCTCGAAGAGTCTCTCTAGTGTTATTTTGAAGGTATTACAATTCTCTTTAGTCAAAATAATTTTACCCTTTGGGGGATTTTGTTGAACACACCGAGTTTTTGACCCTAATTGCTTCTTTCTGGTCCAAGAGAGACTTAAATAGATTGGCTTGTGATATGATTTTAAGTCCCAAATTTGATCTCCAATCAACACTTCCTCCATTTTTTCACACAAACTATGTGAGAAAATTACATAATATACTACACTTGCTCCATTGTAAGTGTTGCAAGTGAGATTACCAGACTTTTCCCATCTAGTCAAACCATTACAAATGACTAAATTGAAAGCCCCACATAGCGTAAGCAATTGTTCTCCAAAGATATTGCAGCCTTTATCCTCTAAACTCTTTCCCATTGATGATTACTCTCTTCTGTAATCCAGATAGGGTCACAGTCTTCTTTGCAACAAATAATGCTAGCTTTCTCACCTGCAGTTATAGCACTGAAATCTCCCACTATAAGGACTTCACCTAGCTGAGAATATATTGCAATATCTGCTTTTAGGGTTGCAAAGGGGTCTTTGTGGTCAAGCCCTCTACTTTTATAGATGTTTGAAACTTGCGGCGCAAAGTAGTGTGTTGCAATTCTGATGTGATTTCCATTTTCTGATATTTTAAGCCAAACAAATTGCTTATTTGGGTATTCTTTTTCTAGATGAATGAAAAAACTTTATTTTTCTCTCACTAATACAGTGATACCCCCGTGCCCTTTGCCATTACCTGCTGCTTTGTTCCACATTGCTATCTTCCAGTACCCTTCAAACCAAGGTGTCTTGCACCCTTCATGCTCATGTGTTTCTACGAGGAAAATTATGTCTCTACCTTCCGCAATAGGCCCTAACCCAGCTCCTCATCTCCATGGGTAACTGCTACCTTGTTTCACACTACTATCTTCCAGTACTCTTCAAACCAAGGTGTCTTGCACCCTTCATGCTCATGTGTTTCTACGAGGCAAATTATGTTTCTACCTTCCGCAATAGGCCCTAACCCAGTTCCTCGTCTCCATGGGTAACCCCTGCATTTCCAACAAACTAACCTTAAGGACACCTGGGTACAACTTGATTGCTCTTTGTTTTGACATGAAAAACTCACAGTTGAGTCTTTGTCCCTGCTTTCCCATACTGACCTTGCTTGTATGTATGCGATGTGGGTGGGTGGGGACCACTGCAGAGATATATAGTGTTTATTTTAAGTGAAAGGGTAAGCCGCCATACAATTAAGGAGTTTTTTTTATTATATATTTTTTAACTGTAACTTTATTATGTTTCCACCCATGGAAATAGGTTTAGGATTTTGTATGTGATATAGGGAAGTAAATAAGAATGGAAGCTAAGTGCTTTTTATCTTTATATTGTATGTCAAGTAAATAGGCCCATGTTGGTGTTTAGGACTTGGGGTTAGGATTTTATTAAAGAATTAGTCTAGGATTTAATAGATCTAGGGTTAGGTTTTAGGGTTAGGGTTTGATATATCTAGGTTAGGGTTTCATTAAGATGAAAATAATGCAAGGGTTAGGGTTTCTGTCATCTTAGGGTTTCCACTTTAGGATTATTAGCAACCTAGGGTTTAGTTGTCTTCAAAAATGTTCCAACGTATTTCCATTAGTGACAACTTTGATCAATAGATCCTTGTAGTTGAGATCTTATGAAGAAAACCTTTTATCCTTGGATACCTTCAATTTGTGTAGATAAGATCTAAGTGATATGAACTTTTTTATTTATCGCATCTTTAGAGAACAGTTTTACCAGCTTATCATATATCTCTTTGATGTCTCCAATCCTGCTATATAGGGAATGAGGGGACCTGTGATTGATTTCATAAGAATTCCTTGAGCCCCTTGATCCCTTTCCATGTATTCAGATCATGCTTGACCTTCAAATGGTTTGGAGACTTTTCCATTGAAATGACTTCACTTTCTTCGAGGACTATGTCTATCCTTCTTTTTCATGCAAAGAAGTTCGATGACCCAACCAACTTATAGATATCCTTGCAAAACAAAGTCATTTTACTATATTAGATTATAGAATGAAAGATACTTACTTGACAAGTGAAGATGAAATCTTCAACTTGATCACTTTGATGCTGGTTGATCCCTTTTCACTGCTACTATGATACAAAATTTAGAGGGATTCGAATTCCCTTGACAACACCCAAATTCTACCTTTGTACCTTAGTCGAGTTATTTTTGTTCTCTTATCTGAACTATGTAATTACTATCAGAAATCATAGAGATATCTGAAATTCTGAACTGTGGAAATGCAAATACCTTTCATGCCTATATATAGTGGTCTACCCATATATATAAGCTGACATGATCTTATCAAAGGGATGTGTCTCTTAACTATGAGCTGACATGAGTTTGTTATTCCTTCTTGAAGCTGACATGAAGAGGAGAATCGTGAGTGTCTTTGGAGGGCTATTTTACAACCCTATAGACTAGAATACATTTCACATATCCCTGAGTTAGGGTTCTTCACACATGACATTGACTCTTTGACAAATCCTAAGGCTCTCAATAGGAGCCATCTAAAATAAAATCCCTTGCTCATGAAACCCATGAAGCAAGGTATTACAATAATAATTTTATTTACTTCTTCATCATTTACAAAGATCATAATTACATTTCATTATGAAGCCCGAACCTAGTTATGCTTGTCAACAATTGCAAGGGGTTGAGATACCTCTGCATCAAGTGGTATTAGATCATGTTGAGGCTATGGTGCGTAGGACCAAAGAGATCTCGGGTTCAGATTGAGTAATTTATGGATGTTGGTAAGGTGGGGAGCTCCTTAGAAGAGATCCTGGAACATTGTCACAATGATTTGCAATATGGAGATTCTTTGCTATGTCTCTAATATTGTCGAGGGTTAAGAGACCTCTACATAAAATGCTATCAGAGCATGTTGAACCTGTTATTGCTTAGATTCTCCTTAGAGAAAAAATCCTAACCTCACAAGGGGGAGAACCTAAGGAAACTAACAGGCAAGATACCCACTGTCACCTCAACAACTTTGCCCCTCACTTCTAGGTTTAGGTATGATTTTCTATCCCATGGGGGATTCCCTATATCTAATTCTAAGCTTCTTGTTTAGTATGAGTGAGATTATGACTTGGATTAGATGTTGACTTGTTTGAAAGAATCTTGTGTAGTATTGATTATTTGAAAAATTATTTAGCGTCAATTAGTGAAGTGTTAAAAGCATATCAATTGTATAATGTAATCAATGCACTTGCAACACAATAAGAGGCACATTCATGAACCTTTGATTCAATCCCATTGATAGAATGCAAATGTTGATCAAATGAGATAGATTTAAGTTAAGGACTTCTAAGCAAGAAAACACTTATATAATATGTATGCTTGATGTTATAGCCCTTAGATATACCGACGTGGGGCTAGTACGAAAGGATAATATTCTTGAATGTTGTTTTTGGTGCACTATAACAGTTAAGAGGACGAATGGTTGGTTTCACGAGACCTAAGGGGACTTCTGACATATTTAAGGTATGAGGAAGTAATATCCATGTTCAATTATATCTAATGCAATACTACTCGAATGGGTATCAACAAAGTTAAACAAAATATTAAATCACGTGGAAAATTCCATCAAGAGAGTATTGTACCATTGCATCATAATATTGCCAATGAAATATCATAAAGTTAAATAGAATATTCCATTAACGACCAATGTATAAAACCAATACTAATCAATTTACATAACAATGCCATCAATGTGTGTCCTCGTGAGTATCCAAATTGGGTTCAAGGATTTGTAATTTGAAAAGTCCTAGCCAGTATCCAAATTGAGTTCAAGGATTTGTAATTTGAAAAGATAAAAGATCAATATATATCAAAAATATTTACATCAATTTCACAGGAATCACCACTATTCACTAAGCCAAATAGAACCAAAATATCCCTATTAATATAAATATAATTCCCAATATTTTAACCACCTTAATTTAAAAAAAGGAAATAAGAGATTTAAAATTACGTACTCTTCACTAAGCCAAATCAAACCAAAATATCCTTTGTTAACATAAGTATAATTCCCCATACTTTATCCACCTTAATTAGGAAAAGAAAATAAGAGATTTGAAAGTACTTAAAATAAGTGTGCAAAAGAATATGTTAGAAATAAAATACGGACAGGAAAAAGGGAACATTAAGAAACACTATCTCACACATAAATTATGAGCAATATACAGCCTTGCAAGCAAAAGCAACCAATGCATGACCCAATGCTCATACATGCAAGCAAAACACTAAAGTTTATACATGTCATAAATTATTGACTAGTGTTGGAATTCGCTGTAGCTTTAACCGCATATGTATGTAAACATCCCCTTATAATTTGATTAGACAATGATAGATTACCAGTTTTGTAATTTAAGAGATTCAGTTTGGTCAACTTGGACTTGGATTAGAGAGATAGAGAGACCTGAGCCTCTGAAAATTTGCCCTAAATATTTGGATTTGGAGTGACCCAATGCTATCAAAGGCTCGTTTTACTCGGATCTGGATTGTGAAATCAGAACGATGGGACCAATCTTTAACTGTGGTAGGGACAGATTGGAATAAGATGGTGGTATGGTGTCTGGGTTTTGAATTTTAATTTGAAACTCTGTGAGCAGAGATAAAATAATAAAAAAATTAAAGGAACACAAAGTGTGCTGCGGGGTTTCTGTGCTATGTAAAATTGCAACTAAATTGCAGCCGATAAACTCAGAAAAATGTGGAGTGAAACGCAGGTTTCACTCAGTGATTCGATTTGTGTCTATGTAAAATGAGCCTGGGACTGATTACTTTTTTGTTTTTTCTACCATTTGAATATGTATCTGCAGGATTTTTTTTTTTTTTTTTTCCAACTGGAGTTGGTTCTTCGCATATATCAAGCGAGCCTGTATAATGATCCTATAATGCGCCGATGTATCACATCTCCTATCTGGCTGTTTTATGTCTTGGCTCCATGGATTGAATATGTTATTTTATGAGCTGTTCCTTTGTATGGATGCTTATAGTTTATACATTTTTAGATGCTATGTTTTATTCTGCTTTCTCTATATTGAACAATTATGCACGGTGTATTCATCATGATGTTTACATATTTCATAGTGCTGTTTAGACGGAAGCCATGTCTGTTATTACATGGTTTCTTCATTTCAAAAATGTCTTTCATACATCTATATGATGTAATATATAATAGGATTATGTAATGTTTTAAAGCAGTGTTTTTTAACTATTTTATAATAAAGTAACATTTTTTCTTTCTTCTAGAAAAAAATTGCAACTAAATTGCAGGCGATAAACTCAGAAAAAAGTGGAGCAACTAAATTACAGCTGATAAACTCAGAAAAATGTGGAGTGAAACCCAGGTTTCACTCAGTGATTCGATTTGTGTGGACTGTTCATTCTGGCAAGGAATATGTTCCTATATGTAGTTGTGCCTAGTGATACTTGAGTTGGGTTGTTTCCTATGTTTGATTATTGCTTGTTTCTTATATATGTTTTTGTAAATTTAGTAGTCAAATTACTAAGTTTAGGTGGGTTTTTTCTCTCACAAACAAACAAGAGGTCTTATACATCAATTTGTTGTTTGGTTTTGGCTTGACTATTTTAAAAATAGATAGTATTATGCACCAAACATACCTTAAAAATAGATAATAATTTGGCTTTGGCTTGACTACTTTAAAAATAAATAGTATTATGCACCAAGTTAGTGTTTGGCTTGGGTTACCTTATAATACATAATAATAATAATAAAACTCTTTGTTTTTTGAGTTTTTAATTATCACCTTGACCCTTAACATTTAGACTTTGCTTTTAATTTGACTTATTTGCTCTCTTTATTATTATTATTAGTTTCTAAATTACCTTTGACCTATTAATCATGCAATGAATTTAAATGATTGTAGTAATGCATTTTTTGTTATTTTTAATCTTTTAAAACAAATTTCAAGTAAAAAAATTGAATGTGAGGAAATTAATTTTTTTATTTGATTACAGATGCTAGGTTAACACTTCTACAATAATATACTAGATTGATCTTTTTCTTTATATGATTTGTTGAGAGAATTATGTCGCAATCTTTAGATGGAAGAGGATAACAATCTTGAAATCACTCAAAAACACGTTTTTTCCAAGAAAATGTTAAATCTAGTTACACGAAAATAATTAGATCTAATGAAAATAATTTGCTTAGAACAGAAGTGAAATATTAAAAAAGGTATGAAGGACACCTTTCCCAAGTATTAAAAAAAAACTACATCTAAACAAATGATCTAGATAAAAATGTACTATTTTATCTTCAACATTTTTTTCTTACCCATTTTTCTCAAAATAATTGACTCACTAAGTCTTGTTTAAAAAACACCAAATGCTAACAATAAGAAATGACAAGACATAATACACAATTTGCAGAAGATTTTTTTAACTATCTCCAAATAGAAATGTCTTCCTTTTACAGCAGAATGTGACCTTTACAATATCAATTACAGTTACAATTTTTTTTTTTAATAATATTTATTTGTATAAATAATAAATAAATATAAATTAGATAAAATAGTTTTGTCATTTTTTTAGAGAATCTATTAAAATAATAAATTGGTTATTTATTTATTTTTTAAAAACTTATATAACCAAATATTTGAAACTAGTTGTTTTTGTTTGACCAACTAGTTCATTGTTATATCAAAGATTTATCCCAAATGTAAGTGAAATATTCCTCATGTATGTGCTAGAAAAATCATGTATATTTAGAAATAATTTTCCAAATAATATTGTTTAAATATTGATATAGACATTTTGGAGATAATAAAACACTATGCAATTATCAGTGTTCGTTGATATGATGACCAATTTATAATTTCAATCATTTACATCTATCTTCAACTAGTAGTTAAACATTAAGAAAGATAAGATAAATGAACACAAATCACTTAGCTGATGTTATTAAATTGCTTCAAAATTAACTGAATAAACAATTTTGTTTGTGCTACACACCTTTGAGCTAGAAAAAAATGTATTTCCCAAGTCCTCTGAGCTGAGATAGGTGGATGATTTTATTTTCAAAAAAGAGGATGTAAATGTAGCATATGAATTAACTTCCAAAGTCATAAGTGATGTTGAGGGTGTAATTATGGTCTAACTAGCCAATTATATAGTGGCTGGGAGCTTTTATTCATTCACAAAGTCTTGTATGAGAAATTTTACTACTTTGACCTGAACACACTTCCCATTTATTTATTTAGATTTAATTTTTTCTTCACAAAGTCTTGTATGAGAAATTTTACTACTTTGACCTGCACACACTTCCCATTTATTTATTTAGATTTAATTTTTTCTATGTCCTTTTTTCTTTAGATAAGCATTCTCCTCCTAGGACTTGACGAGGTAAAGGGCTTGATAAATTAGTTTCCTTATTAATCTATTTTCCTCTTCAACTTTTTAGTCTTCACCTTTTTATCCTTTTATGTAGTTTGATTTGACTTTCTCAGGTTTGTAATTTTTCTTTATCTTCCTTCATGACCTTTTTTGGATGATTTTTGATAAGTTAACCACAGGTTAGGGGAATATTTATTTCTATGGATGTGATGGAAGTGTATGAGTATTTAATATAAAATATTAAGTATGGAAAGGATATGAATATTCTACCCACCTTGATTTCCTAGTAGTACCTAGTGGTCTAGATTCAGGCACACTTTCTAGAAGCAATTATGCCATGGGATGGTTAGGGATAGTAACGAGGTAACATTTTACTAAGTTGAAAGTTATAAAACATTTGTCTAATGCTAGCATCAAAATGCAGGTTAAATCCTTAGCACTATTTCTAGGTATTGGAAGTTACATAATGGAAATCCATACCAACTAATAACTGAAATTGCATGAAATATCATTTAGCACATTTGAGATCAAAGGCATGGGAACTGACATACCATTGTGTGTGAATTAGTGATTAGCACAATAATGGAATTGATGAATGAAGAATAGTAGATCTAGGTTGATGAGCATAAATCTCATCCAAACAACAACAAATCACACCCATATGAGTGTATATTTGAGGTAGTTGCTTGAAGGGAAACATAGCTTACATTGGGAAGAATCAAATATATCTTGGTCTTAGATTGTGTAATTTATGAATATTGGTGATCAGGGTTCTCAGAATGGCTCGAAACCTGAACGACCACATAGTGCTCATCGTTCTGAATCCATCACACTTTGTTTTGCACAGAATGGACTCTGTTTGCTCCCGGAAATGAGTTATGTTCACTTTTCTAAACAAAGAAAATTAAAAAAAAGGACAAACAAGTGGCCAGTCAGTAGTCCGTATTGACTGGGTTGGGTCAAATTTTTGTCATTTTCCTCAGGCGAATAAGGGACTGCTAAGTGGCAACATTGTATTGGTTGAAATTTTTGGTTATTTGGTGGTTTTGTATTGGTTGGAATCCAAACCAATTGGGTAAGGACACGTGGTGCAGCCTCCCCAATGGCTAAACAATTTTTTATTGAATTTCAGGCGGAGGCGCCGGGGTTCGACCCCGCGACCTCCCACACAACATGCGAGCCAACTACCATTGCGCTACACCAAATGACTTAACCATAATGTGAACCCACATCATATTATTGTTTGGAATGTTCAACGACAGGGGGAGAGGGGGCCAACACCCAACACATAGAACCAACACCTCATAATCACCAGCAAAGCCAACACTAATACACGGATTTAATACTAATCCTCTATTAATTAACGCATATTCCATATTTATTAAAATAATTCGGGGTTATCCCCTAAGCGTGGGTTAAGTGCTAAGAATTTCTTAATTAGTGCTAACCGTAGTTAATTAATTTAATATGGATTAACTTGGCGGTCCCCTAATTTTGGAAGAACTATCAGTTTAGTGCCAGCTAACTGGATTTAGCTCTAGTTAGCTAAATTTAGGCCTAAAATTGTGGAGAAAATGGAAATGGTCATAAATTTTGGAGTTTTCGACCAAATCAGGGGTAGAACGAGGCTAGATGACCATTTTTGGGCATTCTGGACTCATTGGTGCAAGTTTTAGGAGCATAAAATCATTGTAAACATGTCATTTTGCAATTTTGAGCATAATATAGAGGCCCAGGCCATGGAAGCTGGACCAAGGAGATGTAGCCCAGGAGGGGTGAACTCCTTCATCAAATACATGTGTTGATGTGTTGTACTATAATTTTTTTTGCTATTTTTAAACCTTTATTTTATGTTAAATTGTTCATAAAATTAACATGAAAAGCACTCATGAGACTTGATAATTTGCAAGAGAACTTGAACCCTTAAGCACACATAAGACATTGTATTCATAATATGAAAGAGTAATTTGTACAACAACACTAACATACTTCATTCAGATCATTTTTGGTATCAGAGTTTTAGGTTTTGTTGTGCAATAAGATATCTAATTGTTTGCAAGTTTGTGTCATGCTTACAAGGTTAAAACTCAAAAGAGGAGAAGAGAAGTTGGTTGAGAGTCGTGCAATTGGGTCAAGAGGAAGAAGGGCAAGGTTTCCAAAGTTTTCAACACAAACATATCCTAAATTTGAAGTCGAGTCTTCAGTGAGCATGTCTCATGAAGGAGAACCTACCATGACGAAAGATGAGAGAACACTCAGGAAGGTATTCTTTGATATGATTGAGATGGTTAAAGTCCTCTATGAGGAGAGGAATTTAAGGATGCAAGGAGAAATTTCAAGGCCTCCAAGAGGAGAGGGTTATCTAGGAGGAGGAGGCCATGGAGATGGTAAGAAGCCACCATCCACTCCACCATCATTCTCACCACCATCTTCACCTTCCTCATCATCATCTTCCACTACCACAACCCTTCCATCTGTTCATATACATAATCCAAAAGGAGCTGGTAAATCACCCTTACTTAAACTTGATGTTAAATTTGAGCTTCTGATGTATAATGGCGAAGTGAATGTAGAGAAGCTGGATAATTGGGTTCATCAATTGGAGGTTTATTGCAGAATTCATAATCTTCAAGAAGATGACATAAATATTCAATTGGCTTCCTTGAGAATGGAGGGTGCAACACTTGTATGGTGGGAAGCAAAGACGCAAGAGGAGATTAAGAAAAACTATAAGATCTCATTTTTTTGGTCAAATTTTATTGCTTCCATTAAAAGGAAATTCTATCCTCCAGTTTACATGAAAAAATCTATTATGAGTTGGAATTTTTTTATACAATTGAAAGGTCAAAGTGTGCAAGATTACACTCATGAATTTAGGAGAAGAGCTCTTATGTTATGTGTTGATTTTCATAGCCAATAATATTTGTTGAAGTACATAGGGGGTTTTCATAGTTACTTGAAACATACCATCCTCATGTTTAATCCCACTAGTCTAGATGAGGCCTATGTGCAAGCTACACACCTTGAGGCAAGAGGGAAAAATGTACAAGAAGAGGGTAAAAAGAAACCATTCAAGGGTGGTGAAAAAGGAAAGGGTTTCAAGGGTAAACAAAAGAAGAATGCATCCATTAAAAAGGAAGGGGAAAAAACCACATGTAACCACTGTTCCAAAGAGGATCATGGTGAAGCCCACTATTGGAAGCCTCATCCAAAATTGAGGCCTGAGAAATTCAACAACAAGGGGAAACAAAAGAAAACCACCACCACACAACAGGATCTTGGATCCGACTCAGTATATGAGACTAAAATTGTAGCCATGGTCATAAAGGGAAAATAAGCCAAGCAATTACTAGTTCATCAAATTGTCACTGTAACACTCCAAGTGAAGAAACAAGAATAGAGTTGTTTCATGTAAGAGTGATCTCAAAACATACGAAAATTGACACACTATTTGATAGTGGGTCTCAAGTGAAATTAATATTTGAATAATTAGAAAAGAAGCTTAATCTTGAAAGCTTACCTCATCATAAGCCATACCCTTTGGTTTGGATAACCAAAGATACAAATTTACAGGTTACAAGAAAATGTATTTTCCGGTTTGCAATTACCGCAAAATTCATTGATGAAGTTGAGTTAGATGTTGTACCACTTGACATATTAGAAATTGTTTTGGGTAGTCCATATCTCTATGACAGAAAATAATTATTCTATCACCATGCGAACAAGTACCACTTTTTCAAAGATAGAGTGGAATATATTGTGAGATCTCATTGCAAAAAGTTAAACCTCTCTTTAGTTAATGTTGGGCAAATGAAGAGGCTAGTAAATTCAAGAAAAAACTTTGTGCTTCTTATGATCAAACAAAAAAATGATAAGGATTATGAATATTTTGAAGGTTGTAATGATAATTAAAATATGATTTGTTTTATGTGGTAATTCATCATGGAGAGATGTTTCAGGAACCAAAGGAGTTACCTCCCAAGAGGGGAATCCAAAATGAGATACAACTGCAGTAGTATGTCCCACTCCCTAACGTTGGCATGTATCACATGTCGATAATGGAAAGTGTAGAAATCAAGAAGCAAATCCAAGAATTTTTGAATAAAGGTATTATTCGCCCATCTACCTCGCCATGTGGTTCACCGATTGTATTGGTTCCCAAGAAGGATGGAACATGGTGCATGTGTCTGGATTTCCATGTGCTCAAAAAAATCATGATAAAGAATCATTATCCACTCCCAAGGATTGATGATTTGCTTGATCAATTGAGCTATGCAAAGTATTTCAATAAGTTAGACTTAAGAAGTGGTTATCATCAAGTTAGAATAGCTGAAGAGGACATATGGAAGACCACATTTAAAACTAAACAAGGATTGTTTGAGTGGCTTGTTATGCCTTTTGGTCTTTGAAACACTCCAACTACTTTCATGAGAGTTATGAATGATGCATTGAGACCATTTATTGATTGTTTTTTCATTGTCTACTTAGATGATATTTTGATATTCAGCAAATCACGAGATGAACATGTCATGCATGTAAGAAAGGTGCTTGATGACTTGAGAAAACAACAATTGTTTTTGAAGATGCAAAAATGTGAATTTGGTAAAACTCATTTAGTCTATTTGGGGCATATTGTTGGAGGAGGTGAGCTAAATATAAACCCCTCTAAATTTGAGGTCATTGTGAATTGGCCTACACCCAAGATAGGCACTAAGGTAAGAAGTTTTCTAGGAGAAACACAACATTGGAGGAAGTTCATTGCTAATTTTTCTTCTATTGCAGCACCGTTACATGCATTGACTAGTGTTAAGAAAGTATTACAATGGGGAAGAAATCAACAAAAATAATTTGATGCTTTGAAAAAGAAGATCAGTTCAGCCCCTATACTAGCACTACCAGACTTGAGACAACCCGTTGAGATTCAAACTGATGCAAGTGACTATGCCATGGGCATAACCCTCTTACAACATGGTAAACCTATTTCATTTCATTCAGAAATGTTTAATGGTGCTATGATACATTATCCTACATATGAAAAGGAGCTATATGCATTGGTTCAAAGTGTGAAGAAGTGGACACACTATTTGATGGGAAATAAAATCATCATTCACACGATCACCAACCATTGAAATACTTTAAATCGTAAAGTAAATTGCAGCAGTTAAGGCACTTTCGATGGATGGGTTTCTTCCAACAATTCCACTTGGTCATCATGTATAAGAAAGGTATATACAACAATGTTACTAATATGCTTTCTAGGCCTATTATTAATGCAACTAATTTACTCAAGAATACTTCTATTTTACATGAAAGTTACATTGAACAATATGCATTTGATAATGACAAACTTGAGTCAAGGTCGCCAAGTTGAGGAATTAGATTACCATGCACATAATAACTTGTTGTATCATTTGGGCAAGCTTTGTCTTCCACAGGGTGAGAGAGTGAATGTCATAAGGGAAGCACACACTTCTCTTATTGCGGGACATTTTTGTGTAAGAAAAACGATGGAAAATCTTTAGAGGCATTGTTATTAGCCTTGTATGCTTGAAAGTGTGTCACGTTTTATTAAAGGTTGTTCATTATGTGCAGTCAGTAAGCCTAGTAATAGGAAGTTAGGATTGTACACACCACTTCCGGCTCCTTCACATCCATGGGAGAGTATTTATATGGATTTTGTAGGGATCCTTCCTTTGTCAAAAAGAGGTCATGATTATTTGCATGTAGTTGTGTATAAGTTCAGAAAATATGTATATTGATGCCATGTAAAAAGCAAGTTATAGCTAGACAAACAAGTCATATTTTCTTTCAAATGTTTGGGTTCATTTTGGGTTGCCTACTTCTATTGTAAATGATTGAGATTCTCGATTTGTTGGGAATTTTTGGTCAAGCTTGTGGGACTTGATGGAAACTAAGATGAAGAAGATTACAACCCTTCATCCACAAACTTATGGTTAAACCAAGGTGGTCAAAAAAACAATCATTCATCTTCTTCGAGGATATTGCAGCAAACATACTAAGTTGTGGGATGAACAATTGCATTACATTCAACATGCTTAAAACCGTGCAAAACATTCCTTTACTCAAACGTTGCCATTTGAGGCATGCCTTGGATACTTGCAAAAATCACCACTGGATTTCATTTTTGGGAAATATGTAGCTATTGATGGACATATAGAAATAGATAAAGCAAAGAAATTCATAGATAAAATTCAGTTGATACATCAAACAATGCAATATCAACTAGAAAAAAGTCAAGGAAAGTACAAAGTGAGGCATGATAAACATTGTGTGGATAATAAGTGCTATGCAGAATTATGAATCATGGATAAAAAATTATTCCCTAAATTTGATGACATGCATTTAGAAAAATATGTTAAAGACTTTGCAGATACTTTTCCTAACAGTAAATAAACACACAAAATATATCAATAAACCTACTTGGGGTGCAAGCGCTTCCTATTCTCTTTTTGTCGCTCTTGCTGTAGCTTCAAATCCAAGCTAGATCGCCAAAATATTTCCTACAAGAATGAACACTAAACAAAAAAGAGATTGCAATATACAGATGCCTTTTCAAGGTATTCAGTTAAATCAATGAAGCATGAACCATATACATCAGATAAGAATTCATAATATGAAAGATAGAAGCTTATACATATACATATATGGGAAAGTAAACAACAATCTTTATTAATGGATATAAGGGAAGGTTACAACCATCGATTGATTTGATGTCACCATCTCCAGCATCATCCCAAACTCATCACAATGAACATCTCTCCAGCAACATATCACTCAAATCAAATCCTCAATTGAAATTCCACCAACATTTCTCTACTCAATTTCTTCCTTCTCAAGCACTAGGATCTGTGGTCAATTTATAGATGAGCTGCAGTTAGTTTCACAATCAATGAATTTGTAATAATAGGCAAGACATGTTCTCAAGCTCAGAGGTATCAAATGGACACATGGATTCGAAGTTTGACACATATGCACTCTTCTCGAAGGCACTGGCCAAGTGGATATTCCAGAACAATGAGAATTTCGCTCCCAATTTGACCAACGCACCCTTGAGTGTCAGGAAGTGCTTTGCAGATCACCCTTGAGTGGAGGTGCCTGCATATGCAACGCACTTAACCCCTTGAGAGACTGTATTGGTGAGCTCATAGGTGATATAACATATACTTAAAATCTTGGAAACCTTGGAATGGAAGTCATGGATTATTTTTCTTTGTTCTTTGTCTTAGGGCATGTAGTAACTAAAATGATAGGGGATGATAGAACCTATTCATTGGTCCTGGGGATGCTGTCTAGTTTAACCAGGTCATTGGGAATGATGCCCAAATTGACCTATAATAGATTTCCCCCTAAAGCATGAAGTCAAAATAATAATAACAATATTTTTTTTTTTGAATGAGATGCTTTACACTGTGATGGGCTGGAGCTGAAGTGGAGTGGTGACCTGCATGAATCTTACAATACATTACATCAAGATATATCCTCTTGATCACGAATTGCTGAGGGAAGGCATTCCCATGCTTAACACATAAACTATCTAATAACATGTACATAGTGCAAAAAGTCGTCTATATTGGAATGTTGCCCAATACAGACATGCCTACAGATATAGGTCCATGTTCGGATGACAATCTATATGTAAGGTCCCCATACATATGATGTGTACAAAAATCCTGAAATCGCAGCTCAGATGGCTGAAACTAGATCCAGGGTCTTCTTATCTCGTTCAATCGATCATTCGGGTACAGGTCTAGCCATTCGAATATATGATTTGTAGTCAAACATGGTAAGACATCGTCTGATTACTAGCCAATGATGTGAGTTGTTAACAAACGCGAGAGAACCACCATTAATATCAATGGCCCTCAAGGTACTGTAGTACATTTTATAAGGTGTGAATAAATTATTTGATGTCGAACGCCAAACAAAATATTTTGGTCAAAAGTCCAGAAGCGAGGATCTTGTCGATGTTGTAACAAGCCTCATGGTACTTGAATATGATGTTTCTAAGTGAACTTCCTGGATGATGATTTGACGTCAATAGGAAGTCACTTTATTACGAAACGGGAGTTACTGATTTCAGAGACAAAGGATAACTTGATATAGCAATGTTCAGGGATGACTGTCACGATAATGAAAGTTTATGAGCATTGCAGAAGGATGAGTATTCACTAGATGACTTCTCTTGAACATATCGACGACACTGAGATGAGTTGGTAGAATTGACCCAAAACCGAAGTGAAGGTATGATGAACCATAGGTACGAATGAACCATCAAGAAGATTACCCAACCCAAACAGTCACGGTGATGGAGTGAAGTGTCATGTTCAAGAGCGACCTGCTACCGTAAAAATTTCTGTTTACTTTCCCAAATTTTCCCTGGTCATTTGTTGACTAGTACCTCTTTATTTTTTAATAAGCTTGAGGAGGATGACATATGCTTGATCTATAATTCAACCCTTCAGGCGAACAAGGTATCGATATTTAATAATTTAATGAGTTTAGCGATGAATGAAACTTGATTCTTGCCATGATCAACAAGCCCATCGCTATTTTATGTTTTAACAAGCCTAACGACAATGACATCCCGATCCTTTTTCATATTTAGAGAGTTTGAAAAAGAGGACGAAAGAAAAATCCATAAGTAATTTTTTGTAAAGTTGTCGCTCAGATCCGAAAAAGTGTAAAATAATATCCGAGAGAACCTCTTTAGTCATGTTTTACTAAGGTATTCCTTTTTTGTAGCTAATCTATCTCAGTCCGGAAAAGTGTTAAACTTATACTGAGTAGATATCAATTCATTTACTTTTATGAGCTCAAGAAGACAAGTGCTCGAAAATATTTCCACATTATCAGAGTCTAAAAAGAGCTAAAAGAAGACTCCAAGGGTTCCTTTTTTGCTATTATAGAAGCTCGAAAAAGAGATAAAAGTGCGCTTCAAGTCCTTTTTCTTTTCTAACAAAGCTTGAAAAATAAGGATAAAAGTATGCTTTGTGGTCAAATCATTCTTTAAATAAATATGCAGGACTAATCTGTTCATCAGTTGTAAAACATGTTCGGAAAAACACAAAATGGATTAAAAATACTTGTTTCATGATAAAAATATAATAAAACCATAGTCACAACAATAAATATTCATTGCAAATAATCAAATGACTAATAAAAATACTTTTACTATTCATTTTTACCATTCAATAGTTACCATTTTCATTTTGGAGCTTTGAAATTTTTTTTTGCCCCCAAACTTCATGCTGATTGCGATCGATTTTGTGGACAGGTTTCATCGTCGTTTGATCCAGGGTAGTGCCATGAACCTTCTCTTTCTTTCAGTAGTCAACTCATTTCCTTTCATTGAAAATTTTTAGGGTTTTGAGCCCCTTAGGGTAAATTTTTCTTTCAAAGAGGGAAACACACCCTTGAGCATCGAAAAGTGCGTTGTGGAGCACCTAAATTGAAGTATAGCTGCATATGAAATGCACCGTCCCTTGTTCAAGACTGCGTTTGGTGCAATTTCCATTTTTTATTCTTGCACTATGCTCAAAATTTGTTTAATTTTTTGCATTGAAAGGAGTCTAATGAGTCTTATGGTTATGTTTCAGGATTTCATCAGACTATGATGATGATTACATGGAGAGAAAAGAGAGCATGGAGAAAAAAATATGGTTGCCCTAAATGATCCGGGTACAGTAAGAGCCTTAAGAGATTGTGGGTTGTTAAAGTACTTATGCTTATCAGGGATGAGGCAACAAATAGAACTCTTGGAGTTCCTAGTTTGAGCATGGGATCCGGCTATTGAGGCATTTCACATTAGGAACAAAGTGGTTCCCATTATAGTGGAGGATATATATTTTCTCACAAGTTTGTTGAGGAGAGGCTTGCGCATTTCCCTCTCAGGGTCTGGTCTTGGAGGAGAGACAATGAGAGACTATGTTTTGCAGTATTGCTATCCAGGGGTAGAGCCAAGCAAATATGGGAAGATAAAAATCTGTGATGTTCGAGATTTTCCTTTGAGAACCATTCTTTTCATGATCAAAAAACTTGCTGGCACCGTTACACTACATGTAGTGAATAGATCATATATGCAGTATGTGCTAGAGTGCATGGAGCCAACTGTCTTCAACTGGTCTAAAGTTGTACTTTCCCAAATAAAGGAACAAATGAACAAAGTAAAGGGAGGAAGGAAGAAGAACTTCAGTTATGGTTCGATCCTCATTTCATTTTCCTTAGAGAGAATTCCATTGATGCAGCCTTAGCATGTGACACTGGGTGTGTCTAACCCTACAGATTCGAGGATGCAGAGATGGGTAGAACTAATGGGTAGGCATGCAGGCCAATCGACCATTGTGTTCTCAACTACATTCTTCGCTTGGTTTAGGCAACAAGTTGTTATAATTGATGAGTATGGATACACAGACGTCGATTTCTGAGGAGATCTAGACTTAGTCTTAGTAGAAGGCACTTAGTGGGGTGCAATAGGTAAGAATGTTTTGACCATGTTTTTGATTTTCCTAAGGTTTATACAATGTTTTTGTATTTTTTGATGTTTTCCCAAGACCACTAAATTTTTGATGTAATGCAGATGTTGGTCGAGTTCAACTGGTGGAGGAACTAGATCATGGAGCAGATGAGCTAGCAGAGAGGGCTGTCGGGAGAGTAGTCCTTCAGGATTTAGACATAGCTGAGACTCTGACTGAGCTTAGGCAACACATAGAGGGTTTAAGCTTCGGGATCCTGGATTTCCATATCAAAGAGTTACCCATGCGACTGCAGCGCCACACTATAGGTGTTCCTAACTGCTGGATGTGATTACTGCATAGGATAGCTAGATCTATAACATGTTACCATGAGCATCACTAATTTAATTTCGACATGTTGCATACATTTTGAGGTGAGATGACCAATGTGTCTTGGGCACAATTTTTTGTAAAAACCTATAACCATCTATCTATTTGATTTCAATGTTTTCCTATGTTTATTGTGTAATCCTATTCAATTATGTGAATGTATATTTACATGTGTTGCAAACTTCTGTCTAAAACTTGATTAGCTAGAAAATCAGTCAATGTGTTCAAATTTCTGGAAATGTGTTGATATTGAATAAAATCAAAGTGTCTTTCCAAAAGTCAAACTCTTAGGAACAAACGATGTAGTGTTGGATTTCTAACAGTATAAACACTAGTAAGTTGTAATACCACAAGTTGTGAGTCTAACCTTATAATGATGCGGTTAATACCAAATGAAATGGCCTGAGAGAGAAGTTAGATCAACACGTTATACTCAGCAATATTTTTTATCGAGCTACCAATACAAATCCCTCAAAAACTCACTAACTCACCATTCGGAGAAAAAATGGCCCACGCTGGAGAGGATAGATTCTGTGTACTATGACTAGCACCATCAACACATCCAACAAATGGTTCCAAAGATTCAGACATCTGCGATGAAATGTAAAGTGGATTACTAAAATCAAGAAAAATCTAAAAATAAACTAAGACATTGAATGCAAATCAACAACATATATATACAATATAATACAAAAAATTACTATGCTCATGATTAAGCATAGTAATGTTTCAGGTACAACCCATTTCGGGGTTGTGCCAACGAAATTCCATTGTAATCCACCAAATCATAGGAACCCTTAGCAAGAACTCTTTTGAAGATATAGGGGCCATGCCATAATGGCTCAAATTTCCCTGTACCTATTACATCAGCTTCCTGATCATAAAGAAGGACCAAGTTTCCCTCTAAAAAAATGTGAGGCTGGACATTTTTGTCATAATGTGCCTTTATATCTCTCTTATGTGCTTCATTGGCCAATTGGGCTTCACGAAGTGTTTCATCAAGATGGATGGGGTTAAAAATATGCGCTTCTTCTTCTGAGGTGTCAGGTAACAAGTTGATTGCGAGTTTTAATGAAGATATTTCACATTGGATAGGCAAGATAGCTTCCAAACCATATACCAATTGAAAAGGAGTAAACCCGGTTGCGTTTCTCCCCAAGGTTCGATACGCCCACAAGGCCAAGTACAAGATCAAATTCCAGTCTCTTTTACAGACTCCTATCATTTGTTGAAGCATACGTTTAAGAATCTTGTTGATAGCTTTGACTTGTCCATTCGATTGTGGATAATAAGGAGTAGAATTATCATGTGACAATCCTAACTTGGCAGTCAATTTAGTCATCATGTGGTTGTGAAAATGCTTCCCACGATCTGTAACTATATCTTGTGAGACCCAAAACCGTGCAATAACATGATTAAAGAAAAACAATGCATGTGTCTGTCCTATGTTGTTGAATGTAGGCATTGCTTTGGCCCATTTGGTAAAGTAGTCTACTGCGACAATAATATAACCATGCCCCCTGGATGAATGAGGGTTACAAGTCATGAAGTCAATACCCCATTTCGAAAATGGTCCCATAGAGACAACAAGATGCATTGACACTGGTGGTTTGCAGGTTTTACGATAGAAAATCTGGAACACATGACAACTTCTGAGCACGAGGATGCAGTTGTGAAATATGGTAGGCCAAAATTAACCGGCACGGAGTATATTCTGCACGGTAGCATATCCAGATAAATTTCCACCATAAGCCCCAGCATGACAATCATTTAAAACCTTTTCGGCCTCCTCATGAGTGAGGCACATTCATAAAATAATATTGACACAGTGACGATAAAGTGTATCACCGACGGTCCGATAATATTTGGCTTGGTATCGAATACGTCGTTGTTCAGAGCAAGAGGTATCAGGCAAATTTTTTTGGGTTTGGAGATAAATGATAAAAAACTCCATACCAAGGATCAGATGATCCTATCATAAGCAGATACTTGTCGGGAATTTATGGTTCCGACGTAGTAGCAGTACTATCATAGGGAAGGTCACAAAGAAGCTCTACCAAAACTAAAGACTTCTTTGAATTTGATTTGATGAATTCCAAATCAAATTCCTGCAAAATGACAATCCATTTTGAATACTTTCCCCCTAGCAATTGATGTGATAAGATATAAGTCACGGGGTTGCAATCCGAAATGATAATGGTCTTTCGGAATAGGATAGAGTGGCGAAATCTTTGGAAAGCTTGAATAGTTGCCAAAGCAAGGTTTTCTACGTATGAATACTTGACTTCCCTATCATGGAGATTATGACTCAAATAATAGATTGGATGTTCTATCCCATTTTATACCTGGACCAATACCATATCAATGGTCGTATCATCTGCGGCGATATATAAGAAATAATCGTTCTGATAATTTGGGGGATACATTAATGACGCCCAAACAAGAGTATCCTTTCCAGTATCAAAAGAAGCTTGTGAAACTTGGTCCCAATGGAAGGGAACCCCATTTTTCAAGAGTCGAGTAAACCCTTTAGCCATTTCAGCGTAGTTGGGTATGAACCTCATTAGGAAGTTAGCCTTTCCTTGAAGTTTCTGTATCTGAAGTAAATTTGATGGCGCAGGAAAATCAAGAATGGCCTGGACCTTAAATGGGTCTATTCAAATTCCTTCTTTTGAGACTATGAATCCAAGAAAATGACCAGACCCAACACAAAACACACATTTATGTGGATTGAGGCATATTTTGTAGTGTCAACATCATAAAAAGATGGCTCTCAAATGCATTGGGTGATCATTACGATTTCGTGAATGTGTGGGTAAATCATCTAGATAGGGTTGAAAAATATGTTTGATGTCATTGAAAGCATAATCCATTTCTCTCTGAAAAGTAGCCCTGACGTTCTTAAAACCAAAAGGTAGTTTCCTAGAAGAGAATGTGCCCCAGGGAAAGATGAATGTTGTCTTATGTTGATCCTCTGGGCGGATATTGATTTGATTATAGCCAGAAAATCCATCCATGAACAAAAAAATTTCACATCCAGCACAATTGTCAATAATCTGGTCAATAAAGGGCGCATGATAGTTTTATTTTGGACAAACAAGGTTAACATCCCAATAATTGATGCACACTCTGATGGTTCCTTTCTTTTTCATGACAGGAACAATGTTGGAGACCCACTCAGTTAGCGAAATAGGGTATATGAAACCAACATGCAATTTTTTTTTCAAATTCTACTTAATGGAAACAACCTTCTTGGGATGAATGGGATGAGAGCATTGACGCACCAGCTTGACATTAGGATACATATTAATATTGTGTTCAACAATACTAGTGTTAATACCTGGCGCCTCCTTATAAGACCAGGCAAAGATATCCCAAAATTAACAAAATAGAGAGAAATATGTTTCAAGTTACGATGGAGAACAAGACATGAAAACATGAATATTTTATACCATGCCAGGTTTGGTCGAAATATCAATAGAAATATTTTCTTCACTATTTGACAGATTTCGCTTGGAATCGATTGCATTAATAGGTAAATAATTCGAAAATAAATTTTTGATCGATGGGTGATATAGTTCACTAAGATAATCTTCATAATCAGGAAGATGGGAATGATGATGATAATCTTCCCAAGGTTCTCCTTCTGACATCGTTGTTTCCAAAATATTCTCATCTATCAAAAGGAAAAAGGATCATATGGAGTACCAAAATCTAAGGAAAAATCAACCCAAACAATCGGCGAAACTGATTTTGGATTCGCCACCCAAGCCAGATAGATTGATTGCTATGCTAGCTCAATAGGGTTGGGCGGAAAAAACTCATTCAATGTAACAATTTCAGAATCACCCGTACTCTTCCTTAAGCCAGATGGAGCGGAAGAGATCATGTAGTAGGTCTCTATACTTGAAATTTATGCCGACATCGCAGGTGGCGGTAATGCAAAGGTTCTCATGAGAGTGGAATCATTTAAAAGTCCTACACCAATGTTCTGAAATGCTAGTTGGGGTGCGTGAATGAACGAAACACTTCCAGTTACCTGCGAAGCGGAGGCAAAGAAGGAGAGATGATTAATGATTGTGATGACACATTTATATGGAAAGGCGATCATTCTAAAATATGTAGAAACAATTGCAATAATAGCATATAACCATGGCCTTCCAAGTAGAATATTATATTCAAGGGGTTTGTTAACGATCTCGACATCAAGATTCACTGTTTTCCCCCCTAGTTCAAAATGTAGGTTATTGATAATACCACACGGCTTATATGTACATCCGTCAAAAGCCTTCAACATTGTTGATGATTGAGATAGGCGCGACAAGCCAAGCGACTTCCAAAAATTTAGAGACATAATGCATGTAGATGCTCCCTCATCAATAATAGTACGATGAACAAGGTGATTGAGAACATTTACTTGTATAGAGAATGCCAATTTTGCTAGTAATTGTGGCACATAGCCCATATGATTAAATACAATGAGATTAGAATCAGTCGGATCAATTCCACCAATAGCCGAGAATAAAGCCTATTTCTGGGAGGGACAATTTTGTAATACCTCAAGAGATGACATAGCTAAAGGGGATTGAGCCAAATCTTCAACTATATTATAGTTTTGGGCAGCTCTTGCTCGAGAATTATATGTCAATTTATGAACGACTCCCTTTGGTGGCTTTATTGTCAATTCAGGAATGGCTGTAGGCAGTTTCGATTTCGTAGACAGATTTGTAGTCGAGGTAGTAGGGTTGATCAGTGGCATGAATACCATAATATTTATTATGTGTTGACACCAAAATATTTGTTGAAGGTTTTGTGACAGATAACATAAGAACTTGGGAACTGGAAGCTGGATCCGTAGCAACCAAATTTGTGTCCGGATTCGGAAATAGATCTGTCAACATAGCTGATGCATGTGAAGTTTTAACCATTTTTGAAACTTCAGCGTGGTGAGGACAATATAGAACAGATTGTTCCTCATTACAGATTATGCATGGATAACGAGGTTTCCTAGTTCCAGACGATTGATCAGATGATCTTGCATGTAGGTTAGAGGTTTGATTTTTCTTTGATTTCCATTTTTTCTTGCTTCCAGGTTGCTTGTCACTTTTTCCTTTTTCAAATAACACGACATTAATTTCGAAAGAAGGTGTAGGGTTAGATGTAGTAGTATGATGTGTGCTTGCAGTACCAATCATACCATCACCGGCATGAGAGTCCTTTAATTGAGGAGGAACTGTAAAATTAGATTGCGGCGCATTTGGAATTTTTTCATAGAGCATGCCAGATTGTGTATAAATCAAGTCTAAATATTGTGCATGAGCAATGACTTGCTCTTTAGTGACAACGCCACCCTTAGCCACATCCTCAGTTATGGATGGTAACAGGGACTTAATGAACCACTCAGTAAGGAGCTGATCAGGAAAAAATGTCTTAACCATTCTACGACAACGATGCAACTCATGAATATGATCAGAAATGTGAGTAGCATTAGTCTGTTTAAAATTAGTCAAGAGTTCCGTTCTAGTTTCATATCGTATGGGTAATTGGAAGTGAATAAAAAAGACAATAGCTAGGGCAGTGAAATTATCAAAAGAAGCTCTAGGTAACTCAATGTACCATTTTGCAGCCGGACCTATGATCATATGCTAGAAAAGACATAGTCGAACAGAGTCATCATTTAGGGAGTTTGATGAACGCCACAAATGATAAGTCATAACATGAGTTGACGGGTCTTCCCCAGGGTTTCCATTAAACTTAGGAATATACGAGGGTAATTTGTGAGGTAACACCAACCACCAAGGAGCATAGTTGATTGGATCATTGGTTAGCCAATTTAAATCTGGTAACTCTAAAGTTGCAACAAAGAGAAACTGCTGATTAAGGTCAGGTTGAGCATAGCCAGGGTATGATGGAATTGCTTGAGCAACAGGCCTTTGAGTGCCAAAATAAGGATTCTATTGTTGGTAACCCATATAGGGGTTGTTTTGATAAGCAAATGCTTGAGGATTCTATTGACCAAAACCTAGATATGATACTTGTTGAAATGAAGGTTGAGGCATTTGTGCCTGAGGCTGCCAAGGGGTCCGTCCACCAATGTTATAACCCAAATTAGGATAACTTGGATTCAGTTGAGGATAAGTATAAGCTGGTTGTGGCTGTGACATCCCATAATATGGTAATCCAGCTTGTGAATACTTGATTCCAGGTACATGTTGTTGTTGTAAATTAACCGAAGGATTTGGAGTCTGTGGGCCCAATACTTGAGGGTATTGAGTTGAAGGACTCGCCTGAAACAATTTTTGTACAATAGTTTGATTCTGTAATAGGGGTAAAGAACTATTAACAAGTGGAATTGATGTGGGTGTAACAGGTTGAACCGGTTGATATGAGTGTACAACCGTTTGTGGTTGGATACGCAGAGTGGGCTGCCATTGACAAACATTCATTTCAACATTAGGTTGACCAAAAAATGATGGAGTACTATCAAAGTGGGTGACCAAAGGTTGCCCCCCCAGCATGAGGATCATAATAAGACAAAAAATATTGTTCTCCAAATGCAGGGAGTCCAGTTCATATGGTACTATATGGAATAGACCCAAAAGGACCAGCTTGATATTTCCCTGATGATGTGTATATAGAATCAAGCCGTTTATTACTGACTATAGCTTCACTGGTTAGAATACCAGACGATGACATTGGTGAAGTCCATGGGTTTGAAGATGCACCAGATAAAATTCCAGATAAAGATTTTTATCCTGATGGAAGAAAAGGGCCTCCATGTAAATATGACTCTGGTGAAGTTGTAAACACTGATGGGGTAGCGAGGGAAGGTGTTGATGTAACTAGAACATATGGCCCAACTGAAGATATTGGTTCAGGCATGGTTACTTGACCAAATGTGTACCCTTTTGAAATGATGGGAATTTGAATAGGCACATGATCAACAAAAGCAGAGGGTGGTGATTGAGGAAAAGACTCATATAAGAAAATATCCTCCCCAAAATGGGTTGGAGTTATAGGTGTTTCGTCTTGTGGGATTTCTTCAATCGAAATCAAACCAGGTGGAAGTATTTCACAGTGAGGCCCAAAGTATATTTCAGGAGGTTGACTATGTGATATGGGAGACTCAATGGCTACAGAAAGTTGTGGGATGACCAATGGAGGAACAACTTTTGGTTGTTCGACTTCGGGATTCAAATTTTCTGGCAAAGAAGAGACAGAATCTAGATCAACTTCCGGTTGAACAACATCGAGTTCGGGAGGTATGGTCTCACTGATTGGATGGATCGTGACCATGGGTAGTTGTGAGGAATATATCTCGACAACAGTAGACAAACTAGGATTTGTAGAAACAAATTGTGTCGACTCTGGTATATGGGAAGATGATACTTCACCAGAGGTACTGATAGTACTAGTTTTGGTAGAGTGATGTTGCCTTCGCCGACCATGAGTAACTTCTGGTGGTAAAGGTGGTTTCAATGCTAATCTATGAGAATGACGAGGAAAAGGATTTTATTCTTCCACGATGACTGATTTATTTTAACCAAAAAACAAATAAACAAAATAAAATGGTAATGCTAGGCAAAAGGTTTACCAAGAAACTATGAACTGCAGAATACCTCCTGGCAAACCAAGAAGTACAGGCAGGCTATCTCCCCGAATGCTATGTTCAATGTATCACAATTTACAAGGTGGATGACTCGGTTCACTATGGATGGATAGAAATCTAAAATTGTCCTCCCAAATATACCCGAAGGTATGTGGAGGCCCAAGTCCGTATTGGCATTGTCTGATGTGAAACCGCATAGTGAGAGCACCCCTTTATACTTTTCGTACTGTAACACCGCCCGATATACTTGAAAGTACGTGGAAGAGCTACGATATAATTACGTATGTGGAGTGAGGTATCACACTTGAAATGTATCGCAAACAATTAATGACAACTTCTATGTTTTATGATGCTTAAACACATCTCTAGCCTAGACCTTCTAAATGTTATTGTTCTGGTTCCAATGCTTTATTAGGTAAATTGATGTAAATTTTAAGTTGATCTTGTTTATTAATTTGCCTTTCAAGGTTCACCGCGATGATGTGATGGAAACTCCTAAAATGCAAACTAAAATCATAAGAAAACTTTCAATTTTAGTTTCTTCAATGAAAATCCTAGCTACTAGAGGGAAAGAGCAATCAATTTGAGAGAAAACAACAAATAGCACAAACTAATATGCAGCTTTCCTAATTTGTTCCTATGCAAAACACACAATCCACTACATGCAAATGTAGGTTTTTCTTTTCAGTCCCTTTAATGTGAGTGCATAAAAGGAAACTAAATGCATCAAATCAATAAAAACAAATGCCTTTTACTTTGAGAAATGAGGAATTGAACAACAATTTCTCTTTTTAGGAAAAATTAAGAATTTAACTACAATTTACCCTATAGGAAACAAAGAATTTAACGACAATTTCCTTTTCAAAAGTAAATGGATTTAATGAAGTAATAAAAATACTTCGAAATTAATTTGTCAATGATAAAGAAAAACACTTTAAATAAACATTGAATAAAATTTCCTTTCAAAGGAGGAAGATGCAGGTAAAGTCACTGGTCTCTATGAGGCATCAGGATCTTGAAAATACAACAAACAAAAGGCTGAAAGAAAATGCAATGCCAAATTCAATAGGAATTTGGTTGGCTCTAGCAGGAAACACAGTCTCTATGGGGAGGCAATACATTTCAATGCACTCCTGAGTGGGAGATAGTGCTATGCAAAGCACTGTGTCCTGTTCAACAGTGCGTTCGGCGCAGCAAAGAACACAAATTTAGGATGTTTAACACACTTCTAATGAAAATTTGATTTCAAAAAGCCTAATATTGAAGAGTAAATTCTACTGGGTGGATAAACAGAGGCTAAAACACCAAGGATGAAGGGTAAACTCCCCAGTGGAGTCGCCAATTTGTTATGTGGAATTATGAATTACGGATAAAACATTATTCCCTAATTGTGGTGCTATGAATTTAGAACAACAGGTTAAATAATTTGCAGATAATTTTCCTAACAATAAATAGACACACAAAATAGATCAAGAAACATACTCGGGGTCCAAGTGCTTCCTATTCTCCTTCTGTCGCTCTTGTTGTAGCTTCAAATCCAAGCTAGATTGCCAAAATATTTCCTGCAAGAATGAACACTAAACATCAAAGAGATTGCAATATACAAATGCTTATTCAATTTATTCAGTTAAATCAATGAAACATGAACCATATACATCAGATAAGAATTCATAATATGAAAGATAGAAGCTTATACAGATACATATGTGGGAAAGTAAACAACAATCTTTATTAATGGATAGAAGGGAAGGTTACAACCAACGATTGATTTGATGTCACCATCTCCAACATCATCCCAGCCTCATCATAATGAACATCTCTCTAGCAACATATCACTCAAATCATATCCTCAATTGAAATTCCACCAACATTTCTCTACTCAATTTATTCCTTCTGAAGCACTAGGATCTATGCTCAATTTATAGATGAGTTGAAGGTAGTTTCACAATCAATGACTTTGTAATAATAGGCAAGACATGTTCCCAAGCTTAGAGGTATCAAATGGACACATGGATTCAAATTTTGACACATATGCACTCTTCTAGAAGGCACTGGCCAAGTGGAGATTCTTTAATGATGAGAATTTCACTCCCAATTTGACCAACACACCCTTGAGTGTCGGGAAGTGCTTTACAAAGCACCCTTGAGTGGAGGTGCCTGCACATGCAATGAAATTAACCCCTTCAAAGACAACATTGGTGAGCTCATAGGTGATATAACATATACTTCAAATCTTGGAAACCTTGCAATGGAAGTCATGGATGATTTGTCTTTGTTCTTTGTCTTAGGGCATGTAGCAATTGAAATTATAGGGGATGATAGACCCTATTCATTGGTTCTGGGATGATGTCTAGTTTAACTAGGTCATTGGGAATGATGTCCAAATTGACCTATAACAATAAGTTTCAAGTTGGTGACGAAGTTTGGCTTCACATTAGCAAGGAAAGGCTTCAAGGAGAAGGTAAAAGATGAAACCAGTCCGTTATGGTCCTTTCAAAATTATGGAAAATATTGGTAACAATGCCTTCAAGCTTGATTTACCTTCATACATGGAAATATATTCATTTGTTAATGTTAAAAATTTGAGATTGTATGAGCCTCCTATGTTTGAAGATCAAGGAGAGAATGTTCAGCTGCCATCTATTGAATATTTTTCTCAATATTTCTTTATTGAGCTTCAGCGAGACACCATACTTGATAGGAGAACATGGACATCGACAAGAGGAAGTGTCGACTATATTTGAGTGGGGCTTAAAGGAACAAATACTTCAAAGGCCAAATGGATTTAAATTAGGAAGGTGAGGGAACTATAACCTCACTTGTTCAGCAACTGAATATGATATTTTGGGGTCCAAAAGCTTCCAGTGGGGAGGAATGATCAGGGGTTTAGTTATATGCTCAAAAATAAAAGTTCTCAGAATGGCTTGAAACCTGAACAACCATGTAGTGCTCATCGTTCTGAATCTGATGCACTTCATTTCACACAAAATGGACTCTGTATGCTCCCATAAATGAGTTATGTTCTCTTTGCTAAACATGAAAATTTAAAAAAAAAGGACAAGCAGGTGCCCAGTTAGCAGTCCATACTACTGACGTGGCATGTTGACTTGGCTGGGTTGAATTTTTGTCATTTTCCTGAGGTGAATAAGGGACTTCCAAGTGGCATCGTTGTATTGGTTGAAATTTTTGGTTATTTGGAGGCTTTGTATTGGTTGGAATTCAGAACAATCGGTTGAGGACACGTGGTGTAGCCTGGAGCCACCACGTGCCTCCACAATGGTTAAATTTATTTTTTATTTGAAGTCTGGGCAGAGGCAATGAGGTTTGACCCTGCGATCTCCCACACAACATGCAAGCCAACTACCATTGCGCTACACCAAATGACTTAACAATAATGCGAACCCACATCATATTATTGTTTGGAATGTTTAACGACGGTGGGAGAGGGGGCCAACCCCCAGCACATAGAACCGAATCCTCATAACCACCGGCGGAGCCAATGCTAATACGTGGATTTAATACTTATCCTCTATTAATTAGCGCCTAATCCATATTTTTTAAACTAATTCGGGGTTATCCCTTGAGCATGGGTTAAGCATTAAGAATTTATTAATTAACACTAATCTCAGTTAATTAATTTAATATGGATTAACTTGGTGGTCTGCTAATTTCAGCGGAACTGCCATTTTAGTGCTAGCTAACCAGATTTAGCTCTAGTTAGCTAAATTTAGGCCTGAAATTGTGGAGAAAATGGAAGTGGTCATAACTTTTGGAGTTTTTTACCAAATTAGGCGCAGAAAGAGGCTAGATTACCATGTTTGGGCATTATGGACTCATTGGTGCAGGTTTGAGGAGCAGAAAAACATTGTAAACATGTCATTTTGCAAATTTGGGCATAATATAGAGGCCCAATCCATGGAAGTTGGATCAAGGAGATGTAGCCCAGGAGGGGTGAAATCCTTCATAAAATACCTGTGTTGATGTGTTGTATATTGATGTACTTTACTTTTATTTTTTGCTGTTCAACCTTTATTATATGTAAATTTTTTCATAAAAATAACATGAAAAACACTCATGAGACTTGATAATTTGCAAGAGAACTTGAACCCTTAAGCACAAATAAGACATTTTATTCAGAATCTGAAAGAGTAATTAACACAACAACACTAACATACTTCATTCATATCATTTGGTGAGGTGGGGAGATTGCAAGAGGAGATTCCAAAATAGAATCACAGTGATGGAACATAGAGGAAATTGTCATGCCCCAAAAGACTAAAGGGTGTAGAATATGTCGACGATTATAATGATGGCGAGGACAATAATGGCTAGATTGGATGGAATGGAGGTTGCTTATAGAAGACGTATTGCACATGTGGTGTGACATTAATGATGATGAAGCGGAATTATAATCTATAGGTGAAGAAATAAAAGAGCACATGATAGTGGAAGATAAATGAGCAGAGAAATAAATGGTATTAGAACTAAAGCTAAACTTGATACACATATCTATTTATGAATTTAAATCCTAAGGAATCAATAGAATGGATAGAAAAAATAGAAAAGTTCTTTGAATGTGAGAAAATAATGGATCCTATGAGGGTTAGGTTTGCTAGTACAGAATTGAGAAGTCATGCTTCTTTGTGGTGGGATAAGTTGTAGTTGAATAGAGAAAGTTTTGGTAGAGAGAAGATAATTCTTAGGATATGATGGTGTCTAAATTGAAGGATAGTTTATTTCATGTGCATTATGATTTAAATGTGTTGAGAAGATTTCATAACTCAAAGCAATTGAAGATGCTAGTAAAGGAGTACATATAGAAATTTTTCACACTTGATTTAAGGTTTGTGTAGAATGAGGAGAGTCTAGAATCCACTTCTAGGTATGTGAATGGTCTAAGTTATGGTATTAAAGATGAGTTTCATAGCTTGAATTTCATTTAGCGTTAGAATATATGCAGACAAAGTTGAGGATTGATGAGAAACCACTAAGGAAATAATATAATGTGGGAAAAGGTCCATGTTATCAAAGAGGAAAATATAAATAAAAAAAGTGGAATAAGGTGAAAGTAGATCTAGTAGTGTGGACCGGTCTATTGGAAGATGATTTGATGTCAATAGAGGAAGAGGTTGACTAGTAAGAGGTAGAGATAGAGAAGGAAAATTTGAAGGTGTTTGCTTCAGATGTGGAATGCAAGGCCATGTGGAATTTGAATGCCCCTAAATTTTGAAGTATGGAATAAGAAAAGGCAAGATAATTCATAATGTTGAAGTAGAACCAATAAAAAAAAGTGAGGTGGTGGTATTGAGGGTAGACCGGGGTGAAAATTTGATGGTGAGGAAAGTATTGTTGTAGGCTAAGAAATATGTTGAGAAAGACCAAGAACATACAAACATAATCTTTAGAATGAAATTTACGATGAAAGGTAAGTATTGTAATTTAATTATTGGGTGGAAGTTTATAAAATTTGAGACCTTCTAAAGTTGTTTAGAAATTGAATTTGAAGAGTATAGCTCATCTAAAACTATAAAAAGTGCCATGGTTACAAAATGGGCATAGGGCCACTGCGAGAGAGAAATGTTTGATTAAATTTTAATATTTGAGGTTATAGCGATATCATTCCATCTAATTTTTTTCCAAGGATACTTGTCACATTTTGTTGGGAGGAATATTGCAATTTTATGGAAGTGTTATGTGTTGAGAAATCTATAGGGAAATGGTTAGGATGATTTATATTTCTATGATAACTTCTTGTGATAATTTTTTACTTTTTCTTTCTTATTATATTTTTCTCTTATTATTATGTTCATTCTGATCATAAAAAAACTACCAAAACAAGAAAAATTGTACACATGAACACAAGATATAGGCTGCATGATAGGCCAAAACCTCTCCACTTGAGAGGAAAACCGATAAATCTCTTCTCTTCTTATAGATTCTTCAATTGAAGAATTTCAATACCTCTAGACCAAGACCAATACCATTCCAAGACCAAGTCTGACCTCTCTTGATGATGTGCTTCCTCAAACCAATCAAATCTCTTCCAATAGAACAACTTTGACCCCCATCTTCAGAATTTCGGCATCTACTACAGGTCTGAAATTTTCTCCCTTTACAACTGCTACTGAATCCACAAGTGTGAGAAAAATTTAGTCTTTCAAGGCCTCTCAATGACTTTGTTTGAATTTATTCCTTGTCTAAGGCTAGTAGGTGACCTATTAGGACCTTCTTCTAACAACTTTGATCCTTTTCCAGTAGATAGAGAATTTCGACCTTGAAGGAGAAAACCCTAGCCTTCCTTCTTCACACACATGAGAGAGAATTAACCCAAAAACTTCCTTTCTTTGTATCCATTCTTATTTTCTAGCCTTCTTGTGCTTCTCTTTCACTTAGATAAGTGAGAAGTGAATGTGTGTCCAAAGGAGGTCAAGTTCCCTCCTTTATATAGGATTCTAAGGTGGATGCGGCTCCTCAAAATATGCCGAATTCTTAGCTTCCTGGACGACTTGGTCTTGAAGGGTATTTTGACACTTTTAAATACAAAAATAATTATTTTTACAAGTTTCAATGTGCCCGATGAGGTCTTCAACTTATGACAATGGCTCTTTTGACTTCTTGACCTAGGAAAAACCATAGAAATACTCAATGGGTGCTTGAACTCTAAAATAAAATATATTGAGCATGAAACCCATGATGCCAAAATAAAAATAATAATTTTCATTTCATTTTACAAAATAAAAGAATCAAAAGTACATTTCATACTTATGAAGATTGAACCTAGTTACACAATTTTCAACATTCCTTCTTAACTAGGGATGTATTCATAAATGGTACATGTGTTTAAAAGTGTAACTAGGATTGATATTCATATTGATTATGCAATCATTTATTTATGTAAAGAAGAAGACAAAGATAATAAAATATATTTTTATTATTCTTGATCCATGGGTTTCATATTCTTTCTTCATGGGTTTCATATGCTTTATTCATGGGTTTCATGAAAAAGGATTTATTATAGGTAAATAGACTTATTCTTGAGGTCTATAAGGTTTGTATTCTGGTTATAAGTGTATGTAAGAGTCATGTATACAAAGTGTCTAGTATAAATAATATGCCTCAATACCTTGTCATTCAACGATGAATAAATGGCTCAAGTCAACCCTCAAGTCAACTTCATTAAAAACTGGAAGATAAGCTCCTCTGGTCGACCTATATGTTGTGATCAAGTCAACCTCCAATTAGTTTGAAGGGTTGGCCAAAAACAAAGACATGATGCCTATATATACAAGTAGCTCTGCGATCATTTGAGCAGGTAGTATTCGAACAAGTGTAAGATCTTCAGACTGTGCTATAGGTAGAACTTCGGATATCAAAAGGAAAATAGTGTGGATAAGTTTGAGATAAAAGGAAAGGGTTGTGGAATAAAGGAAAGGATTGCAGATCACAATAAAAGAAGCATCATTATACAGTGAGGTAGGAACAATGTAGACATGTGTAGTAAGGATTGTGTCTATAGCATATTATTCTGTGATTTTATGCGAGCTACATGACTATGTTAACGTACAGATTAAGGTGCTGAAAGACGATTGTATTAAGGTGCAGAATATGTCTGTGTCAGGGTGCATTGAAGTATGAGATAAATCAATGTGTTAAGGTGCAGTGAATATATGACTGCGTTCAAGGACTTCTCATAAGTGAAAAAGGGGACTGTGCTAAAGTAAGGGTTTTGTTAAGCTGAGGTCTGCTCATTGAAGAAAATAAAACAAGGATATAGTCAGCAAATTTAAGTGAAGATACAAAGGAAGAAGAATACAAGTAGAGACTGAGTTCTCTAGTTCTGGTGCATAACGGTGCAATACAATGCAGGACGGTGTAGAAGAGAAGGATCAACCAGTGACAAGGTCTTGGAGGCATAAAAATGTCAAGGGTATATGTCATGGTTATAATACTTGTCATCTAAAAGTTTATAAGAAGAATTTCTTATGGGGTTTCCTCTCCAAGAGGGAGAGTTTTTGGCCCTGGATTGAAGAGCCTAAATTTGTGTCTTTGTGTCTTTGATAATCGACTTGATAAAAGATATAGTAAGCTAAGAATAAAATACATAAGTGAAATAAGTAAGCTCACAAGTAATTATCAAGTAGAGAATTTGAATTAATCACCGCCCCTCCAAATTCTCAACATGGTATTAGAGCTAAGGTGCTAAACACAAGGGCTACTTAACAAGAAGACACTCAAGGAAGCAAAGATAAAAGTTTGGGTTAAAAGGTTAGATCATTTGGCAAGGAAGATTCTTCAAAGGATCCACCAATCAAGAAGATAATATTTTCCATCAAAGATTTATATTCAATGCATTGTTGGAAGAGACATCATCTTTTTGGAAGAAATCCTTTATCATCAAGGATTCAAGAACACCTACATTGGAGAATTCAATCTAAGAGGAAGTTCATGAATTCATCTTCATCATCATCAAGGAAGCTGCTAGAAGGATGAAGTCACTGTACTCAAGTAAGTATCTATGAACTTATCTAAAATTGTCAAAATGACTTATTTCAAAGAGAGCAACAAATTGGTTGGGTCATCAAAATTTAGTGCATGGAAGAAGAGGACATATTTGAATCTAATTGAAGATGATGTTATGGGATACTTTTAAGTATCTACAATTGAACCCTCAAAAGAAGATGCTCCAGCTCATGCCAAATACAAGAAAGGAGAAATCAAAGCCCAAAGGATTCTCATATAATCCATTAAGGACTCACTCATACCCTATGTATAAAAACTGAAAACTACAAAAGAAATATATGAGAAACTGGTGGAGCTATTCTTTGTGAGTACTGCAAGAGAAGAAATCTCTTTGAGACAATAACTATACAAGATGAAATTATCGAGAGAGGAGGGAATCAATTCTTATTTTATGAGAATTTCTGAAATAAGAGATTAACTGCAGGAATTGGGAGAAGTAATGTTTTATAATGAAATGACTACAGTGGTGTTGAATTATCTATCGGAAGAATGTGGAAACTTCACTTCAATATTATACAAAAAGAAAGAAGCAACACCATTCCATGATGTATGGCCTCTATGTAAAATATAGGAAACAAGATTGAAAGCCAAAGTTGATACAAATCAAGTGAAGGGAATCAAGCCTTAGCAACCTTTTCCATGAAGAAAGGAAGATTTGAAAATTTGGGTCCTCAGAATAAAAGAAGAAATATGGACAAAGTACGATGATTTGGATGTAATGAACTTGGGAATTATATGTAATGTGCCAAATTTTATGGAACATTAATTTTTATTATAGAGATTAATAAAATGGGTAGGGGACCCATTATTTGCATCATTAGAGAATAAAAATCCTCTGAGTATGAAAGAGGATCTTATTTGGAGCTGGATTTCACACTTCCATGTGTGAAAGGAGGTTTTTGCAAACATGCTTGGCCAAGGTTGACCAAGTCAAACTGCATTGGCATGAGTTGGAAGGCACTATGTGGGACAACGTAAGAGGGAAGATTCTAGATGGAGGAAACCATAATTCGAAGTAGGGCCCATGGAGGGAAGGCTCATTTTTTAAAAGAGGAGCAAGGCAACCATTCAGTTCATCATTGATCATTTTTACATTTGAGTCTTGAAGACTTGTTGCTGCCTCTTGCTGTTCAGCAGAGTTGCAGTGCCTTTGGGCACGAGGGAGTCCTGTTTAGGAATTCCTCTCCTTCTTGAGGAGCTCATGAAGGATTGCACTCCATTTCCCATATTCAGGCATTCAGGCCATAGCTTCAGTCATTTACATCAGCGCATTTTCTGCAGCAGACATTGTGCAGTGTAGCTGGGTGTTGCTGGGGAGGTTTCCACACACCATCCGGAGCTAGTTTTTCAGTGGAGAGAGGTTCTATCCATTGGGAGGTCAGAAAAGGAGGTTTATGAGAAGATCCCATCATATTTGGCATTAGGCCAACCACATTCCATCATTGGCAGCGCAGTCCCTCTCTTAGATAGCATTTTTCTGAGTGAGTATTTGTCGTGAGGGATTGACATCCTTTTGGAGGAGAAGTCTTGAGTGAAAGGATCAACCTTTCACTTCAGATTTCTATTGGAGGAGGATTATTCCGTTGTTTTAGACATTTCAGCCTTCTCCATCCATTTCCATTTCTTGAGTAGTTGCTACCCAGCTACTCCGACATTTCTGTATTATAGAATTTTTTAATAGATTTTAGCCAATCCTCTTAAAGGATTGATGTTATGTATTTTTAGGGGTTGAGAGCTTTCTCCACCACTTTATTTGAGCCTCATATTGCTACATCTTTGTATTTCCATCTTTATGCAGCAGTTTCCCCTATAACTGCGCAGTCATGGCCTAGGGCTTGATATATTCAGCAGTGTTCTTCATATTTGTATGTACAGATTTATTGAGGCTTATTGTGCCTTTCTGGAGTGATATTTTCCTCAAGAAGATGTATATTTCATGCTGCTATGTTCTAATATGATGGCCATTATATTCTTTGGCATTTCATGTGTATAATGAATCACCGCTATTTTCCATTTGGTGTATTTGTTATTACTGTAGCTGTAATATTGGGAGTTTCCCAATCTTGTTGTATTTCCCTATTAGGGATATTGTCCTTTGATAATCACTCTATAGACAGAGTCTGCTAGTGGGCCAGGTAGCCTCTGGAGCTCATCCTTTGTTTAAAGGTGACAAATCCAGTAAATGTCCTTGTAGTCTATCTCTGGAATAGACTTGCCTTGTCATTTGACAATGTTTCTGAAAAAGGAACATTACAGTGGTATCAGAGCATCGAACTGGCACAGCCTGTGAGTTCGATTTCAAAGGAGAATGATGAAGAAGATGAGACTGGTCTCATCTATTTTTGGAATAAAGAAGAGCCTCCCTGAGGAGGAGGAGAAAAGAGGAGAAGAGGAAGGTCCATGCACTTCCTATTCTCTTGAAGACCAGCATGGAAGATGCTTGGATTTCCAGATCTTAAGCAAGTACTTGGGTGACTATAAACCCCATTCTGCAGCATTTAGGAGAGCTACAACATTCTCACAGACTATTCAGCAGATGGAGGAGAGAAGGCCCTATTTTCTGCATTTGATGGGGTTACTTCAGCCAGAGTTTGGGAGAAGAAGTTGGAGGCATTTTTATTAATGCATCCAGTGGCAGAGAAAGAAGCAGTGGAGATGGCAGTGCTGCACATAGAGGAGGAAACCTATGTTTGGTGATTCAAACCCTTGGTCCATTCAAGGGAGAGTTATTTTGCAGTCTTTGCTCAAGGGTTGATCCAAACCTTTGAAGAGAAGCTCACACCACCATGGGAGGAGGATTGCACCAACGCTGCTACAACTTTGGAGGAGCAGCCTTCTACATCTATGGATGAGACAGCCATTGTATTAGAATAAGAAGCCATTGTAGCTACAAAAGAAGGTCCCAAGATCCACCGAGGTATGAGTAAAGTTCCAATTTCTATTTCAGCAAATAATCTTGAGGATGGTGGAATTTCATATGCGGAGGTCCCAGGATCAAACCACATGGCCACTTTCGGGCCTCATGTTTGCACTACACTGTGCAAAGGGTTCAAGGAGGAGATGAACCCTCATCCTCATACATTTTTGATGATTTACATTCAGCCTTAAAGGTGGGGGTGTAAAACGTTTGGAGGATGAAGTAAACCATGACACCTCCATGGAGAATCATGAAGCAAATTGAAAAATTGGAGGAAGAGACAGCTGCTACATCATTGGAGGAATCAGCAGCGCTGTTGAACATGGGTGGAGAGGAGACATCACCTCAATCACATTTGGATCCTCATGGGTCCAACATAGTCATGGGAAAGAGGCATTTCTTAAGGGGTCTCCAAGGAGCTTCATTTCAAACTCTCATGAAATGAAAAGAGCAGGAATTAATGTAAGTCCTCATGGGAGGAGTACCAAAAGGATGGAAAAGAGATGGCAGGATACTTGCATCATTGATCAGCATAGAGTATGGATGCATGATGTTGATGTGATGCTCACATCATTCATTGTGTCTTCATCACATGAGTTGTATGATGGAATTATGGGAGGGCAACAAATACTTTGTTGCTTTGCTTGGGAGAGCAAGGGCATAATTACTCTCATACTTTGCATGATGTTGTAGGAGGAGGAAATGGAATTCTCTCCTTGGCCTTTGATGATAGAGAGGTAATTCCATCTTGGGAGGGGATTATTATATATTTCAGCATTATGAGAGATATCTTTGACAAAGAACATGTCAAAGAATGGAGCTGGATATTGATGAGAGCCTATGTGTATAGGCCAACAACATTCTCTCTTTGGAGCAGTAACTGATGGATGAAGTGTGCGCAGCAGAAGTGTGGGTGGTGGATCCATAACCCACAGTTCCCAGGAAAATTTCATGTTTTTTGCACTTGATAGACAAAGAGGAGGTGAGATGGATGAGGTAGTGGAAGAAGTCATCTATAATACATTCTTCTTGACTTGGATTTCCAATCATGAGAAGAAGAGTCTTCTTGCTGCAACTAGTTCATTCCTCTTCATGGGAGCATGCCAAAAAAATATGGAGGTTTCATTCATGGATCCATACATCATCTTACTCCTGGTATATGGTAAGAAATATGTTCTTACATTGGCTGATTTGTATACTCTTACCATTATTTTGCAGTGCATGGCTCTACAAGAGGGCAAGCTTTTTAGATTGCTCCATGGATCAAAATTGGGCCAATTTGTATGATGGAGACAGCCATCTTTTATATGGCCTTGGGAAAGTGTTACCTTTCATGTATGTTCAACATTTATTTTCAGCCACTTACCATGCATTATCAGAACATACACTATTATTCATGAGCTGAAAACAACTTGCCATATCATTTCTCAAAGCAACAGTTTGGGAAACTGCACTGTGACCACTTGGGAGACTGTTGATACAACTTTGAACAACATGAAACCTTCAATACTTACCTCATTTTATTACTGATTATGGTCTCCTTGGCTGATATTTCTGTTATCTCAGTGAATGACATGATTAGAGGAGAGACACATGGGATGAATGTGTCCTTGATGAGGGAAGACTCCCACATTTTCTGCAGTACATGTTCTAAGGGGAACATGAGAGGAGGCATGGCTACAGCGACATATTTGCTCACTTTTTGGGAGAGCCATGGGCTTGGTAATGTTATCCATCCATTGTATGTATATGGGCAGGTGTTTGATCTTATGTTGCTGATTCACTCCTCTATTTACTATTTAGTAGTAGATGTGATATTTGTTGGGCAATACTTGCCATGTTATTTTCTGCAGTTGCAGTGGATGAGGTTGCATTATAACCCTATGAGGCATTGTTTTCACTTTCTGCACATGGTATAACCTACAGAAAACATGTCATGGGGGCATTCTATGGTGATCTTGTCCTATTCATCATAGATGACATGTCTTGGGCCAGCTGATTTTTCATTGATGGAGGAGGGATTCTTGGGAAATTATTCCTCATTTTTCCATTTGAGGGAAATATATTTGCAGCCCAGGATTAGCATAAACTCAAAAATTGTCATAAGTGGGGAAGAGGATAGCATGGGGCAAGTTATAGTGCTTTCGATGATCAGATTTCAGCCCACCTTCATTTCTGGAGCTCAAGGTGGAGGGTGATTTTTCCATGAGTTGTCTTGTTGGAAGGCAGCTTATTGTCATGATTGATGGCATGGGGATGAGAGATTCATATGAGGGATGATAAGTCCCATTATATATAATATCTCATGCCTCAAGGAGGCCTTAGATAGATCTTGTTCCTTCATGGATACTTGTCTCTACATGATAGCTTTTTGGGGAGTATTCACTCCAAGGCTAGATTGCATATGTTGGAGGGACAGTTGGAGACTTGAATGCTGATATGGCATCCATTTTCTTGAGGAGAACATTGCATAAGGATGCTACAGGAGGAAGGGCAGAAAGAAACTCAGTTCATCCTTTCAATTTCTTGAGGGCAAGCAATATTTTGAGAGGGGAGGACTATAATGTTCCAAATTTTATGGAACATTAATTTTTGTTAAAGAGATTAATAAAATGGGTAGGGGACCCATTATTTGCATCATTAGAGAATAAAAATCCTCTAAGTATGAAAGAGGATCTTATTTGGAGCTGGATTTCACACTTCCATGTGTGAAAGGAGGTTTTTGCAAACATGCTTGGCCAAGGTTGACCAAGTCAAATTGCGTTGGCATGAGTTGGAAGGCACTATGTGGGACAACGTAGGAGGGAAGATTCTAGATGGAGGAAACCCTAATTCAAGGTAGGGCCCATGGAGTGAAGGCTCATTGTTTAAAAGAGGAGCAAGGAAGCCATTGAGTTCATCTTTGATCATTTTTACATTTGAGTCTTGAAGACTTGTTGCTGCCTCTTGTTGTTCAGTAGAGCTGCAGTGCCTTCGGGCACGAGGGAGTCCTGTTTAGGAATTCCTCTCCTTCTTGAGGAGCTCATGAAGGATTGCAATCCATTCCCCATATTCAAGCATTCAGGCCATAGCTTCAGTCATTTACATCGGCGCAGTTTCTGCAACAAACATTGTGCAGTGTAGCTAGGTGTTGCTGGGGAGGTTTCCACACACCATCTAGAGATTTTTTTTCAGTGGAGAGAGGTTCCATCCATTGGGAGGTCAGAAAATGAGGTTTATGAGCATATCCCATCATCTTTAGCATCAGGCCAACCACATTCCATCTTTGGCAGCGCAGTCCCTCTCTTAGACAACGTTTTTCTGAGTGAGTATTTGTTGTGAGGGATTGACATACTTTTGGAGGAGAAGTATTGAGTGAAAGGATCAACCTTTCACTTCAGATTTCTATTGGAGGAGGATTCTTCCATTGTTGCAGAAATTTCAGCCTTTTCCATCCATTTCCAGTTCTTGAGTAGCTGCTACCCAACTACTCCGACATTTCTGTACTATAGAATTTTTGTATAGATTTCAGCCAATCCTCTTAAAGGATTGATGTTATGTATTTTCAGGGGTTGAGATCTTGCTCCCCCACTTTATTTGAGCCTCATATTGCTACATATTTGTATTTCCATATTTATGCAGTAGTTTCCCCCTATAACTGCGCAGTCATGGCCTAGGGCTTGATATATTCAACAGTGTTCTTCATATTTGTATGTACAGATTTCTTGAGGCTTATTGTGCCTTTCTGGAGTGATCATTTCCTCAAGAAGATGTATATTTCATGCTGCTATTTTCTAATATGATGGCCATTATATTCTCTGTCATTTCATGTGTATAATGAATCACTGTTATTTTCCATTTGTTGTATTTGCTATTACTGTAGCTGCAATATTGGGAGTTTCCCAATCTTGTTGTATTTCCCTATTGAGGATATTTTCCTTTGAAAATCACTCTATAGACAGAGTCTGCTAGTGGGCCAGGTAGCCTCTGGAGCTCATCCTTTTTTCAAAGGTGAAAAATCCAATAAATTCCCTTGCAATCTATCTCTGGAATAGACTTGCCTTGTCATTTGACAATGTTTCTGAAAAAGGAACATTACATTATAAAAGGTATTGTAATAAATCTAGAAAGGAAAAGAGGAAAAAGGAAGAAGCCTATGTCATAGATATAAGGAAAGAACCTGATACAAATAAATTTAAGAAAGAAGAAGCGAAAGATATCTACTATGTCTGAGATCATCTTTCTCTTTAAGTGATTTTTTTTGGTTGTAAAATAGTATGACAGGATGAAATGTATATTAAAAGCATCATGATAGAAGCATGGGAGGAGCACTTGAATAAGGAGCACCTGGAAACCTCACTGATAAAAAACATTGATGGAAGGCAGTCATCAAGATCAAGGGTCATCATTCAATAATCAATATGGAAATAGGTGATGACATTTTCTAATGGAGTTCTGTATGGATTCACTGGCTAGAAAGATAGAAGAAAGGTTTCATCAAGAATTTTGTGCTACAAAATTATGGGATTAGGATATGATGAAATATTGATGAAGCAGGTCAAGGGAATGACGTACTTCATTCTAGTAAAATTTCTATAGGATGACTCAAAGGGAAAAGGTATGAGATATATACATTTATATACTAACATTGGATGTTGTGAAGTCATGTAATATGGTTGCAGGTAATGGAATTCCATCTTTAGAAGTATGATATATGGAGGAGGATCTCTTACAATGCATAGGTTTCCACTAATAGATGAAATTAAATATGTACTCATATTGAATATGAGGTGGTTGTATGCAAACAAGGAACTGGATACTGGAAGTTCCTAGGATGAAGACGTGTGAAGAAAGAATGTAAGAGATCATGAAGTGAAACCATGTAAAGAGGAAGTTACCATCCAGAAGCCAAGAAGATTTGACTAGGAGATCTCTTGGGAAGATGTGTGGACTCTGATAGAAGTATGGTAAATAATAATACCCTTGACAAGACATATCTTTAGGAGATGTGTCAACCTGAATAGAGGATGTCGATGCCTACAGGAAGATGTCATGGTGAAAGATCATCAGTGAGGTAACTTTTGATTTAAAAGTTACTATGTATATGTTTATCTGGATAATTTTATGTAGGGTTTCCAATCGTGTAGAAGGATGTAAGATCCTTGAGAGATGGTTCGAAGGAAAGCAACATGGCATAAAGGTGGACCAGATGAGGAAGAATGATGAATCACTTTCTGATATTTGAAATGACTCATAGATGAAAGTGATGGATGATCTGTGCCCTATGAAGCCAAAATTTGAAGATTCCTCAATATAAAAATACATGACATCGAGGGGAGGAATTCTTCATGAGAAACTGGGTGTCTCACCATTGCTGCTGCAAGTCCCTGGTTGAGAGGGAGATTGGTAGTAATTTTCTTACTTGGAAGTAATTTGAAGTATGTCCTTCCTGAGCTAAGAGGGAGTGACATATATTATTCTTTAATTCATGTGTCATGCACTAGACCAAGACTAATAGTCGTAAGTCTTAGTGAAGGCCATGCGAAGAGAATAGATATACACAAAATTCTGGGATTCACGTGGAAGGAATAATGGAATATTTGGTAATCATCTGGCATTCGATACTCTTTAAGAATGTGATAGGGCATTCAAGATAAGAGTAGTTGGGGAGCGATATTCTTTGAGGTCTAGCTACCTAAGATAAGAATAATCCAAGGAGGTCATACTCTGGGAACACCTGGGTGGAGTATGTACCTTGGAGAGACAATGATTATGGTGTCTATAAGTCATGTGTCTCACCGACATTATAGCCCATTGTCTCGTGAGAGATGGGGTTGTTAGTCAAGGCCTTTCACTAGGACAATACTGGTTGACATGATGCTATACATATGCGATTACCAATTTGATTCTTCTTGTGAGATTGTTCAGTTTGAAAGTGACCATGTACATGTATGAACACCTCCCTAGTTAAGAGGGAGTGTTGAAAAATGCAACTAGGATCAGTCTTCATATTGACCATGTAATCATGTATTTATGTAAATAATAAGACAAAGATAATAAAACATATTTTTGTTATGCTTGCTTCATGGGTTTCATGAGAAAGGATTTATTATAGGTAAATAGACTTCTTGTTGATGTCTATTAGGATTTTTCTTCTGGTTATAAGTGTATTTAAAAGTCATGTATATGAAGTGTCTAGTCTAAAGAATATTCCTCAAGACCTTGTCATTCAACCATGGAGAAATGGCTCAAGACAACCCTCAAGTCAACCTCATTAAATGTTGGAAGATAAGCTCCTCTGGTCAGCCTATATGATATGATCAAGTCGACTTCCAATCAGTTTGAAGGGCCGGCCTAAAATAAAGACATGATGCCTATATATACAGGTAGCTCTGCGGTCATTTGATCAAGTAGTATTCAAACAAGTCTGAGATATTCAGACTGTGCTATAGGCAAAAATTCAGATATCCAAAAGGAAAATAATGTGAATAAGTCTGAGATAAAAGGAAAGGATTGCCTCTCTTGTGTCTTTGATAATTGACTTGATGCAATATACAATAAGCTAAGCAGAAAAGACATAAGTGAAATAAGTAAGATCACAAGTAATTATCAAGTAGAGAATTTGAATTAATCATCACCCCTCCAAATTATCAACAACATGGACATTCTCAATATGGAGATATCTCATAAGAAGAGTTAGATTGGTAACCCATATAAGTTAACATCATAAAAAACAACATTTTCACATAGCAAGGCCTTGACTAACCACTCTATCTTTCCACAATATTAGAGCACAATGCTGGCAAGACTAATGGTTTATAGACACCATCATCATTGTCTCTCAAGGAACATACCCCACCCGAGTGTTCATAGAGTATGTCCTTCAAAGACTACTCTTATCTTGGATAAATAGTCCTCAAAGAATATCGGTCCTTGACTACTCTTATCTTGGATGTCCTACCTCATCCTTAAAGAGTATCAGATGTTAGACACTTACAAAATTCTCCATTATTTCTTCCCAAGTGAATACAAGAATGATGTGCCTATCTCTCCCTCTCAACTAGGGAGAATATATCAATTTGACTAAGCTTGTCTCTCAAATACACAAGTTTCTTATTAGGAAGATATTTTGTCAATATGTCAACTACCTGCTCATCGGTGGAGATATATTGTAGTTGTAACACACCATCTTGTACTAGCTTGTGAATGTAGTGATACTTGTTATTTATATGGTTTGTCTTTCCATGAAACACTAGGCCTTCATACAACCTTATACAACTGGTGTTATCACAATGTATCAATGTAGGGTCCAATGGTCCTTCAAACAAGTTGGACAACAAATTCCTTAACCAGACAACTTCTCTTATTACTTCATAGACTACAATATATTAAACCTTAGCACTACTAAAAGCAACTGATTCTTGCTTTCTGCTCATCCATGAGACCATGGAGGATCCCAAACTGAAAAATCCTCCTACAGTGCTTCTTCCATACAACTCACTGCCTCCCTTGTCAATATCTGTATATCCAACCAAGTGAAAATCATTCCTCCTATCATACTTCAAGCAATAGTGGATTTTCCCTTGAAAATATCTCAGTATATGCTTGGCTATTATCCAATGATCATGCTTCATCTCAACTTGAAACTTACTAAGAATATATACTGCAAAACATACATAATTGTCTATACCTGGTCGAATCCACTGGGCTCGATTCATAGTTCTTTAGCCCCTTCATGTTTATGTACACGGGGGTTGTCATAGGTTTGAAATGCATCATTTCAAACCTCTTCAACATCTCAATCACATACTTTCATTGAACTAGATAAATCTTATCAGGTCCTCGCCAAAATTCCAGTCCCAAATAGTAGTGCATTAACCCAAGATCCTTCATATCGAATTTTGCTTCTAGTTGCTTCTTGCATTCTTGGATTCGATCTTCCACACCTATAAAGAGAATATCATCAACATATATAAGAATTATTATAGGCTCATCCTTCACAACCTTGATATAGAGATTCAGATCAACATAACTCTCTATGAATCCCAATCTTTGTAGGTATGCATCCATCCTTGCATACCATGCCTTGGCACTAGCTTAAGGCCATATAATGCCTTGTTTAACCTACAAACATAAGCTACTCTATATTGAATTCAAATCCCAAGGGTTCCTCTATATAAACTTCTTCATCAATTATGCCATTCAGGAATGCAGTCTTGACATCCATTTGATGAATATTCCATCCCATTGATGCTGCCAAAGAGACCAATGAATGTATAGTTGTATACCTTGTTGTGGGAGAAAATGCATGTTCATATTTGATGCCTTCTTATTGAGAGAATCCCCTAGACACAAATATTGCCTCATACTTATCAGTACTTCCATATGTTGCATGTTTAATCTTGTAGAGCCATTTGGAATTGACCACAAATTTGTCTTCAAGCCTAGGTACAATCTCCCAAAATCCATTTTTTTTTATTGATTGATACTCTTCATTCATTGAATCATTCCATTCTTGATGATTGAAATCTTATTCAAAGGTGGATGACTCCGCTTCTATTAACTTAGTCATATATGCTACTCACCCTGAATATATTTTGAGCTTCTTAATTTCCCTGAATGTGCCTTTAATTGCTCCATTTCCCTATACATCTAGTAGTGTAGATTTCAATCAGTTGGTCTCTTTCTAGTTTCAAGGATGAACACAAGTTGCATAGGTTAACTGGGACCTTCATCTTCATGATTTGATTATTCCTCCTCCTTAGTATCTTCCTCTTTAAATACAAGACATTCTTCATCATCAGAGTCCATACGGAGATCCTTTGATTTATTGAATGCAATACTTACATCAAATATCACATCTCGACTAACTTCTATTCGATGTACTTATTTTATGTAGATCCTATAGGCCTTAGAAGAATTACTAGAGCCAACACATGTTCCCTTCATGCATGAAGGATCCAACTTATTTCTCTTGTCCTTTGGTATATGAACATACACTGGAAAACCAAAAATTTGGAGATAGTCCATGCTTGGTTTCTTCCCAGTGAATGCTTCTTCAGGAGTCATGTTATCTAGTGACCTGTGGGGACTTTGATTTTGTATGTATACAATTGTCTTAGTAGCTTCACCCCACAAAAATTTCGGCGAGTCTTCATCATGTAACATGGCTTTTACACTTTCTTGAATGGATCGATTCTTTCATTTTGCAACTCCATTTTGTTCAATATTATATGGGACTATCAGCTCCCTCTTAATCCCATACTCCTTACATAAGGCCATGATTTCCTTTGATGTGTATTCTCCTCCATTATGAGACCTCAAAATCTCGATTCTCCTTTCTGTAAGGTTCTCTACTCTAGCTTTGAATTCTTGAAATTCGATGAATACTTAGATCCTTGGATTTCATTAAATAAACCCAATTTTTCCTTGAATTGTCATCAATGAATGTTACATAGTATATATGACCTCCAAAAGACTTTGGAGTCATAAGACCACAAACATTGGAATGAATGAGATCCAAAATTTATTTTAATATTGAAGCACTTCTTCAAAATGGTCTCTTGGTGTTTTTACCCAATGAAAATCCCTTGCATACTCCTTCATGATCTTCTTTTAGTTCGAGGATGCCATTCACTATTTAATTTAGGCTTGGTAAGATTTTGTAGTGAAGATGACCAAATATTCTATGCAAAATTTCACATGGGATAACTTCAATGTGAACCAAAGCTTGAGCGAGGGGAGTTAACAATATGTAGAGTATTCCTTCATGGATCCAAATCATACTTGAATCTTATATGCTTGATTTTTTACCCCAAACTACAACCTTTCCATCTATGAAAGAAATTCTATCTCCCTTATCTTCAAGACATGAAATGGAAATAATATTCTTATAAAAACCTGGAAAAAATAGGCTATTGTTGAGATGAATATTTCCTCCATTCTCCATCTCTAGCGAGGTAGATCCAATTCCTCTCACATTGTAGCTCTTATTTCACCAAGCTCAAGAGAGTAAGAGGAATTTCCTCTTGATAATGTTTTTTGTTTCTTGTGTTGACAAATCATATGTATTGATGCTCCACTGTCGATTACCCAAATATTCTCATCTTGAAATGTGCTAGTGAGTGCTGAGAATAGTCCTTCATGTTGATCTGTGGTTGTCTTTGATTTCAACCCAAGCAGCACTAGTGGCTACCCCAATCTTGCATGGGAATTTTGACTTAACAAATTACTCTATTCCGATTCAAGGATATTTTGGATGGTTTCTACTTGTCTAGATGTTTTCGTTGATATATGGCATGCCACGTAATTATTCACGGTTTGAGATATATTCGTGTTTGAATTTAGTAACCCCAGTTAGTTGGCTAAAACCCCATGGGGTTGTGGAATGACACTAATCATTGGTTGTGGCAAGAAATTAATCATTGGTTGTGGTCATTGAATAGTCAATAATTAATATTTTTTTAAGCTCCTAAAATCCCTCCAACATTCACTTGTTGAAGACCCTCTCAACCTAAGAATTTATATAAATTGTGACCCTCATATCCTCCTCATGTAAGGATTTCACCACTTAAAAACAGGTCATCGTGGCATTTTCTCTATAAAATTTTTTCTATGAAGATTCAGATGCTGAAAAAAAACCCATTTGAGTTGAAGTCCTGATGAAGCACGTTTCCAAATTTCAAATATTGGTTCGCTATATTTTTGAAGATATGATCTGAGGAAGTTAGGGTTTTTGCAGGCTCCCAAATTTCACGTCAAACATGTGACCTTGGGAAAATCATCATAACTTTATTTCTGAGCATTGGATTCAAATTTCGTAAAAAGTGACAGAAAGATGAAAAACTGTAGTTTGTTGGATATCATTTTCAGGACCAAAGGTTGAAACAGTGACACGTGCCACTTCGTGACAAGTTCACTCTACTAAACTAGTCTATAATCAGGTCATTATAGGAGATTGGGAATAACTATTTCTTGAAGAATCCAATATTGATCAGACCTATGGGGTTGGAAATAGGACTCAAAGAGCTACCATAGGGCGCAATTTCATACCTTAGAGATCCAAAATTACATAGATACAATAGATTCAATATCGAGATTCTACAAGGAAAGAAAAAGTATGCATTCAAGGATCACTGCAGTACGACAACAAATCAACAGTCAAAGGTAAGTCTGCTAGAACAAGGTATGTATGATTAGTGTTTGAATTTTAATTTGAATATCATGTTTGACATGTGTTTTTATAGGACAATTTAAGTATTTTGTATGTATGTTTGATTGGGTTTTGTTCATAAATGTTGAGCGTATTTACATTTGAATTTTGAATATTTCTCTGACATATGGTTTGCAGGATAGTGTAAGTATTTTTCTTATATATTGGTTTGGGTCTTGTTCATTAATGCATGTGAAGGAAGGAGGACACAAAATGACAACTTAGACACATACTAGAAGGAAAATGCAATGCCAAAGTACCATTACTTGAAGCAAGCACAACAATACCTCAACATCTGCTAGTGTTCAAAGAAGTAGTGTCAAGTCAAGTATCAGGTCGTGTCAAAATTCAGTATTGTAAAAATCATCATTGTAAAATTGTAAAAGAGTCATTATTTTAAAAGATTCAATTTTCCTAGAGTTGGAGAGGCATTGTTGGGAGGTATAAGTGTCATTTTTGGATAATGTCATGGTTGGGTTGCAGTTCATAGTGTGATTGGGTGATTGGTATAGTTCAAGAAAATAATTGTGAATAATATTGTATCATGGATCATTGTCCCTGGTACGGGATTCCACACTCTTTTCTTATTTATGAATCATTATAGGGTGGTAGGGAGGTGCTAGGTTGGTGCATGAAGTCACCTACAGGTTGGAGCCTGTGAACACTTCAGGGTGGTAGGTTGGTCTAGGATGTCGGGGCATCCATTCAGTTGACTACTAAAGAAACCAAGGTGTTGGGGCATCCTTCTAGTGGGAGTTGGAGAAGAATTATTTTATAGAATTCTAGGAAGTTTTACCTTTCATTTCAGTTGGGGCTGAAGATTAAAGAATTTATTAGAAAATTATTCGGTGGTTTTTGACCCGGAGGGGGTTTTCCACCTAAAATTCATGTGCCTATTGTGTTCTATTGTTTATTTTTGTTATTGGATAAACATCAAGAATAATTGAATATTAACTAATGCTCTGAAAATATTTAAAAGTGCTAACTGATAAGAAATATTGATTCACTCCCCCTCTTAGTATTTCCAACAATTGGTATCATATATTAGTTCCTTCAATAACAGTCTAACAACTAGAAGGAGGTCATGGAGTATACTAAGAATAGAGCTCCTCTGTTCAATATAAATAACTATGCACTTTGGAGTGGAAGAATGCAGGTTCATTTGTTGGCACAAGGATACGAAGTATGGAAAATCGTTGAAAAATGCTTTACAATGACCCAAGATGAACAAGGAAAGAAAAATATGGTATATGATGCAAAGGCTAAAGATCTTATTATCAGTGGGCTTATATAATCTGTCTATCTTAAGGTACTGAGTTGCAAAACTGTTAAAGAAGTATGGGGCAAGTTTAAGAATATATATGCAGGTGACTCAAACGTGAAAGAAGCAAAGCTTTAAATTTACAGGGAAAAATTTGAGCAACTTAAAATGAAGGAAGATGAAAATATTGATGCATAATTACAGCGTGTTGATGAAATAACAAATGCATTGGAAGGATTTGGAGAACCTGTTGACACAAAAAATTTTATCCGAAAGATCCTTAGAACCTTGCCGACAAGATTCAACCCAAAGGTATATGTCTGGGAATATAGTTCAAATCTAGCCAATCTCAGCAAAGATGAATTACATGGAGTGCTTACGGAATATGAAATGAGGATTGAAGAAAAGCTGACACATCTCACCTAGAAAAATCATTCGCCACATCCAATAAAACTAGTAAGGACAAGCATACTCTGAAAGAAAAGAAATTGTAGTTGTAAGGAAGAAGAAAGTAAGAAGATGAAGAAGGATTTCCAGATAAATAATTTTCCTACTTCACGTGAAAAATGAGAACAGGTATGGGGAAATTCAAAGGTAAACTTACATTGATATTTTTCGATTGTGGTGAGGTTGGGAATTTTGCAGCCAGGTGTCCTCACAAAAATGAGGCTGTTACGAAAGGTAAGAAAGGTCTGAGGAAGTTCAACAAGCAAGGCAAGTATAAATGGTTTAAGAAGAGTTTATTATCCAAAGAAGATAGCTCCTAATCTAATGAGTACAGTGATAAAAAATAAGAAATCAATGAAAGAGTATTGTTTATGGCCAAGAATAATAAGCAAGAAGCATCTGACAAAGAAGGATACGAAGAAGAAGATATGACTGAGGTTGAATTTCAAAATGAAGTGATCAAGGTTATCAAAGAGCTCAAGGTCAAGAAGAAGCATGTCAACACTCTTGAAGATGAATTAAAGATAGAAAGTGAACATGTCCTAAATATTAAAATCAAGGTTGAAGAATACAAACGAGTTGAAGAATCACTCAAGGAACAATTAAAGGAAAGCAACAAGGAAAGAGAAGCAATGGAAGCTGAAGCAGTTTCTCTTCGAAAGCAAGTAAAAAATGGAAAAACTCTTAAAAACTACACCAACAACTCCAAGGCATTGGAAGAAATCGTCAACAATCAACGATCAAACAATGACAATATTGGTCTTGGTTACAAAGATAAATCTGAAAAGAAGCCAAGTCATTCTATGACAACAAAAGAAGATGGATATGTAAAATCTAATAAGAAGGTAGACCTTTCAGCCAACTCAAGAGATCATGACTTACAAGAAGAACCATGGAAGACAATTCCTTGAAGAAGATTTCCTCCGAGGTATCAACCTATCTTCTATGGTCATTGTTATTCATGTGAAAGGTTTGGACATAGAGCTATAGAATGTCACATGTATGTTTGGAATAAATACAGTTTCAGGAGATATTTAAAAAATGGATATTTCGGAACTCAATAGAATATTAACAGATTTGATCATTTGAGAGATGATGTCAAATGTTACAATTGTAACAATTTTGGACATCTGGCTAAATATTGTAGACTTGGAAGTTCTTCAAAGGAATTCTCACAAAATCAGAATGAACAAATATGGAAAAAGAAGACTGAAAAATGTGTTATCGCTCTCAAGGCTCAAAGCAACAGAAACATTTGGTATTTTGATAGTGGTTTCTCAACTCATATGACTAGAGATAGGAATAGGTTCATATCCTTGAGGGAAAAGAAGGATGTAACACTGTCTTTTGGAAATGATGGGTCTTCAAATGTCATAGGAGTAGGTACAGTCACACTTGGAAGCAAGAATGCATTAGCGAAAGGTGTGTTCTTGGTTGAAAATATGAATCACAATCTACTCAGTGTTGGACAAATGTGTGATCAAGGACACATGATGCTATTTAACTCTAAGAAATGTGAAATCAGGAAAGGCAAGTTCGGTAAAATTGTGGCTAAAACAAGCAGATCTCCAAATGACATATATATTTTGGATGAGACACCTAAAGGGTGATTTTTAGTGAAAGAAGATGAAATTTGGTTATGGCACAAAGGAATGGGACATATAAATTTCGACAATTTGGTCTGGATCAACAAGAAGGAAGCAGTAAGAGAAATTTCTAAAATTTCAAAACCTACCAATACGATATGTGAATCTTGTCAACATGGAAAGTAGACAAAATTTGAGTTCAAGACAAAAGAACACTTTGCATCACGTCCATTGGAATTAGTACATACATATCTATGTGGTCCTATGATAACAAAAGGTTTAGATGGATAATTATATTTTTTACTAATGATATATGATTACACCAGAATTACAGTTGTCAGCATATTAAACAAAAATACTTAGGAATTCGAGTGTTTTATAATCTACAAGGAATTGGTTGAAAATGAAACTGATTTGAAGATTAAATATCTGAGATCAAATAATGGAAGAGAATTCACTCCCAAGGTATTTCAGCAGTACATTGATGAAAATGGAATAAAAAGGCAATTCTCAATAGCCAAAACACCGTAGCAAATGGAGTTGGTGAAAGAAAAAAATAGAACCATACAGGAAATGGCCAAAACAATGTTAAATGACTCAAAATTAGATGATAAATTCTGGGTTCAAGAAATCAATACAACTGTATTCATTATAAACAGAGGTTTTCTAATGAACAATTGTAACATGATTCCATACGAATTATGGAAAGGAAGAATGACTAACGTCAAATAATTCAAAATATTTGGAATCAAATGCTACATCAAAAGAGAATATAAAAAATTGGGCAAGTTCAATTCCTGTGTCGATGAAGGTATTTTCATTGGCTATTCATGTAAAAGGAAGGCTTATAGATGCTACAATCTGAGGTGAAAACAAATAGTGGAAAGCATAATTGTTACTTTTAATGAAGATTGTGTTACAAAGGATGACGATGAGATTGTTCCTTCAAGAAAATCTGAGGGATCTGAGGGAGAATCTGTGAAGGATGAAGAAGAAGCTCTAGAACAAGATCAATCAAATAAGGAAACACTAGTCAACCAAGAGGAAATAAGAAATGGTCAAAATTATGTACAAGAATATTCTCCAAAATATTTAAAGAATGGTGTCAAAAGAAGCATCTTTGGAATCAAATATTCTGCAACGTAAATGAAGGAACTGGAACCAGAAGAAGTTGAAAACTTCATTCATCACAAAAATCTCTCCTTGCTTTTTTAGCAACTTTTGAGCCTAGCTATTTTGAGGAAGCTATTCAAGAAGAACACTAGGTAGCAGTTATGAATGAAGAGCTGGATCAAATTGAGAAGAAATATACTTGGGAATTGGTTCCACGATCAAAGGATAAAAATGTTATTGGAACTAAATGGGTCTTTAGAAACAAATTGAATGAGGATGGACATGTTACCAGGAATAAGGAAAGATTAGTCTGCAAAGGATATGCACAAGTTAAAGGAAATTTATTTTGAAGAAACATTTTCTCCCATTTCCAGAATGGAAGCTATCAGAATGTTTCTCGCTTATGCATGCTCGAGAAAAATCAAGGTCTACCAAATGTATGTTAAGTTAGCCTTTCTAAATGGTGAATTGGAAGAAGAAGTTTACATTGACCAACTCGAATATTTTCTGCTCTCTGAAAAGGAAGACTATGCTTGAATATTAAAGAAGGAACTATAGAGTCTCAAGCAAGCTCCTAGAGCTTGGTATGCTCATCTTGATGGATATCTACATCAACAAGATGGATTCAAGAAAGGAAGCACTGACAAAAATCTCTATGTGAAAGTGGATCAAGATAACCTAACAATTTTCAAGGTATATGTAGACGATATAATTTTTGGAAGCAATGATGACAGATTAAGTAAAACAATTTCCACAAAGATGAAAAGTGAGTTTGAAATGTCTCTACTTGGCGAGCTTACATAATTTTTAGGGATTTAGATATCTCTGCAGGATAAAGGAATATTTATATATCAAACCAAGTACATCAAGGAAATGCTCAAGAAATTCAGGATGGAAGATTGCAAGCCTGCCCTTACCCCTATGGTAACATGTTGCAAGTTAAGTTTATATGATTCATCAAAGGATGTGGAACAAAGGTTGTATAGATCTATGATTGGTAGTGTTCTACATGTGACATATTCTTATCTAGACGTAATGTAGGCAGTTGGAAAAGTAGCAATATTGCAAGAAGCACCAAAAGAATATGATATTATTTCCATCAAAATATTCTATGATATCTTTAGGGCACAACATAATATGGTTTATGGTATCCCAAAGGAAATAATCTAGTTATCCAAACTTATATAGATTTAGATTGGGCAGGAAGTGTTGATGATTGAAAGCGTACCAGTGGAGCAACATTTTCTATAGGTGGTTTCCTTATTTCATGGTTAAGTAAAAATAAGTCTTCAATCTCGTTATCCACATCATAAGAAGAATCCATCACGGCAGCAACTTGTTGTACTCAAGTTCTCTGGATGAAGAAAAATTTGCAAGATCTTCAAGTCAATTTTGATGAGCATATTCCCATATTTTGCGATAACACCATTGCCATTAGTATCTCAAAGAATCCTATGATGCATTAAAAAACAAAGAACATTTTGATTAAATATCATTTCATTAGAGAGCACGTCACCGAAAAGAATATTAAGCTTGAATATGTTGGCACAAAGGAACAAATTGCTGACATATTTACCAAACCATTACCTCGTGAAGCATTTGAGTATCTTCGCCCAAATCTTGGGATTCTCCCAAGTTCCCATTAGACTCTTTCTCTTATCTAAGTAAGTAAAGAAAAAGGGGGGAGTTGAGGTGTGTACATGTCCACATGATGATGTTTTTCAGGGTGAGTTATCCTTTGCCATTGATGACAAAGGCGGAGAGAATGTTGTAGGAATAAGTGTCATGATCACAAGGGGAGTACTTATGTTGCCATCAATGCCAAAGGGGGGGATTTTTGATCTGTGGTTGTCATTGATGTCAACCCAAGCAGCACCAAGGGCTACCCCAATATTGCATGGGAATTTTGACTTGAAAACTTACTCTATTTTGAGTCAAGGATATTTTTTATGGTTTCTGCTTGTCGAGATGTTTCCGTTGATGGCATTCCACGTAATTCTTAATGGTTTTAGAGATATTCGTGTTTGAAGTTAGTAACCCCTGTTAGTGGGCTAAAACCCCATGGGTTTGTGGCATGAAATTAATAATTGGTTGTGGTCATTAAATAGTCAATAACTAATATTTTTTTAAGCTCCTAAAATCCCTCTAATGTTCACTTGTTGAAGACCCTCTCAACCTAATAATTTATATAAATTGTGACCCTCATATCCTCCTCATGTAAGGATTTCGCTACTAAAAAACATGCCATCGTGAAATTTTCACTATAATTTTTTTTTCTACGAAGCTTCAGATGCTGAAAAAAAACCCATTGGAGCTGAAATCCTGATGAAACATGTGTCCAAATTTTAGATATTGTTTCGCTATATTTTCGGAGATATGATCTGAAGAATTTAGGTTTTTTGCAGGCTCCCGAATTTCATGTCAAATATGTGACCTTCGGAAAATCATCATAACTTTCTCTTTGAGCATTGGATTCAAATTTCATAAAAAGTGACATAAATAGGACAAACTGTAGTTTGTTGGATATCGTTTTTAGGACCAATGGTTCAAACAATGACATGTGGAACTTCGTACAAGTTCACTCTATTGAACCAGTCTATAATCAAGTAATTGTAGGAGATTGGCCATAAATATTTCTTGAAGAATACAATATTTATTAGACCTATGGGGCTGTAAAGAGGACTCAGAGGGCTTCAAACCTTGGAGATCCGAAATTACATAGACACAATAGATTCAATATCGATCTTCTATAAGGAAAGAAAAAGTATGCATTCAATGATCACTGCAGTAAGGAAAACACATCAATAGTCAAGGGTAAGTTTGCTACAACAAGGTATGTATGATTAGTGTTTGAATTTTAATATGAATATCATCTTTGACATATGTTTTTTTAGGACAGTGTAAGTATTTTGTATGTATGTTTGATTGGGTTTTGTTCATAAATGTTGAACGTATTTACATTTGAATTTTGAATATTTCTCTGACATATGGTTTTCAAGACAATGTAAGTATTTTTTTTGTATATTGGTTTGGGTCTTGTTCATTAATGCATGTGCAGGAAGGAGGACACAATAGGACAACTTAGACACATACTATAAGGAAAATGCAACGCCAAAGTACCATTACTTGAACCAAGCACAACAATACCTCAACAAATACTAGTGTTCAAAGAAGTAGTGTCAATTCCAGTATCAGGTCGTGTCAAAAGTCAGTATTGTAAAATAGTTAATTTTCCTAGAGTTGGAGAGGCATTGTTGGGAGGTATAAGTTTCATTATTGGATAATGTTATGGTTGGGTTGCAGTTCATAGTGTGATTGGGTGATTTGTCTAGTTCAAGAAAATCATTGTGAATCATATTGTATCATGGATCATTGTCCCTGGTACGGGAGTCCATACTTGTCTTATTTCTGATCAATATAGGGTGGTAGGGAGGTGCTAGGTTGGTGCATGAAGTCACCTACTAGTTGAAGCCTATGAACACTTCAGGGTGGTAGGTTGGTTTAGGATTTCGGGGCATCGATTCAGTTGACTACTGAAGAAACCAGGGCATTGGGGCATCCTTCTAGTGGGAGATGGAGAAGAATGCTTTTATATAGTTCTAGGAAGTCATATCTTTCATTTCAGTTGAGGCTGAAGATTAAATAATTTATTAGAAAAGTGTTGGGTGGTTTTTGACCCGGAGGGGGTTTTCCACCTAAAATTCATGTGTATATTATGTTTTATTGTTTACTGTTGTTCTTGGATAAAAATAAGGAATAATTGAAGATCAACTAATGCTCTGAAAATATTTAAAAGTGCTAATTGATAAGAAATACTAATTCACCCCCCCTCTCAGTATATTCAACACTTCGTCCTTTGTAGATGTCATGGTCTCTTCCTTCTTAAGGGAAAATAAGAGATCCCATAATTCTTTGATGCCCTTATTGAGATGACTTGCCACCATTGAAAACTTCCTTAGGAACTTCTTCAATGTAGTAGAGATATTCATTATGCCCTTAGCCAAACTTAGCTCTGACACCATGTTGAGCAATCTATAGGGAAATAGTTAGGATGATTTCTCTTTCTATGATAATTGCTTGTGATATATTTTTACCTTTTATTTCTTATTAGCTTCTCCTATTATTATTATGTTTTTTATTATCATAAAAAATATACCAAAACAAGAATAATAATAGTACACAAGAACACAGGATATAGGATGCATGCCAGGGCCAAAACATCTCCACTTGAGAGGAAATCCCATAAATATCTTCTCTTCTTATATATTATTCAATTAATGAATTCCAATACCTCTAGACCAAGACCAATACCCTTCCAAGACCAAGTCTGACCTATCTTGATGATGTGATTCCTCAAACTAATCAAATCTCTTCCAACAACACAACTTCGACACCAAGCTTCAAAATTTCGGCCTCTATTGCATGTTTGAAATTTTCGCCCCCTGCAACTACTAGTAGTGAAGTTTAGTCTTCCAAGGTCTCCCAACAACTTCTCTTGAATTGCTTCCTTGTATAGGCTAGTAGGTGACCTATTAGGCCCTTCTTCCAACAAATTTGATCCTCTTCCAGTAGATAGAGATTTTTTACCTTGAAGTAGTAAACCCTAACCTTCCTTCTTCACATTTGTGAGAGATAATTAGCCCAAAAAAATAATTTCTTTATCCTCCTTATTATTCGCTAGCCTTCTTGTGCTTCTTTTTCACTTAGATGAGTGAGAAGTGAATGTGTGTCCAAAGTAGGTTGAGTTCCCTCCTTTATATAGGCTTCTAAGGAGGACACGGCTTCTCAAAATAGGCTGACTTCTTAGATGCCATGCTGACTTGGTCTTGAATGGTATATTGGCACTTTTAAATGAAAAAATAATTATTTTTACAAGTTACAATGTGGATGATGGAGTCTTCAACTTATGACAATGACTCTTTTGACTTCTTGACCTAGGAAAAACCCTAGAAGCACTCAATGGGTGCTTCAAATCTAAAATAAAATACATTGAACATGAAACCCATGCTACAATAATAATAATAATAATAGTTTTTATTTAATTTAAAAAAATACAAGAATGAAAAGTACATTTCATATTTATGAAGACCGAACCTAGTTACACATTTTTCAACATTATGCATGATGGGAAAAGAAATACCTACTAATTTGAGAAGGATGGGGTGAAATTTAACTTACATCCGTCGAATGAAGAAGTGGAGAATTCTATTAGCGTGATGCTAATTCCATTGTTTCCATTTGTGAAGTGGAGTAGCAAGAACCTATGACTCTATGTGATGAAGAAAATAAAAATTAGAGCAAGGGTGCTACAATGACAACACTTTTGAAAGAAGACCATATGGAGGTTGTTATTCTTGTAATGTTTTTTGTGGTGGTATGTTTGTAGGGAATGAGAAAAGACCATGGAGTATGTAACATGAGGGGGAGGGATAAAGGATAGGTTGAGAACGAGGAGAAATGTATACTTGTGAAATCCATGTAGCAAGCATTTGAAATGGCTCCTAATAGGAAGGTTGGGGTTGGTAGTAAGCATCATTGGATGGGAGCGATGTAAGGAAATAGGAATCCATGGGGTAAAATAAAAGTATGATTTATAAAATGCCATGGATATTCCATTGGATAGTTCGTCACAACAAATATAATAATATTATATTAGAAATATGGAATTATACACTATTACAAATTTATTATTTTTATAGATATGTAGATTTTACTGTAGTTAGTGCATGCATGCGAATGGAAATTATGCAGAAAATAGAGAATAGAAAAAATAAAATCTCACAAACATACATAAGACATAATATATGCTATGGGAAATATTTTTGGGAGAAAACCAAACCAGAAGGTGATTACTCCTCTCTCTTTCTCTCTTTGAAAATATGGCTGCAGGGACAAATAAGTATGGCCTGTGGCCTGTGGGATGCTACAATGAAAAAATCATGTTTGTATTCTCTACCTCCTATCCCTATTGGCTATTTTTTCTTAGCTATGGAACAAATTCACTCGAAAGAATGGAATTCCTCTTCCTCCTAGTGGCCCAGTTACAACACAACCTGATAACCTACTAGTCTTTAAGTTTGACTACCCCAACTCTTAACCAGAGTTACAATATAAAATATTCTATAGTATTTTACATCACAATCACATGGCTATCCAATTTTTCATGAATAATGGGGGCTGACGTGACATCCTCTCAAACCATGGTGGTTAAAACAGGAAGGTCAACTTCTGAGTGGCATAAATTTCACATATGGACTCTGATTGATGCGCTTCTTGCGCCATTGGAAATATCTCTGTGTGTATAACAGTATGAAAAGTTTCAATGCTAAAGTGGAAAATTTTTACTCCCAAAAAATGTCATTTTAGGCCTCAAAATGTTACCAAAAGGTTTTAGACCCCATTTTTCCAAACTAGGTCCCGCCGGTAAAAACAGTCCTGTGAGTTGATTCCTCTAGTTTTTTCCTAACTCCTCTAGTTTTTTCCACTCCGAATGCATCGAGATGGATGAAAAACATTATAATGATCCAATCCAAATAAATTTATGTAGTATAACCTTATGGAATAGATTTACAAGGAACGAAAGAAATGGTGAAAAGTGGGGTAGATGGAGAATTGTGTTAGGTCAGGACAAAAATGTTGTGAATCTTAGCATCAAAGATAGGAAAAGGAGAGTGTCTATTTTAACCTTTTGTTAGAATAAAATTTGAGAAATATACTCAAAATTTCCAACCATAGGGCTTTGAGTCAAGAGTGTCCTCAGTGCATAAAGATATCTTAAACCTTCCATTTATTTTTAGTAGTTTAGATGTTATTTTCATAATATTCTGGTATATCTTATGTTACTACAACAATTTCTATGAAAGAAAAGATAACCTCTCACGGTTTTGGATATGAAAGATGTTGCTAAGGAAGTTAGTGTGGATGAAGTACATGGTAGTAGAAGAGATAATAATGCACAATGCTTTCTACATAAGGTATTGTGGTGGTTTTTATTAATGACAACCATCACATGCACCAAAGGAGGCTAGAGGATAATTTAAAATTATGCCATTGACTACACTTCCACCATGGTTGAGAAAGTAATGAAATTTGGAAGGTTTGAAAATCGCGGAGTTAGTTGATTGTTGATGGAAGATTAATTCATTGTTGCAAATGTTGAAGAGATAATCACGGTGGTTATAAGAATAAACTTTTTCCTCCAACCACATTGAAAAAATAAGAGGAATCAACTTTGATGAATTTAAATAAATTAAGTGATAAAATTAACAGTTTAGAATGTTCTCATCTTTAATCAATATATACAATTATTGGTCTATGAATAAGAAAGGCACCTTTGACCTCTGAGTAAATCTCCATTAAATGGTTGTTGTAACACACCCCCTTACAATCTTGAACTTGAGGGGTTGGTTAATAGGTAGACCCAACTCCTAAGGTGCGAATAAGAGAATGGGGTCTAGAAAATTAATTTCTAGTGTTTTATTTATTTATTTATTACTATTATTATTTTTTTAAGTGCACAAAATGGTATAGTCCTTTTTCAGTTGGTTCTCTTTTATGCCTGGGTGCTCCACTTTATAGCATCATACCTTGAATATCTTAAATTTTGGAATTATCAATTTGATTTCCACACCCTACTGCTCGAGGGTTCAAGGTAAAATTATGTGATGAAACCTTGGGCTTGTAGTTCTGACTCACATGTGAGTTCAATTGGATACCTTCTCAGCACTGAGGCACTGGTATAAAATATTGGAAGTTGTCCTTTGGTTATTATTTTTTCGCTAGTATATTAGGTATATGGAATAACCTACATGTATAATCTTGATACATAAACAAGGTTGTAGACCTTAAATAAAGGCATGGAATATACACAATCCATATTAGAACTGCGTAATGGTTCTATTTGCAAGTCTGGTACATCTCAAATTTAATTATTTGGGGCTAAACAAATATAATTAAATTAATTATTAATCTATCCAGACTATTTTATATTCTTGTAGCTAATAGACTACTAGTTGAGCCTATGTCTAGAAGGTTACTCTTATTGTAGTTGTTGGATTTGGAGAAATAGGTCAAGTTTTCTAGTTAGTGAATGAAGTGTATGATCCTTCTTCTGAAATTATAAACATCTGTACACTACTAAAATAAGGATTCCATACTAGACTTGAACCTACTCGACTACAAATGCTCTTGATATGCTATATAGCTAGACCTAATCCTTTTAGAGTAATTAGAAGTAGTTAGTACTTTTACTACTTGCAATAGTATCATCGCACTTAATAAGAACAATTACACTTGTGAAATTAAAATTGACCCCAAGGCATAGTAAATGATTTCCAGGGTAGCTATAACATTGATTTTGATTTTTTTATCAGTAGTATAAAATTTTGGACAAAAATCTTATGCACGATCACATGCTTTAATAAGCATGACATCCTTCATTATAGTGGATTCCCTATACTTGTTAAGGAAACCTGTAACAACCATTTTGTAGTATGTAACACATCAATAATTTATGATTAGAATGGTCATCACATTCAACATAAATCAAAGCACATAAAATGTTTGGTTTTTATTCATATAGCAACATTATTTGTCATGTGACCATGGCATGAATAAGTCTATGTACCTATACTACTGAGTTTTTCCTCAATTAAAACTTCACTCATGAGGTGACTATAGTTTGGATATGTTGGAAAACCATTTGGGATCCGCAATTACACTACTGATATTTCATTCTTATGACTTATATGACACTAGAATGCTTAGTATACATGCCAATATTGTGTGTTTAGGATGATTTATTCTATAAGTAGACTAATAGAAAATATTTCAAGGATAGAGAGGGAAATTTTTGAGAGGTATTTCAAAACAAAAATAAAAAATCCTCTAGAGAAGAAGGGAACTTTTTTGATGCTCATAAAAAAGACTGCTTCATCACTGTAGTTATTGCAACGATTTATATGTAACACTATTCCATGTATATGCGATGAATTACATGAAAATATGCTATTGTAACTATACATCATGCCTTGTGAGAGTTAACAATGACAACACATACATTGGCCTATGATGAGTTTAACAAATACATATGAAAATATGTTGCAATAATATGTAATGCTTGTGCGATGAGACAACACATTATTGGAATATGAGTACTTGAAAAGTTAACAATGACATCACATACATTAGCCTATGATGACTTTAAAAATTACATATGACAATATTTTGCAACAATACGTTATGCGATGAGACAACAAATTGTTGGAATACAAGCAAGTGACAAATATAATCCATTTAAATAGAAAAAATTGTATGCTTCCATTACCATATGTTCCAACAAAATTCTCTTTTTTGGAAGAAAGCCAAGTATTATGCAATAAATATTCCAGAAAAAGCCTCCCTTCGCTAATATATATACATAATAAAACCAAAATTTGTGCAGTAATTAGTGAGGGCATACATTAGAACTTATGCAAGAAAGTGCTAGGAACAATGATACAATAGATGACATGAGTCAAGTTTGTTGCATAAGGCAATAAATTTTAATGAAAATACCATCTAAACATTATATTTCATTACTGTGAGCTTTTCAATTCATGCAACAAGCACCATGATACCATATTGAAGTAATAAAACGATGCAAGTGCTATACATGAAGTATTTTGAAGTGTAAAATCCTTATCTTGATACCTGGTGGCCCAAAATTAAGTAGATGTGAGACCTTTATAGTGTAGAAATTATACAAAAAATATGTATACCAATGGATTCAATCTAATCATGAAATATTCTAGAGAAAGATACTGAATCCTTCTAACAATTAATTTATGGAAATTAAACATGATCGCACAATCACACCAAGTAAGAGAAAGAAGAAAATCAATCGCACAACACAAATATTTTCCTGGGGAAAGCTTTATGCTCAAAACCCCTCTATATCTATTGTATAATGAACCAAGGAATCATGAAAAAATAAAATGCACTCTTCTCACAAGATTCTGCTGCAATCTACCAATTGTCTCACATTGATTCGGAAAAAATCGACTAACACTTAGCCAATTTACTACCTCTGCTCAGCCTGCCTTGCTCACGCAATCCCTAGGAAATTAATCCCTATTAAATAGGATAATTAGTCTTCCTTGACTGCACAGAGAATCATGGGAAATCCTATGGTTATATAACTGAATCTGGGCAGTTTTCTAAAAATACAACTGATAGTTAACATCCCTTTAACCTCTGTCTCAACTGGGTGTTCATCAGAATTTGGCATGCATGCAACTATTAATAGTAAATCATCAGTCACTTGACAGATCACTGCATGTGAATTAAATCTAATTTAATTCACTTGGCCTCTCACTAGTACAACAATCAGTTACAACTAGTTAGACTGTCTTTAATTTACTTAATTGAGTTAACTGATTTCTCACGCATTAAACTAATACACTAACTACAACTTGGACTCTAAAACAAATAGAATAAATCTACATGCCTCACCAACCACCCTCAACTCGAATTTCATGAACTAATTGAGTCTATCACACTCAGTTAACTATTACAAGTGATTATGATATAAGATTACAATTTATTGTCTAATTTAATTAAGGGAAAATTAAATTAGACACATTTCCAATTTATTTATTAAATTGGCTTGCAAACTAATGTATCGCTAGGACCCATCATTGTGTGATCTATTATCCCACACTAGTGTGTGTGTGTTGTCATGTTGTTTCTGGATGCCAATTTCACTTTTTCTTGTTGCAAATTTCAACACTCCCTCTCAACAAGAAAGGAATCAATATGTCTTGATCTGGTACCTTTGGAATGTTCTTGCATGCAACACTTCCTAGTGTTGTTCACACATGAAACTCTCCTGAAACTGAATAGCCTCCAACAACTGAATCATTATGATGCATCTGTCATTAGAGTCTTCTAACTATTGGATCCTATTGCACATGTATATTGGACTCTCTCTGCTGTTGACATCTGCATCCATGCACTCTGAACTGCTACCAACTCTAATCTCCACTCCAGTATGCAACACATGTCACTCTGATTTCTGTCTTCCTGACATCTAACTACATCAATCTAACTGATCTTTCCTACTAATGCTATACTGTGGGCTCCTCATAGCCAGGTTCGGTCCATGACACACCATCTCAATGAACCCTTCCCAAATTTCACCTTGGAATTAATTCTGCACATCGCCCCACCTCTCAACTAGAGGTATAGCTGCATGTACTCCCTCTGCCCATCTGGCTTAAAATTCCCCCCTCCTGGAGGTATCTTCTTGTATGGAATATTCCACTCGGTCTCCTCTCTGCTTCTCCAATTGTGGTTGCTCCACAACCTTTTGAGACTGCTTTTGAGGCTGCATGTTGAGAGATAATTTCTCCCTCTTAACCACCAAGTCATTAACCACTGATTTTCTTCTCAAAGCCTTGCATGCATCCTCAACCTCGAGAGCATATAGGTTCTTGACTCTAGAACCGATATGCTTCACTTGTCATATGGCTATGTGTTTAAGGAACACCTTTCCTTTTCTAAACATCACCTCATAACCATGGTCTTCCAATACTACTACGGAGACAAGATTCTTCCTTAGGCCTGGAACATACAAAAAATCTACTAGTATCATAGAGGAGCCAAACTCCCTTTGAAAGGTAATTGTACCTATGTCGGTCGCGCTATACCTCCTGTCATCTCCAAAATCTATGTTCTGCTGGAGGTCCTTCTGCTCCAAGTCATTGAAGAGATCTATATTCCTCGTCATATGGAATGATGCATCACTATCTAGATACCACATGAATCCCATTACAATGTTGCCCTACATGTAATGAGAGTAAAATCAAGCTCGAATTGTGAAGCCAATGCTTCACCCGCTGCAACTGCAGGCTCCTTCTTTCTTGCCTTCTTATGTGGACAATTCAAAGCATAGTGCCCATGCTCATGACAATGAAAACATCTGATCTTGGACAAGACTATCTTGCCCTTTTTTCCTTGGTATTTATTTCCCTTGGCCTTCTTTGCATTATTGGCCAAGACACAATATTCCTTGTCATTAATACTGGATGAGGATAGATCCCTGGTATTCCGCCTGAATTCTTCTTGTACCGAATCTGACCAAAATTGCTCCAAATATGATAAATTCTCCCTCGCATTGACAGAGCCTGATAACTATGCCAGTTGTTGAGAAGGCCTAGAAGTGATAGTCTCACCAAGTCATCATTTTCTATAGTCACACCAACACTTACAAGCTCATTTCAACATTGAATGAACTTCACCAAGTATTTTGGTACCGTCTCGCCCTCCTCCTTCTCGATTTTCTTGAGCTTGTCCTTCAACGCCAACTTCATTTGGTTGTTGCTGTTATGAAACAAATCTGTCAAGGACTTCCACATTGCATATGGAGTCGCCCTCCCATGGATACTCGAGATAATGTGATCTCGAACTCCCTCTAATAAGATCCTCCTCGCCCTTTCTATATTATTTTTCCAAGCATCAAGAAGAGCAACATCTGCTGCTACAGGCTTGGGAATATCATTATCAATGAATTATTTCAACCCGTTGTCCTCCAGAACTACCTCCATTCTGTCTTTCCATGCGATATAATTATAAATTCCCTCAAATGCATATTCCAATCTTAATCCACTGAAATCCATCTTGATCTGCTTGTTGTACCAATGAAAGTGTTTGCAAGTTTGAATACCATTCAATACAAAATCAATTTCTTCTCCACTATAGTGATTTCTAGCACTCTGATACCATGTAGAAATTATACAAAAATATGTATACCAATGGATTCAATCTGATCATGCAATATTATAGAGCAAGATATTGAATCCTTCTAACAGTTAATTTAAGAAAATTAAACAGGATCACACAATCACACCAAGTAAGAGAAAGAAGCTAATCAATTGAACAACACATATATTTTCCTGGGGAAATATTATTGCTCAAAACCCCTCTTTCTCTATTGTATAATGAACCAAGGAATCATGAAACAATACATCACTCTTATCACAAGAGTCTGCTACACTCTACCAACTATCTCACACTGATCCAGACAAAATCGACCAACACTTAGCCAATTTCCTGCCTCTGCTCAACCTCCCTTGCTCACACAATCCCTAGGAAATTAATGCTTATTAAATAGGATAATTAGTCTTCCTTGACTGTGCAGAGAATCATGGGAAATCCTATGGTTAGATAACTGCATCTGGACAATTTTCTAAAAATACAACTGATAGTTAACATCCCTTTAACCTCTGTCTCAAATGGGTCTTCATCAGAACATGCATGCAACTATTAATAGTAAATCATCAATCACTTGAAAAATCATTGCACGTGAATTAAATCTTATTTAATTCACTTGACCTCTCACTAGTACAACAACCAGTCACAACTAGTTAGACTGACTTTAACTCACTTAATTGAGTTAACTGTTTTCTCATACATTAAACTAATACACTAACTGCAACTTGGACTCTCAAACAAATAGATCACTCTACATGTCTCACCAACCACCCTCAACTCAAATTTCATGAGCTAACTGATTTTATCACACTCAATTAACTATTACAAGTGATTATGAAATAAGATTACAGTTTATTGTCCAATTTAATTAAGGGAAAATTAAATTAGACACATTTCCATTTTATTTAATAAATTGGCTTGCACACTAATGTATCGCTAGGGCCCATCAATGTGTGACCTATGATCCCACATTAGTTTGTGTTGTCATGTTGTTTCTGGATGCCAATTTCATTGTTTCTTGTTGCAAATTTCAACATACAGATCTTGCATCATTTCAATGTCAAGGAGGTCTATATTTTGTTTGAGTGCGGCATGTATAACTATCCAACTTGTGGAAGCTTATGATTTAACAATAGTGTCTAAACATACACCATTTTATTTGGAAATTCACATACATGACTACAATTTTAATCCATTAGTCCACTTATTTAATTAAAAACAATGCCTAAGCACACATCATTGCAATCTTGTAACCATGCACATACAAGTATGTTATGAACAATTCAGACGTATTTGGGAATCATAGTAAAAAAGGCACTCAACACTCTGTGACTTAGAATGAGCATTGGCCGGATAATGTTCATAATTATTTTCCCAACCCCTTACAGACTACCAACAATGAAACTGTCACCCCCTAGCTTGTGAAGCCTGTCTCAATGAACAAACCACTATATACACTAGGGATTCTAGAGGTGTCTCCCACCTCCACCCTTCTGGCATAAAAATATTTAGTTGCAAGGTAATTCAAAGATTCCAAAGGTAAGTCTCCTCTACCCATCAACCAATGAGGGACTCGAGAGATGAAAATCTCCACCCTCACTTGATTAAGGGATTCCAAAGATTTTCCTCCACCCTAAGATTGCTGCTACAGTAAATCCTCCCTGATATGAGAATCTAGAGTGTACTAAAATTAAATCCAGTCTGTTATCACTCAGTAATTTCTCTAGGTTCAAGAGAAATAGTCTGAGGTAACCACAAACCTACTTTTAAACTCTAGGATCTAGCCTTCCTAGGGTTCAGCGAGGGCTCTCTCTGTAATACTTAACTTTGTTTTGTTTTTTAAAATATTAGGCTAGTTATGATTGTGCAACTTTGGTTTGGTTTGGTAAATTTGGTGGGAAAAATCACTTGAAAGGATGGATAGTGAGAAATCTATTTGTCCATTGGGCTAAGGAGTCAAAATCAAGAAAACATGACTGGGATCAAGGCCAAAAGGTCAAATGTTTTCAAGGCAAGATAGATAACCCTTGAAGATCTTAGAAAGTTGTTTTATGAGGTGGTATGATCGGGATAAAGGGAAATTAAGAATCCTTTGATCCAGAAAAGGAAGTAGTAGGAAGAGTTCAAACGAGAGAGGGAGCAATTAAGGGTTCCCTACACTCAAAATCAGAGGAAAACATATAAATGATAACTAGTTAAAAACATGGTGCTCTTAACAAATCCTGTAGTAATACTCCTAGTTATTCATTCAGATTTAGAAAAAAAATAGATGGATGTATGTAACAAAGAAAGATAACAATGACAATTAAGGAAATAATTCACTCCAAATAGCTCATCACAGGAATCCTAAAGTACGATGCCAATCTGTTTGATCCAGCTTGCTACTCGAAATTTGACACACAAAAGCTTTCAAGTCCAAAAAAAATGAGTATAAAAATCTCCAGCAATTTTATTCCAACATAATACTTCAAAGAGTGAAGTATTTATACAAATTCTAAACTAAAATATCTTGAAAAAATATCAAGATTGTTTTTACAAATATCTCAAATTGTTTTACATAAATAGAACTTAATAAAAGGGCACTCAAAACTAATGAATATATTTGGAACTATACTTATGGATTGATGGTGAAAAAGAAGAGAAAAAGAATTTTATCTCAACTCTTAGTTGACGATGAGGCTTCCAAGTCACTAACTGTTTCCTTTCTTTGTGCATTTTTCTCTTGAAATTCTGCAAAATTGGGGTCCAATGATACCTTTGTATATATCCATCTGAGATAGATATGTAAGATGTGCGAGAGGTTATTGTAGATAAATATGTTTTTGAGATAAACCTCTCTCAGTTCCTTAAAATGCTGCTCCAGCTGGTCACAATAGGCTCTGAAAAATGATTACTTAACAAGAATTTTATGTAAAAAGTGCTTTCAAATATTGTTTAATATTTCCAAACACATAATAGCTGTTAGAAACGTGAGAGAGGTTTTTGTAGTTGGACATCTTAGGAACATAAAATTCCTTCAGTTTTTCAAAATTCATCTTGGATTGTCTACAATAGTTTCTGCAAAACTATGACTTAAACAAGAAATTTTTGTAAAAATGTCCCTTCATGCTTTGTTTTCATGTTTTAACATTTTTGTTCTTTTAACTATTTTTACTTTCACTTTGGATAAATTTCATTGTTGGTGAAAGTATTTTCATCTCTGTTTAACCACTACTACCTCTGTATTTAATTTTACTTTTTACCTTGACTTCTCTGTAACTTTGTCTGATTTGACTTTCACTCTGATTTTCATCTAATACACTTTAACTCTGATGCTCTTTGACTGTTCTGTTTTCACTGTCACTGTGAATTCCTATTTCAATTTTACCATTCACTGTGTAAATTTATCTCTCTCTGCATAAATGACTTCTTTCTATTCTGCTGTCTGGAATCTTTTGTTAAGGAATATCATTTAAAATTCTTTTCTTTGTGAACTTTTGGAGTAAAACAGATCTTTAACTAGTATTTATATTTTTTTATCCAAATTCTCCTTTTGCTAATTTCCCGCAAAAAAAAATAATTGTTAATGAAACAAAGGTCTGCATGGAGGGATAATGGCTTTGATGATGGGAAAATACTGTGAAAAATGGTTTGAACTGCAACAGGTTTTCATTTTTGTTGTTATTGGCTCTCAATTTTGCAAAAAGCACTGTTAAAATTCAGGTTTTTTGGAGCACTGTGTAACCTTTCGCATAGGTTTTACTGCATACTTATTTGATAAAACATCCCTAAAGCCTTCTAATTTATGCAAAAAAAGGGTTTTGAGCATTTATAAAAGGGTTTATTAATTCAAAGGGTTTCTAAAGGTCTCCAATACTTAAATTTAATCAATTTTGCTTAAAACAAGTTACAGTCTTCAGAAAACTTTGAGTTTATCAGGGTTTCATTTCAAATCTGTTCTTTTGGGGGTAAATACAGGTCTTTTTGTGGGAGAAATAGGCTTCACAAGGTTCGAATTGGTAGAAATTTGGTTCTTTCAAATGAAGGGAAGTTTATTATCTTCGAAGAATATTTCTTTTTGTAAGTATTTAGTCTTGAAAATGTTTCTGAGGCATTTGAGAGAATTTCTGATGGTTGTTGAAGTCTCTTGAAGTAAATTGGGAGCTTGAAGTGGTCTCCGCAATAGTTTAAATGGATTTCTGGTTCTTTGGGTGAAAAAATGGAGTACAACGCTTGATTTTCAGTTGGAGATGGTTTAAAAATGGACAGATAATGCAGAAAGGGCTTAACTGTGCACATTATGAAATTTTATAGTGTTTTTAGTTTAAAAGTAGGTTAAACATTGAATTGTGGTCAAATCATAGGATGGGTGGTTTTGGGGCTTCGAAGAATAGAAACCGCAAGTGGTTATCGTGCGCATTTGAGGTGGTAAGCGGTTTGGAAAGGATCGAATGCGATGCAGTAGGAATGAGCCACGTGGAGGAGGGAGAGGATTCGAAAACCACCTTTTTCGCGTGGAAATGAAAGTGTTATCATCACGCGACTTTATTTTCAATATGGGATTTCAATCGTTGGATCGAGAAGGGTCTATGCGAATGGTTAAAATTTGTTTGAGGAGTAGCACGACATTTAGAGGTGGGTTCTATGGTTTATTAACATGGCGGGATGGGTTTCAAACCTCATAAATATATATTTATAAAGTTAAACCTTGGGTTATATGATGGGAGGATGGGTAAAGTCATATATGCATAGATTATAACATTTCACAATGTTTAATTAATACATAAGCGTGGGTTTTATTATATGGTTTTTAAGCTTTTTGATGAGTGTTAAATAACCATAGGGGAAGGGGATATTTTTGTTATTTTGATATGTTAAAACCAATGGGATAGGGGCAGGATTTATATTTCGCACATGGGATATTTAATCATTGGTTTAAACGTAAAATAAAGGGTTTGTGGGTTATTTAAAATAAAGGGATTTAATACTATATGGGTGGGTGTAGTTTAGGGAGTTAATAAATAAGTTAGAAGTTAATATGGAAAGGGACAATGTATATAATGAATGAAAATACATGTTTTAACTCTAAGTATAGTGAAAATAAGCATAACTTGTCTTTATTGTATTTTTTCACACTTTAACTTACGATAAATGCATTTTATGGGTTTTTTGAATGTTTTTGCAAGGAAATGAAATTCGCTATTTAGGGTTTTACTTTTACTAAGTAAAAATGGAGTTTTACTTAGGAAAAAGGGATTATGGTTAATGGATGAAGGGTGAATGTTGATGAATATGATTTTTATGTAGGAATTCAATATTTTTAAACAATCAGTCATCGAGCCTTGGGTCCGGTCCCAATAGGAGTCAGAGAAATGCTCTGAGCCTTTTTTTTAACTGATAGTTTATAATACTGAATAATTTTAGGGGAGGGGAAATTAGTGATTTTTGCTCGATGATGCTTTATTACATAATTTCTCACTTTATTTCTACCTACCCATCTTTATTTCTAACATTTTTACTTCATTATCATGGGTGCATTTAGGCTTGCAACCCTAAATCAATTTTCTTTCAAAGCATTAAAACTATCTAAGTCTAACCTTATTTCATCCAAGGGCTCAGATTAAACTATTGAGATCCTCATTTATTCTCTAAATATCTACTGATTTGTCAAGTTTAAACTGTTTGACAGATCTTTATTCTCTATCTAACAACATAAAATTTAAAGCATGAGAGGTCAAGTTTAAGCTGTTTGACCCTCATGGATTGTGGAATTTAGGACAAGCTGCACACAATCTTATTTGCAAAAGTAAACTAAAGTAGTGGCATTTAAACTTGCAACACTTTCATGATCTATTTTTTTTATGGGGTTCATATTTAATATTCTTTTGATCTTTGTTTCTTTTTTTCCTTTGATTGTTCTTTTAGGAAATACCCTCTTTTCATTTTTTAATTTTCAAATATGGGAAAACAACTTGCAGAAAGTAAGGTATGTACATATTTACAAGACTTTAACAAAGTCAATTCAAAATTATGAATCCTATATTTATAGGACCATAACAACGACTTCACATGGGGATGGAATATCCTTGTGAGATGTCAAGAACACCTTCGACTAGCAGCCTGATCCATTGGGCCAATCCCAAACATGCATTTTCTTTGTTATAAAATCTCTGTGACTAAAACTTTTGGAATTAATTTACACCCTTTTCTGCAAAATGAAATATGATCCGAGACTAAAAAGGTGCTGCAACCTTCAAACCAAACTACTAAATCATCAATATCTTAGGGCATTTTCCTTGGCTTCAAAATACTAATGAATTATTTCAAAACTAGCTGAAAACTAAAAACTGAAATCCTACCTACTTACTCTAATCATCTGTCCAACTACTGGTTAGGTAAAATGAAATAGCCAATGCAACCATTCAAGCATTATGTACTTTGATAGATTTTGTTGCATTTGATTGTTGATTATCAAAAGTGTAATTCTGTAACCTATTAGAAACTTGTCAACAAATGAGAGGATAAGGAAATACTTGATTTCCTTTGTTGACTCTAGAAACTTTTCAAAAGGATCTTCCAAGATATATACACCAATGTTTAACTGATCTAAACAACTGTACATCTATTCTGGATGACCTCATGCCATGAGACTAAATTGTCATTTTTAACTTTATTTCCTTGCAAAATCAACCTATGATTGTTCTGAGATAATTTCAAATTTTCAGATAAGCTTTGTGATGATATTTCTACTGATGAAAATGTTTGTTTGAGGAAACTTTTATCATCTTGACCTTGAAGCTCATAGTCAATAAATGGAGAAAGAATCTGAATGCATTCATTATCCAACATATATGTTATTGGATCATGAAAAACTTTGAAAGATTGCTGCAAATTTATATATGGGTTTTAATGGAACTTCATAGATTTCTGGGGGTTGTTCATCCTTTACAAACTGAAATTCTTTAGAGCATAATGGTATAGAAATTTCTTTCAAAATTTCTAAACTTTCTTCTTCACTCCCATATTTGATGTGTATTGTCTAATCACTGTATTTGAGTTGCTGAAACTGAACTTCCTCATCCCACAAATTAGCTAGTGAGTGCTCTATGAAGTTAGCTTGAATTTGTAGAACATAATTATCATCATACTGATCATACTTAGGCAAATCTTCAAAAGAAGGAATGTCATCAATCATACACATTAGATCAGTAGATTTCTTTTCCATTAATATTGATATATCTTGATTAGATTGGTTGCATTCTAATTTAAGGTCATCATTTTGCTCAACAGGAGTACTATCAGGCAATGGGCCTTTTTGGAAGGTAGAACAACATGAGCATCAACCTATTCTTCTGTCTCTTCATGGATAAAAGCTTCAGTACATATATCAACATTAGAATAATTAGAAACAATTTCTTCATTATGTAAATATTTTGAGGATGGTTGCATGTTTAGAAGCAAATTGATTTCTTCTTCGGTGGGGGGGGGGGGTGGAAATCTTTGAATTCTTGGATTTGAATAACAATTGTTTTTTCTCTTATGTAAAAACTGATCATGAGGTTGAATATTTTATTTAACTTCATTCAAAACATTATATGAAACATCATTTTTTACTACCGAGGGGCTTTGTGGATCTTGATTCATCTCCTGATCTATTTCATCTTTGATTAAATCCTCTTGATTATCATAACACTTAACTTGAGAATGAAAGTTATGGACTGCTACTAATAAATCTTCAGGATGCCAATTTCCTAAATCTTCATCAATATTTTTAAGGTAATGTATGATATCTTCAGCTTGATCACAACAATTTTCAGCTAATGATAAAGATGGAAAATCTTCTTTGTAATGCTCATAAAATACCTTGTGAAAATCCTTTAAGGAAAATAAACTAGCAGGTTTGAGAGCTTCATACCATTCCCTTGCTTGTCCTTCTAAGGTTGACATGAATAGCTTCATGAGGCAATCCTCATACGAATCACCCTTCAATCTCCATGAGTGTATATGAAATTTAATGAGATGTAACAAAGGATCATCAATATTCTCATCTTGAAACATAGGAAGATTTTTATCCTAATTTACCTTTGGTAGTTTGTGTGGAAATCCAGGTATGTGATCTATGCTCATGGGAGCATACCTGTGTTGTATTCTTGGGTCATCTTGTAAATTACTAATAAAGAAGGGCCACTGTATCTATACAACCAAGCTAGATCCTTCTATAAAATATAATATACATTGAAAAAAATTTCTTAATGAGAAAGAACATAATGTATTGGATTAGATCCAAGTTGAAAGTCTATTTTTTCCATATTGTTCTTTTAGGTTCATTCCTCTAGTGGAGTCTTGATTGTGAAATTGATTTGGAGTCGCCAGGTGGATGATTTTAACCTTTTTGTGTCTGATCACTATCCACCATCGTAGATCAGATCCGAACCTGTAAAATATTTCTGAAGAAAATGTTAGTCTTCCCCAGTATGGTCGCTAGTATGTTAATTTCTCTAGGTTCAAGAGAAATAGTCCGAGGTAACCACAAACCTACTTTTAAACTCTAGGATCTAGCATTCCTAGGGTTTAGAGAGGGCTCTCTCTATAAAATTTAACTTTTTTTTTGTTTTTAAAAATATTAGGCTAGTTATGATTGTGCAGTTTTGGTTTGGTTTTGGTAAATTTGGTGGGAAAAATCACTTGAAAGGATGGATAGTGAGAAATCTATTTTTCCATTGGGCTAAGGAGTCAAAATCAAGCAAACAGGACTGGAATCAATGCCAAAAGGTCAAATGTTTTCAGGGCAAGATAGATAACCCTTGAAGATCTTGGAAAGTTGTTTTATGAGGTGGTATGATCGAGATAAAGGGAAATTAAAAATCCTTTGATCCAGAAAAGGAAGTAGTAGGAAGAGGTCAAACGAGAGAGGGTACAATTAAGGGTTCCCTACACTCGAAATCAGAGGAAAACATATAAATGATAACTAGTTAAAAACATGGTGCTCTTAACAAATCATGTAGTAATACTCCTAGTTTTTCATTCAAATTTAGAAAAAACATAGATGGATGTTTGTAACATAGAAATATTACAATGAAAAGTAAGGAAATACTTCACTCCAAACAGCTCATCACAGGAATCCTGAAGTATGATGCCAATCGGTTTGATCCAGCCCGCTACTCGAAATTTGACACACAAAAGCTTTCAAGTCCAACAAAAATGACTATAAAAATCTCCAGCAATTTTATTCCACCATAATACTTCAAAGAGTGACGTATTTATACATATTCTAAACTAAAATATCTTGAAAAAATATCAAGATTGTTTTTACAAATATCTCAAATTGTTTTACATAAATAGAACTTAATAAAATGACACTCAAAACTAATGAATCTATTTGGAACTATACTTATGGATTGATGGTGACAAAGAAGAGAAAAATAATTTTATCTCAACTCTTAGTTGATGATGAGGCTTCCAAGTCACTAACTATTTCCTTTCTTTGTGCATTCTACTCTAGAAATTTTGCAAAATTGGGGTCTAATGATACCCTTTTATATCTCCATCCGAGATAGATATGTAAAAAGTGAGAGAGGTTATTGTAGATAAATATGTTGTTGAGATAAAACTCTCTCAGTTCCTTAAAATGCTATTCCATTTGGTCACAACAGGCTCTGCAAAATGATTACTTAACATGAATTTTCTGTAACAATTGCTTTCAAATATTTTTTAATATTTCCAAACCCATAATGGCTGTTAAAAAAGTGAGAGAGGTTTTTGTAGTTGGACATCTTAGGAACATAGAAATCCTTCAGTTTTTCAAAATTCATCTTGGATTGACCACAATAGTTTCTGCAAAACTATGACTTAAACAAGAAATTTCTGCAAAAATGTCCCTTCATGCTCTGTTTTCATCTTTTAACCTATTTGTTCTTTTAACTGTTTTTACTTTCACTTTGGATAAATTTCATTGTTGGTGAAAGTATTTTCATATCTTTTTAACCATTACTGCCTCTGTATTTACTTTTACTTTTTACCTTGACTTCTCTGTAACTTTGTTTGATTTGACTTTCACTCTGATTTTCATCTGATACACTTTAACTCTGATGCTCTTTGACTGTTCTGTTTTCACTGTCACTGTGAATTATTATTCCACTTTTACCATTCACTGTGTAAATTTAACTCTCTTTGCATAAATGACTTCTTTCTGTTCTGCTGCCTGGAATCTTTTGTTAAGGAATATCATTTAAAATTCTTTTCTTTGTGAACTTTTGGAGTAAAATAGATCTTTAACTAGTAATTAGATTTTTTTATCCAAATTATCCTTTTGCTAATAACCGGGAAAAAAAAAAATTGTTAATGAAACATAGGTCTACATGGAGGGATAATGGCTTTGATGATGGGAAAAGACTGTGAAAAATGTTTTGAACTGCAGCACGTTTTCATTTTTGTTGTTATTGGCTCTCAATTTTGCAAAAAGAACTGTTAAAATTCAGGGTTTTTGGAACATTGTGTAACCTTTCGCATAGGTTTTATTGCATACTTATTTGATAAAACAACCCTAAAGATTTCTAATTTATGCAAAATAAAGGGGTTTTGAGCATTAATAAAAGGGTTTTCTTCATTAAAAGGGTTTCTAAAGGTTTGCAATACTTAAATTTCTTCAATTTTTCTTAAAACAAGTTACAGTCTTCAGAAAAATTTGAATTTATCAGGGTTTCACATCAAATCTGTTGGTAAATACAGGTCTTTTTGTGGGAAAAATAGGCTTCACAAGGTTTGAATTGGTAGAAATTTGGTTCTTTCAAATGAAGGGAATGTTATTTTCTTCGAAGAATATTTCTTTTTGCAGGTATTTAGTCTTGAAAATGTTTCTGAGGTGTCGGAGAGGCTTTCTGATGGTTGTTGAAGTCCCTTGAAGTAAACTGGGAGCTTGAAGTGGTCTCAGCAACAGTTGAAATGGATTTCTGGTTCTTTGGATGAGAAAATGGAGTACAACGCTTGATTTTCAGTTGGAGATGGTTTTAAAATGGACAGATAATGCAGAAAAGGCTTAACTGTGCACGTTATGAAATTTTATAGTGTTTTTAATTTAAAGCAGGTTAAGCATTGAATTGTGGTCAAATCATAGGATGGGTGGTTTTGGGGCTTCAAAGAATAGAAACCGCGAGTGGTTATCGTGCACATTTGAGGTGGTAAGTGGTTTGGAATGGATCGAATGTGATCCAGTAGGAATGAGCCACGTGGAGGAGGGAGAGGATTCGAAAACCACCTATCTTGCATGGAAATGAAAGTGTTATTATCCCGTGAATTTATTTGCGATATGGGATTTCAATCGTTGTATTGGGAAGGGTCTATGCGAACGGTTGAGATTTGTTTGAGGAGTAGCACGACATTCAGAGGTGGGGTCTGCGGTTTATTAACACAGCGAGATGAGTTTCAAACCTTATAAATATAAATTTATAAAGTTAAACCTTGGTTTATATGGTGGGAGGAGGGGTAAAGTCATATGCATAAATTATAACATTTCACAATGTTTAATTAATACATAAGCGTGGGTTTTATTATATGGTTTTTAAGCTTTTTGATGAGTGTTAAATAACCATAGGGGACTGGGAATTTACTTTTATTTTGATATGTTAAAACCAATGGGATAGGTGCGGGATTTATATTTCGCAAATGGGATATTTAATCATTGGTTTAAACATAAAATAAAGGGGTTGTGTGTTATTTAAAATAAAGGGATTTAATAATATATGGGTGGGCGTAGTTTAGGGAGTTAATATGTAAGTTAGAAGTTAATATGGAAAGGGACAATGTATATAATGAATGAAAATACATGTTTTAACTCTAAGTAAAGTGAAAATAAGCATAGCTTGTCTTTGTTTTATTTTTTCACACTTTAACTTAGGATAAATGCATTTTTTGGGTTTTTTGAATGTTTTTGCAAGGAAATGAAATTAGCTATTTAGGGTTTTACTTTTACTAAGTAAAAATGGATTTTTACTTAGGAAAAATGGGTTCTAATTAATGTATGAAGGGTGAATTCTGATGAATATGAGTTTTATGTAGGAATTCAATATTTTTAACCAATCAGTCATTGAGCCTTGGATCCGGTCCCAACAGAAGTTTGAGAAATTCTCTTAGCCTTTTTTTTACATGATAGTTTAGAATACTGAATAATTGTAGGGGAGGGGAAATTAGTGATTTTTTCTCAATGATGCTTTATTACATAATTTCTCACTTTCTTTCTACCTACCCATCTTTATTTCTAATATTTTTACTTCATTATCATGGGTGCATTTAGGCTTGCAACCTAAATCAATTTTCTTTCAATGCATAAAAACTATCTAAGTCTAACCTCATTTCATTCGAGGGATCAGATTAAACTGTTGAGATCCTCATTTATTCTCTAAATAACTATTGATTTGTCAAGTTTAAACTGTTTGATAGATCTTTATTCTCTATCTAAAAACATAAAATTTAAAGCATGAGAGGTCAAGTTTAAGTTGTTTGACCCTCATGGATTGTGCCATTTAGGACAAGCTGCACAAAATCTTATTTGCAAAAGTAAACTAAAGTAGTGGCATTTAAAATTGCAACACTTTCATGATCTATTTTTTTGATGGGGTTCATATTTAATATTCTTTTAATCTTTGTTTCTTTTTTTCCTTTGATTGTTCTTTTAGGACATACCCTCTTTTCATTTTTTAATTTTCAAATATGGGAAAACAACTTGCAGAAAGCAAGGTATGTGCATATTTACAAGACTTTAACAAAGTCAATTCAAAATTACGAATCCTATATTTATAGGACCCTAACACAGTGTAGGGTATCCAAAGGCCTCCACCCATTAGCCAATGAGGGACTCTCTAGATGAAAAACTACACCCTCGGTCAAGCCAAGGACCCCAAAAGTCTAAGTAGTAGCTCTCGTTAATAGAAAAAAAGGGATCCAAATTTACTTTACAGCGTATGAGACGTGAAATTTAACACAAGTGTTCTCACACTCAACCTATTGGAAAGTAACTAAGCTAACATACACAGCTGTAAGGTTATTTCCCTATGAAAAGTAAGGCCATGCTTAAATATATCTCTAACTATTATATGTATAGAAAGGATATGGCTACAAGGTTCTCTCCCTCTCAAGGGTAGGGACAATCATTTCAATAATATTACTAAAATGTCATTCTACATACAAAAGGTATGAATTCCAGATTGTTTATTTCTGCTAGCATCAGATGTGCTCTAAGCCTCAAAATTTGTAGGGAGGCTAGAACACATACTTCCTCCAAGACCCAACAATCATTTTGGGAAATTCCACCCAGAGATAGTTTTATTAAAATAATTAATTATTTTTAATGGATGCCAAAGTCTAAACTTAGGAAATTAAAATAATTAAAGGGTATTAATGGAACTAGGTGTGAATCTTATAGAAAAATACAGAGATTGAATCAAGATGATATGCGCCATTTATTAGGAATTAATATGGTTTTTTGAATGTTCAACAAGAATATTATAAAAATAGGTTCAATGGACACTTGGAAGACACATTGAATTGGAGATCAAGAAATCGATTTCTCAAGAGAGCAGCACAAAATTTTTCGGAGAAGTGATCGTGATATTTCTTGTAGTGAGGGGCAGGGATAGTGACCAGTGGAATTTTTCCTGATCCGGTGCAACAGAGGAGGCAGAGAGAGATCCAAAGAGTTAGCACAAAGACTGATAGGAGATCCATAGTTCTGATGAGGAGAATTCCTGATCTAGTGCCATGAGCCAAGGTGTGAGACCAGAAGGTCAGAGATCAGATCTTCAGCCAACAGATCAATCAACCAAGAGGGTGACATAGTCTCTACAAGTTGTGACACCGAGGCAGCGTGGGGCGAGCCATTCATAGGTTGTATCAGTGTCAGATTCCGAGAGATAGTGTGAGGTTATTTTCTCACTAAATTTCTGCCAGTTATATTCTCTGTATTGGATTTCCAATAAGGAATACACGATTGTATTCAGAAACTACTACATAATAATATAAACCCTCAACTGCTACATTGGGTTTTTCAGGTACATTTTCCAAAAATAATAGTGTATATGTGTGTGTTATTTATTTCATTCGTTGTATTTTTTTTCACATCATTTTATATTTGTGAATACTGTAGTGTGTTAGTTTCATTATTTACTGTAGAAAACAGTAAATAAATTTTCCAGTTATATAACAAAATAGAAGAAACATAACTAGTTGTTGTAGAAGGATTCCAATTGTGGAATTTTCACATGCTATTAGAGCGTAGGTGAAACAGGAAGAGGCCAATGTTGAGAAGAAGAGGGAGCTCAATGACCTGCGTAGGCAGCAAATCAAAACCCTAGAAGGGCAGCACTGTCCAGTGCTAGGAGGGCAAGATTTTCGAGGAAAATTTCTCTCTGAGTGAGTCGATAGAGAGTAAGGTTTTCCAGATTGAGATTTTTGAGTGGAAAAGGGAGAAATGCAACAACTTCAACGCAGAGCAATCTATCAACTAGGACGTAATTTTTCTGTAGTATTTTCCTAGTTCATAAAAGCGTTAGAAGGGAAGAAGGAGCACACTGAGGGAATTTATTCCTCGAAGAATTCTGAGCCAAGGAATTCAATTTCTCACTGTAGAGTAGTAGTATCTGAGAGAATATGTACTTACTCCATCCGGGAGTGTGTATATCTAGTAAAAAACTATGGAGAGGAGAGAGGGAGTAGTTCGACATCCATTTGGCATGATGGCAGCAACCACACTAAGAGATCTTGATCGATTGGAGGGTGCCTCCAACTATGTGATCTGGAAGGCAATGATCTCCTTCCTTCTGCATGGGCATGATCTCAAATCCTTCATTGTAATGTGGTAGTTGTCCCCACAAATCCATATTAGTTGAAAGCCTACAAGAAGGATATGGAAAAGGCCAAGGGGCTAATCCTTGATGGAGTTCAAGATCATATTTTTTTTGACATATCTGGCAAAGGGACAACCAAAGAGATGTGTGATTTCTTGGATGCATTGTATTAGGGAACTTCTAAGCAGCAAAAGATGTACTTGGAGGAGAAGATGAGACCCACAAGAATGCATAAGGGGGAGTGCATAGATCCTTTCCTTTCGAAGCTTCAGGAATTTCAGGATCAACTGACGGTTTTAGGGTCAATGCCTCAGGCTTCGAATATGGTGAGATTTTCCTTGAATTCCATCTCAAAAGAATGGAAAGTCTTTATCTAGAGTATCCTGGGCAGAGAAATATTTCTAGATTGGGAAGGAATGTGGGCTCCTCTTCAATAAGAAGAGATGAGGCATGACTTATTAAAGTAAAAACTATATGGCATCAGTAGTAGTGGGACGAAGCCCAAAAAGGAAAAGGAGAATGTAGCCCTTGCATCAAAGGGGCAACAAGAGCAACTGAGGCGGAAGAAGGATGTATCTAAAGTAAAATGTTTTGGGTGTGGTGAGCTTGGTCACTATGCTACCCAGTTTCCTATCAGAAAGAAGGACAAGGAAGAGAAACATTATCAACATGCTACAACCGCAAGGATCGAGGAGGAGGATTTTTTCATGATTTCCCACATACCTCCAGGGGAGAGGTGGGGTGATATAGTACTGCAGTTCCAAAGAGACGCAGATGAGTAGGATCCTTGAGGAGTCCACCTCTTGGATCAATACCTTGCTACGAGAGCCCATATTAGAAGTATTAGAATGGACCAATGTTAGTTGGTGTAGAGGAGTGCCAAAGTGATAGTTGCAGTGGCTAGGAGCGCCAGATATTGAGAAACACAGAGCAATGTTGGTAGAAGTGTAGTTGGCACATTTCAGAGTGAGTAGCAGCGTAGAGGCTTCATAGGGTCAACACAGAGAATAGAAATAGTCAGAACTCCAGTGAAAGATGCATCATACTGAACACATTTGGTTCAGTATTTTGGATGTTTTTTTTCTGTTGCAACAACAATAGAGTTTCAGTGAAGATGCAATTGGTAGCAACATGAAGAATCAACAACAACACAAATGCAACATTTATGCAGTAGTTGGTGGGAAGTGATGTCAGACGTCAACAACATAGAGGGAGATGATACAGAGTCAGGGTGATGCTTCAACAATTTGCATTACCAGAGTATATTCATTGCTAAGAGGGAGTGTTTATTTCTAGTAGCATCATATTTCCTCTAAGCCTCAAAATTTGCAGGGAGGCTGGGACACATGCATCCTCCAAGACCCAAAAATAGTTTTGGGAAATTCCTCCTGGAGAAATTGTTATTAAAATAATTAATTTTTTTTAATGGATGCCTAAGTCTAAACCTAGGAAATTAAAATAATTGAAGTGTATTAATGAAACTAAGTGTGAATATTCTAGAAAAAAACAGAGATCAAGTCAATATGATTTGAGCCATTAATTAGGAATTAATATGGGTCATTGAAAATTAAATGAGAAAATTATAAGAAGAGGCTTGATGGGCACTTGGAAGACATATCGAATTGGAGATCAAGAGATCGATTTCTCAAGAGAGCAATGCAATAGTTTCCAGAGAAGTAATCAATAGATTTATTGCAGTGAGGGGTAGGGATAGTGACTGGTGGAAGTTTTCCTGATATGGTAAATATAACGCAAAGGAGGCATAGAGATATCCAAAGAGAAAACGCAGAGCCACGTTGAGGCAGCGCAAAGACTGAGAGGAGATCCACAATTCTGTTGAGGATCAATCATGATCTAGTACCAGGAGCCAGGGTGTGAGACCGAAAGATCAGAGATTAGATCTTTAGCTAATATATCGATCAACCAAGAGGGTGACACAGTCCCTACGAGTTATGATGTAGAGCCAGCGCAAAGGCTGCATGGGGTTAGCCATTAAGAGGTTGTATCTGTGTCAAATTTCTAGAGATAGTGTGAAGTGATTTTATCACTAACTTTCTTCCAGTTATATTATTTGTATCATATTTAGAATAAGGCGTCCAATATTGTATTAAAAAACTAATACATAATAATATAAACCCTCAATTGTTGCACCGATTTTCTTGCATCGGGTTTTTCTGGGGACATTGTCCAAAAATAATGGTGTATATGTGTGTTTTATTTATTTCCTGTGATGTATTTGGTTTCCGCAACATTTTATATTTATGAATACTATAGTGTGTTAGTTTCATTATTTACTGTAGCAAACAATAAATAATTATGTTCAATTATATAACAAAGTAGAAGAAACTTAACTAGTTGTTGTAGAAGGATTCCAATCATGGAATTTTCACACAGATAACCCAATTTACATATATATATATATATATATATATAAGCCCATATAAAATAGTGATAAGAATAAAAATCACAATCATGACTTATATTGTTTTATTCATGAGCACGTGTGTCAATTAATCTAGTTCCAAAAACACTTTTTTGGTTGGACTACGCCCTAGAATCTAGATTTTAATTGGATGTAGAAACAATGAGAGTCTAACGTGGTAAACACCAAGGGTAAGTTTCAGCAGGGTCACAATGACTTAACTATGGTGTTGCGACCTTTAATATTACACAAATCTACCCTTCTTTCCTCGTGGTGCATATCCCATGATTATGAAGTTCATGCCTTTTCCCTCCCCTGCAACAAATGCCCTTGGATATGTTCTCCAAATGCCTCCCTTGCCACTGAATTTTTTCTTCCTTTTTCTTTTTTTCTCCAATGTTCTCTTCTCTCTCCTTTCTCTGCACCCTCCTAGATCAAATTCCTCTCTTTTTCTACTGCATGAATGTTTCCTTTAGTTAGTTAGAGTCCAACCTCTTTAGAAGAACAAATATGTGACCATTTCAAGGTGACTACGAAAATCATAGGTATATCTATCATCTTCCACATGAAAAGTATTTACAATGACCATATATGATCAGAACTGGATCATGGACCAAGACGATAGCTCAAAATTCAAAGTGTTCAGAAGAGTTCCGTACCTGAGCGACTGGAAAGGTCTCGTCGTTGTGATTCTGACATTGTGAATGGTTTGAAAAACCGACATTGTATGAAGAAGTTATCGCAGTTTGAAAAGTCCAGTAAACTGAAAAAACTGGACTTTGACCAAGTTTGACTTGGCATTTGGGAAAATTAAAAAAGAATATTGTAGGGAATATTCTTCCTTAGAATATTCCCTAAAATATTCTATTTGGGCCAATCGACATCTGAAAAGTGGTGCAATCTTATTGCATGAAGATTTGACTTTTTGAATTTCGAACCAATTGGATGTTGCCACGTGGCCCAGGTCTGGTCTTATAAAATTTTTGGAGCCAGCGGGAATCGAATAATCGACCTCCCACATAGCAATTGTGGGCCTTACCAACCATGCCACGGTTTAGTTCTTAACTGTGCTAGAACTCCGTTTTTATTTAAAGGTTGTTTTTTTGCACGTTGGGAGAGCAGAGGGGCCAGCCATGAGGGCCAGCCCCTACCATAAGACCACAACCCATGACCATAGCCCAAAGGCTTAAGCCTAACTGCCGATTCCACTATTTTTTTGGGCAACCTATCACATGACGTTAAATGCAAATGCGTGGTTTATTTAAACCATAATCTCCGCCATTCCACATATAAGACTGCTGAAGGTTGCAGTCAACTGACTGCCTTGTTAGTTGGCATGTGCCCAAAATTTATTGTTGCAGTTAGCACGGGCGGTTTAACTAGTGGCGGCTACCAAAGCTGGTGGAAAACACTATTTTAACTTCAGTTAACTCTAGTCACTAGAAAATTTGGCCCAATTTCCGACGGCCACTTTGTCGCTATTCCGACACATAGTCGTCGCAAGAGTGACAGTTCGAGGATGGGCAAAACATGGTTTGCCATTACGTCGCAATTCTGACGCACTGACAAAGTGCCGCTGATGCAGGAGCATTAGCTCAGAAAAATACCTTGTATTTTTATTAAACCTAGGGGTCTCATGTTTTTGAAAATTTATTAATTTCATGTAAATATTAATATTATTTTTGAGTGATTAATTATGTTTTTAATTAATTATTTGTGAGAATTTGTAAATGTTTCCAAACAACTGGAAAACATGAGAGAAATTAGATGAGAGATATCTAAGAGATAACTAGGAAGCCTAAGATAGATTTAGTTGCAAGGTTTTAGGGATAAAAATCTATCTTTTAGGGGTGTTGAGAGATTTGGGGATTTGTTGAGATATTGAAGGGATTGAACTCAAATTAGTGAATTTTTAATTTGTATAAATTGATAGGCCTCAAAGTCAAATGGGGAGGTGAGATTAGAGTGTAGAGTAAAGGAAGAAGTTGTAAGCCTCCGGGCTTTTGTAAAAAGGGCCACTGATTGGAACTCTGGCCATGGTTATAGAAGATTTTTGTAATTGATTTCATTTGGTTTTATTGATGAAGAATTTGTTTTGGAATTTCTGTGTGAATTGTATATATGTGCTTGGTTAAGTTCTATTCAAAGAATGTTTTAATTTATGGGAGAGAGTCGATTTTAATGTTGAACTGTGTTGTATGGGCAGTGTGGAATTAAATTGAGGGCTAAATACTCAATTGATAAACGTCTGGTGGCAAAACAATATCGATTCATAGCATTTTAGAGAACCAAGTTCTGAAATGGTACAATTGACACGTAGATGTATTTAAGTTTCTAATTCCCTGTTTGGCGCAGAAATCAAACAATGAAGGGAGCAGCTTTTAGCTGTAGATAATTGGGCAATTTCAGGAGTAGTTCTGTGATAAGCATGATTTTAATTCTGTAGTTGATAATACGTGAAGAGATGTGACAATAAACCGATAATCAAACCAGCGCTTGTGTTGTAATTTATTTGGAAGCTGTTTTGTGGGTTTGTGCAGGTGTTATATGAATTTGAAACTAAACGTTGTATGAAATAGAATGCTGAGGTTAAATTACCATTTATATAGAATATATACAGCATTGAAATGTTGTAGTCTCAACGTGAGAAGGCATAGTGGAAGGTGTTAATGGAAGATGTATAGTGGTGAATGCACAATTTAATGGAACGTTGTTCACATTAACATGAAATCAGAATTGATAATTAAATCAACACATGAGTTGAGTTCTGGATTAAATCTGGTTAAATGGTGTGGATAATTATATGCTACAGCGTTAAACACTGATTGGAATGGTAAATGCATTGAAAATTCGATTCAGAGGAATGACATGTTTTTAAATTGAATTGTTTAAATTTCGGAGCAGGTTGAAGCGAATTGGAAGGTGCAGAAAACGGTTGAGGCGAAATTGGAAGGCGCAGAAACATATGGAGTATGGAGCGTTTAATTTCCAGACGTGATAAATAATGCAGAGGTCAAATTATATAATTTCCGGAATGATGTTTTGTAGAAGTGGCAGATTCGACGGATGAAGACAGATCGATTTACATAAATTGATGCTAATTTGTGTTAAATTTCCTACACAAGGAGTCAAGGACGCAGAGAAATCACTGTCAATTCGATGATGGATGGATGGTAAGTCAGTTTTATGTTGAGATTCAAATGCGTTATAAAATTTATGCATTGACTCAGTTTATGTTGAACGCTGGAAGTAAAACTACGGGTCAAACGATATTTAAATAATAACATTGCATATAAGATTGTTGATATGCATTGGTATGATTAAAGGGAGCTGGCGTATGAACATTGGAATTTATGGTGGCATTTAATTTTAATGTGTGAAGGTAGAGTGAGGTTGGAATATTTAATTCCATGTGGATTGGTTGACTAAACAACAATGTCAGCTTGTTTTAAAAAGGGTAAGGGCGCACAAAAATAATGGAAACAAAGTCGATTTGTTAAACTCTTGACATTTGGGTGATGTAATTAAGTGCATAATATCTATATGCTTTGAGAGTGGAGAATTTAAATGAAACCATTGGGTTTCAAAATCTTTTCTTAAGACTTTTTGGGAAAAACTTACACTTGTGAAATAACTTTGGTATGAAGATTGTTGAGTTTATGATTTTTTCATATGATTGAGGAGCTTCCGCAATTGAGGTGTGTGAAAATTGCCCAGAAGGAGTCTTATTTGGGCAAATATTTGGAGATGCATTTATATATGCATGGTTGAGGGAAGATTCTGGGTTTTGCAGGGTAAGCCTGCATCATTTTGGTATCAGAGATGGAATAGCTCTGTGTGAAGGTTTAAGTTTTTAAATTGAATTAAGTTAATTGCATGTGATGAACGAATGACATATTTTGAAACTGGTGAAGATTATAGCACAAATATGCAAGTGTAGTAGAAGAAGTGAAGCAAGATCAACAGGATCTTGAAGGTGAGCTGACATGTATTATTTATCTCTGGTTTAAAGGTTATGCTTGGATAATTTGGTTGCAGGCATATTGAAGAAGTCTCAGTGGGAAGAAGCAGATCACATCTGGAGTTCAGTGATGAAGGAGTCCAGCAGAGGATTCTAGATGAATGTGGCAGAACCTGAAGATTCAACAGAGGTTGAATGAAGTTGCAGATGAGTGAAGCCTGAAGGAGTAGTGGAGAAATGCTCGAAAGGTTCCAGTAGAAGACTGGTGATTACCGAAAGACCAGATCCAGAGGAAGGGATTGGTGAGGTAAGTGGCAGAAGAAGGCTTGGTGAAACTCATGGGTAAGGAACTCATGGCAAAGGAGATGACTATTGAAATTCATAAAGGAGAGAGCAGAGGTTCAGAGAGAAGCCATAGTAGAATGAGGGAGAAATATGCCAAGGCAAATGGCATATTGAAGCAGTGGACTGATGAAGAGTATGAGAAAGAGAAAGCTGAGATCGTGGTTCATCACGAGTTATTGATGGAGTTGTTACAGGACAATATGAAAGATCAGAGACATGGTTGGATAATGAGGAAGAGAGTGAAGTGGCAGAGGCTACAACAGAAAAGAGATCAACAGATAAACATGCAGTTAACAGAGGAGCTGAGGAAGCTCGGGCAGATGATGAGTTATTGAGAAAATCTAGATCAGCTGGATAATGTGAACTTGTGTATTTTTGTAGCTGACAATTGTGATGTGATTACAGGTTTTACTGATGAGGATGTGCAATCTTGTGAAGCTGTCGCAAGTGTGGAAAAGAGTCTTTTAGGAGATAAGTACTCTGAAGAAGAAAGCAGTGATGCTTTTGCTGTTACAGCACAGGAAGTTCTTGTGAATGAAGAAGAGGATCAGCTTGAAGATTTGGTATATGAACCAACAATTGAGACTGTTGAACTTTGTGATTTTCAAACTGAAGATTTGTGTATGAATGCAGGGATGGTACATGATTATGATATGCTTCAGCAATGCCACAGAGAAATTTCATTTTTGGAATACTTGTTGGAGAATTCAGAGTATGACAGGGAGATTACAGTAGAAGAAAGAGTTCAGTATAGTGAACGAGAGCAGAAATAAATCATGGGAACAAATGGTGTGAAGGAAGGACTGGGTGATAGTCTTAAGAATTCTTCAGAGAATTCTTTGAAAAGTTTGAATCAGCATACTGATGTGCTGATAGTGGAGGAGAACTCAGAACAACATACTGAGGTGTTGGCAGAGGGAAGTAAGGCACTAATGCCTTATGATTTTTGTTTTAACAAGTGTTTTGTGAATGCAGGTGTTATTGCAGGTACTGAAGAACATTTGACTCAGTTGAGCAGTCAAATGAAGGAAGACAAGAATTCTGTGGAAATTTCTAATCCATGGAATGAAGAAGTTATGTTGCTGGAGATGATGCTGAATAGTCAAGATTCAGTACAGGAAGAATCTCAATTTCAGAATTGGGAATTACAGATGTAGAGAGTCGATGAAGACAATAGAAAAGAGTACACAATGTACCAGTCCAGTAAGTTGTTGATAGGAGAAGGAAAAAAAGAAGTTTTTCGTTGTAGAAGAAAAGAGGGCATGGATGATTGGGTGGCAGTACAGATGGAGCAAGTAAGAATAGAAGGAAACATAGAAGTAAAAAACGAGAAGGTAAGAATGGACACAAGCATAGAAGTAAGAACTGAGCAAGCCGTCTTAGCTCAACAGACAGTAAGAAATTAGCAGCCTGGAGATTTATTGGACCAAGAAATTGAACTAATCAGAAGAATCATGTTGAAAATGTCTCAGAGGAAGATATCAGCAAGGAAGAGAAGCAGCAGCAAAATGAAGACAGAGACAGATTGTGAAAGTGCATCAAGTGGAGCAAGACAACATAAGATATGGAGACCTGGAGAAAAGCAGCAAACATCAGATGTCGATGATAACTTGCAAAACAAAGTGTGGGATCCAGGCGGACAAGGACTTAAAACACATGATCTGGAGATCATGATCATTTTCAACCTTGGGATTCTGATGCAGGAGCATTAGCTCGGAAAATACCTTGTATTTTTATTAAACCTAGGGGTCTCATGTTTTTGAGAATTTATTAATTTCATGTAAATATTAATATTATTTTTGAGTGATTAATTATGTTTTTAATTAATTATTTGTGAGAATTTGTAAATGTTTCCAAACAACTGGAAAACATGAGAGAAATTAGATGAGAGATATCTAAGAGATAATTAGGAAGCCTAAGATAGATTTAGTTGCAAGGTTTTAAGGATTAAAATCTATCTTTTAGGGGTGTTGAGAGATTTGGGGATTTGTTGAGATATTGAAGGGATTGAACTCAAATTAGTGAATTTTTAATTTGTATAAATTGATAGGCCTCATAGGCAAATGGGGAGGTGAGATTAGAGTGTAGAGTGAAGGAAGAAGTTGTAAGCCTCCGGGCTTTTGTAAAAAGGGCCATTGATTGGAAATCTGGCCATGGTTATAGAAGATTTTTGTAATTGATGTCAATTGGTTTTATTGATGAAGAATTTGTTTTGGAATTTCTGTGTGAATTGTATATATGTGCTTGGTTAAGTTCTTTTCAAAGAATGTTTGAATTTATGGGAGAGAGTCGATTTTAATGTTGAACTGTGTTGTATGGGCAGTGTGGAATTAAATTGAGGGTGAAATACTCAATTGATAAACGTCTGGTGGCAAAACAATATCGATTCACAACATTTTAAAGAACCAAGTTTTGAAATGGTACAATTGACACGTAGATGTATTTAAGTTTCTAATTCCCTGTTTGGCGTAGAAATCAAACAATGAAGGGAGCGGCTTTTAGTTGTAGATAATTGGGTGATTTCAGGAGTAGTTCTGTGATAAGCATGATTTTAATTCTGCAGTTGATAATACGTGAAGAGCTATGACAATAAACCGATAATCAAACCAGCGCTTGCGTTGTAATTTATTTGGAAACCATTTTGTGGGTTTGTGCAGATGTTATATGAATTTGAAACTAAACACTGTATGAAATCGGATGCTGAGGTTAAATTACCATTTATATAGAATATATACAACATTGAAATTTTTTAGTCTCAACGTGAGAAGGCATAGTGGAAGGTGTTAATGGAACGTGTATGTGGTGAATGCACAGTTTAATGGAACGTTGTTCACATTAACATGACATTAGAATTGATAATTAAATCAACACATGAGTTGAGTTCTGGATTAAATCCGGTTAAATGGTGTGGATAATTATATGCTACAACGTTAAACACTGATTGGAATGGTAAATGCATTGAAAATTTGATTCAGAGGAATGACATGTTTTTAAATTGAATTGTTTAAATTTCGGAGTAGGTTGAAGCGAATTGGAAGGTGTAGAAAATGGTTGAGGCGAAATTGGGAGGTGCAGAAACATATGGAGTATGGAGCGTTTAATTGCTAGATGTGATAAATAATGTAGAGGTCAAATTATATAATTGTCGGAATGATGTTTTGCAGAAGTGGCAGATTCAACGGATGAGGACAGATCGATTTACATAAATCGATGCTAATTTGTGTTAAATTTCCTACACAAGGAGTCAAGGACGTAGAGAAAGCGCTGTCAATTCGATGATGGATGGATGGTGAGTCAGTTTGATGTTGAGATTCAAATGCGTTATAAACTTTATGCATTGACTTAGTTTATGTTGAACGCTGGAAGTAAAACTACGGGTCAAACGATATTTAAATAATAACATTGCATATAAGATTGTTGATATGCATTGGTATGATTAAAGGGAGCTGGCGTATGAACATTGGAATTTATGGTGGCATTTAATTTTAATGTGTGAAGGTATAGTGAGGTTGGAATATTTAATTCCATATGGATTGGTTGATTAAACAACAATGTCAGCTTGTTTTAAAAAGGGTAAGGGCGCACAGAAATAATGGAAACAAAGTCGATTTGTTAAACTCTTGACATTTGGGTGATGTAATTAAGTGCATAATATCTATATGCTTTGAGAGTGGAGAATTTAAATGAAACCATTGGGTTTCAAAATCTTTTCTTAAGACTTTTTGGGAAAAACTTACACTTGTGAAATAACCTTGGTATGAAGATTGTTGAGTTTATGATTTTTTCATATGATTGAGGAGCTTCCGCAATTGAGGTGTGTGAAAATTTCCCAGAAGGAGTCTTATTTGGGCAAATATTTGGAGATGCATTTATATATGCATGGTTGAGGGAAGATTCTGGGTTTTGCATGGTAAGCCTGCATCAGCCGCACTACCGACACTTTTTCCGTCGCTTCCAAACAAGTGTTGCTCTTCCGACGTTTCCCAAGCCGTCGCGCTTCCGACGTTTGTAAACTGTCACAATTCGAACAAAATGTGGTCAGAAGTTTTGAATGTTGCTCTTCCGACGTTTGTAGACTGTCGCAATTCCGACGAAATGTGGTCCGAAGTTTTGAACATCGCTCTTCCGACGTTTGTAAATTGTCGCAATTTCAACAAAATGTGGTCCGACGTTTTGAACGTCGCTCTTCCGACGTTTTTATACTATCTCTATTTCGACGTTTTTAAGCTGTCACAATTTCGACGCCGTACAAAAGTGTTGCAAGACCGACGCATTGCAAAAGTGTCGCCAAACCGATGCGTCCCAGAAGCATCGTAGTACCGACGCATTCCAAAAGTGTCGCAATACTGACCCCAGGAGGAACTGTTGCAATATCGACGGACATCACAAGACCGATGGAAATCATTGTGGACGTCAGAAGACCGACGCTTACAAAGCGTCGGTATACCGGCGAAGGGTTCAATTTAAAAAAAAAAATGAAACTTTAAAACAGGACAGTAAATCTCCAATATTTTTTATGAATTGTGGGCGTTCCAATGACCATGAAATATTAATATAATAAACCACCCCACAGTGCTTCGACTATAAACAATCATATAAACATGGCTCTGTATTTCAAAAAACAGGTTTAAAATAGAAACAGGGCAACATTTTTTTTTTCCAATTGTTATGAACATAATTCGACCGTGAAATATTAATATAATAAACCACCCCACAGCGTTTCGACTATAAACAATAATTTTTTTTCACAAGAGAAAAAACGTTGTTTTGAATATATTATATGAAGAAAAATAGTCCATGAAGTCATTACATTTTCACATCTGAAGATTGGAACCCAAATATCCATCTAGAAAAGTGGAAGTCCCACCCCAGACAATGATAGAAAAATACCCCATGTCACATACAGGGACATGATATAAAACCCAGTAACGGTCCACATGGAGATTATCGATAAATCTGAGAAAGCATCCAAATATGCCCGAGGCATCTATAAGAAAGTGAAATAGCAGTATGTAGAATAGTAAAACAACAGATAGAGTACCGACGTCCATTGTTCCAAATACAAATTAAAGTACCCAAAATCCTTGAACAGAGAAAAACGCTAATCATATGAGGAGTGTGATATGTCCAAAATATAAAAAGACCATCAGACCATATCAATAAACCAACATCGCTAGTTTTGAAGGCAGAGTGATAACCTGTCAACACATAAAATAGTATCATAAAGCGGATACAGGAAATGTGCAGAGACATGTACTGTTGATATACACCTCACACAAAAAGCATCCATGATAGAGAAAAAATATGTATAAACCCAGAGTCGATTGTATGTTCTGGCTTGCTTGTTCCCAGAAATAAAAACCATCTGCAGAAACCCAGGCTCGCTTGTAAGATCAGGCTCGCTTGATTCCAAAATTGGTAACCATTTGTTGCATCCGAGATGTAAGGTTCAGGCTCGCTTGTTTCCATTAGTAGCCCGCTACAGCATCCACCCTGTTCATAGCAAAAAGGTTCCTATAGATATACAGAGAAAGAGTATAATACGTAGACCATATAAACATGGCTCTGTATTTCAAAAAGCAGGTTTAAAATAGAAATAGGGCAAAAAAAAAATATTCCAATTGTTATGAACATAATTCGACCGTGAAATATTAATATAATAAACCACCCTGCAGCGCTTCGACTATAAACAATCATATAAACATGGCTCTGTATTTCAAAAAACAGGTTTAAAATAGAAACAGGGCAACATTTTTTTTTCCAATTGTTATGAACATAATTCAACCGTGAAATATTAATATAATAAACCACCCTGCAGCGCTTCGACTATAAACAATCATATAAACATGGCTCTGTATTTCAAAAAAAAGGTTTAAAATAGAAACATGGCAACATTTTTTTTTTCTAAGTAAAGTTAATATATTAACAGTGGAAATAAAATTACAGCATGACCAAAGTCAAAAACATTGCCCAGACTTATGGCAAATTTGTCATCAAAAAATCAAAAAAGAAGACTGCCCTCATACAGGGAAACCAGTCTTGAACATTTACAGAATTCAAAAATATTACAGAGGTCCAGCACAGTAATATAATCTAAAACATGCCCAATTAAGTGGGCTGTGAAGCAAGAAAACAAAATTAACCAAACTACTCCTCCGGTGGTTCCTCGACGATTCGGCACCATCCTTCAGAAGGTCCAGGATCGCTAGGTGCTATCTCCACATTCACGCCACTGCTCCCCTCCTGAAGGCCCGAATGCTGGCCAGCTTTTTCTGAGCTCAGACCCGCTAGACGAGTGCATTGTTCCTCCACTTAGGCCTCCTCACGGAAAACCACGGTGATTGAAGTTGTGATTCGTGGCTGGTTCAGAGAGAAATTAAAGGAAAAAATCACAGTGCACGTCATGGGAGAAGGTGAAGCGGTGGGGAAATGAGGAGCAGGGGAGCCCATATGGTGGCTAGATCCTAGAACTTGACCCCACCCACTTCTAGTGTTTGGATAGCGACCTGCATAATAATCACTGGACTGGCCAGAAGACGACTCGGTTGAGGGGCTGGAGGGAGCGCGCAGGGGTTGACCTCTAGTGCTCCCCCTGCGGTAACGCATCCTTTGACGCAGGCGAGGCATGGGTGTAGTCTCAGCAGTGGGCACAAGACGAGATAGAGAAGCATGATTCCAAGAAACCGAGGAAGACAGACACAGAACAGACCGAGAGAAATGTAGATTTGCACCAAGGTCTAAGCAGCAGTTCAGCTGGCCACTTCTCCTCCTCGTCACAATGAGAAGGCAGTGTAACCCAACAACTGGAGAGCATCTGCAATTCAAAGGTTGCGGCTCGCCTGAAAAACCATAGCGAAATGCCATTTTATCGACCCGACTGCAATGGCATCGAATAACGCCCATCATAATTAATCTCTCATTGATGAGAGCTGAAGGCCGGATCATATTGGAGCATGCGGAATCGCTAATAGGAGTGGAGGTCTGATCTTGAACAACGTTAAAACTTAATGCGATTTGATGTGAAAACCTTGGAACTTAAATATCGGCTGATTGAACAACGTTAAAACTTAATGCGATTGATATGAAATCGCCACATCCATGTCCCATAGCCTTAAATGCCATCGAATGCACCCGCATCCAGGAACAGGGAAAATTTTGATTGAGGACACGTGGTAGAAATTGATTGGAGCAGATATTTGTTTGGGCCACTCGTGCAGTGGAAATCCGAACCCGAAAAAGATTAGGGCGAATTTGATAAGAAATTCGCGCCACAACTCTCTCTTCGTACGCAAGCCCAAATTCAGACCCGAAAAATATTAGGGCGGAAATCATTTGTTTTTTGCGTCACAAAATTGGCCGATGTCAGCAGGCTATTTTGGAACGCGAATTTGGTTTGAATTATGGTTTATCGTTGTTTGAAGTCCGGTGGGCTCCACGCCTAAAGGGTTTGTTTGAAGTTTTGACAAAGGTTTTGTTATATGTTTTATATAATGTGCGGCGGAATAGTTTTATTGTTTGTTAAGGTCCAACACAGTGATCAAATTCGAAGGGCAGGTCCGAATTTCAATTAGAAGGGCATATATCTATGTCACCCTTCCATAATGAAAAGCTTTAAAAAAAAAACTTTTCAATTTACCACAATAAATTATTTTTAGATTTCATTTTTAGAAATACAAAACCATCAATCTTTATATTAATAAAAGACTGTTACATATACAACAATGAAGAAGGATCCATCTTTCATTGCTTAAATATATCATTGGAAATGTCAACATAAGTCTTGAAGACACTATTATGAGAATTTGGATACATACCACCGAGATATAGGAGATTCTTATGTGTCAAATTGTGTAATGCAATTTTGACTTTGTCTCACAAGGAGCAGTAGCATGGAGGTCTGGATTTTTCTTATAGAAATTTTTTATTATTATTTGAAAAGTTGTTTATAGATATGAATGCAACAATGAAATTATGAGCATGGTGGACAGTTAGTCAATCTCATGATGCCAAACCATGATGATGTAAGTTTGGAATTTAACATTTTTACATGTTAAAGACAAATAGTCAAAATCACTAACAACTTAGTATGCCATAATTAATAATCATTCCCTGTTCACTTTTGTTAATAGGTTTATGTCACACGATGATCTCTCTTCTCTGGCATTTACTTGTATTGAAGATCTCTATTCTAGGAATAAGGAGTTATTTTCTCCAAAAATAACCCTAGCCAAACATTGACAATGCATCAAGGATATCTTTCTATGCTTCATAAGTACATATGTTCTACTTCTGAATCATGTCTTGGAAGTGGTTGTTTTGCTGGAAATTATTCACCAGTTGGTTTCATACCAAAGTCTTTTTCTCTTTTTCAGCATCCAATACATGAAAAAGATAATGGTTTAAAACAACATAAATATTTGAAATTTTTCAAGAATTGTCTGGCACACTTTGAATATGAATTTTGAATTCAAGTGCATGATGTTGTATAGGATCAAGTGTCATTTTGAATACCAAATGTTTCACAAGAAATTTCTCAACATGCTACCCTGCAGTAAGGATTAAATGACAATATTGCATCAACTATTTCCATAATAAAAGTACACCTCGGTCATAAGACTAAACTACTACAAATGTTGTAGATATAACAAGACCAGACAATCAAATGTATTCCACAAGGCCAATACTGTATGAAAAATGAAAAGGAGTTTGCAACCAAAAATACCTTAGGCAACTAATTCAATTAGATACACCAAACCATCAGTAAAAAGGAAAACCAACCTACTCAAAAGGCAAGCGTTTACCTCCTTTGACAAAATTTTGAGTTCCGAAACAAGGGCCTTTATTGTATTGTCAATGCCCCTAGTAATTTGAACGGGGTTTGCACCTGCTGCAACAACCTAAAAAAAAGGTTTCATTTCAAATTGTTTTCCACAAATTTAAGATACAACCATTGTCAGTTTTGTATTTCCTAACAAGCTCATAAATTTTGACAAAAGAACCAAAATTTTTTAATACCTGATAGCAATTTTTTCACTCAAAAAATATCTGAGACTCAATAAGCCCAACCCAAAACTAAAAAACCAAACACCATAAGACCCTACAAAAATAAATAGATGATCTTAATCCAGTACTATCGACAAAAAGTTACCTTTACACCCTCACTTATTAAACCCTGTGCAAGAACAATAGATGTTGTGGTTCCATCCCCAGCTAAATCATTTGTCTTTGCCACAGCTTGCCTTACCAACTTGGCCCCAATATTTTCAATTGGGTCCTCTAATTCAACCAATAAAAAGGCCAAAACCATAGCATTGAGATACATTTCATTACACTGTCAATAACAATAAAATTTGACTCAGCCATAACCATTTCCTTTTATTGTTGTGAAAAGATTTATGCATTACTCTAATGTGGCTAGTCCATAGGCCAAGTAGACCATTGGGTAACAAATATGTTTCCTTTCACCTTTGATTTTTCAAATTATGCCTACCAAATCTAAGACATTTAAGAGGGGGAACTAATACAACGTTAAAAAGAAAACCAGAGCACACATCTACAAATTACCTCCTTAGCTACTGTCACACCATCATTAACTATTTTCGGAGAACCATACTTGCTCTCCAAGACAACATTTTTCCCTTCGCCCCAAGGGTGACTCCAACAAGATCAGCAAGTTTGTTCACACCGCCTGCAAGACAAATTGACAATGCTTTCAGTAAGTGTGCAATTGAATGCCAGACCATATGCCAAAATAACCCTCCATGAAAAATTAAAATAACACATTAAAATCAAATATAAGTGGACAAGGAAAGATCCACCACAGTGAAGTTTCACGTGCAGGTGACCTTCCTTTAAACATAATTTTTTCTCTGACCTGCAATTTTTTTGTCACTGAGCCATCCTTGTTGAAGTACAACTCCTTTTCCATAGCTCTTTTATTAACTAACTTCTCTCTGTCGCGTAATCTCAGAGTCCCTCTTTTTCTTGAGCGATTAAAGGAAATGGGTGAAAAAACTGAAAGAGAAGACAATTGTCTGCCATAATTATCAAACATTGCACCCAACTTCTTCGCCTTTCCATTGTTACCCAATGAGGTAGATGTGGCAATTGTTGTCATACTGCCCAAAGCAGAGGCCATCTTCTCTTATCCTGAATATAGAATTACAAGATCTTCATATTAGTATGAACCCTAAAAAACATGACTCCCATTACTAAAAACCACTTTTAAGTTGTAACAGGCAAACTAAACAACTATCACAACTTTTGGAAAATTTTGGAGCATTAAGAGAGAAACAACCAAAGAGAAATACAACCACAATCCTCATTTTAATGATACCAGACTATATATTTGCATTAAGATAATAGAAAGAAATCACGACTATATTAAGGCCAACACAAAACAATCTTTAACCAGTGTCTCTCGCGGCCTTCAGGTTGCCATGCTAGAGGTTGTATATTTTTAATTTAAATTCTTGACCTCTCGTGCCCATCTATGAATGCATCCAATGGGATATCTACATCAAATGCTCCTTTATATCCCCAAAAACAAATTCCCTACTACAAGAGCACCAATATTGATGGATCACCCCACACCATCCCACCCACTAGAAACGGTGAAAAAGGAAACCCAAGAAAACTTCTGAAATATCTCAAGATGACTATATGGGTGGTTCTTATGAATCAACCAAACATTCAGATCATGCTCATCAATCCAAACCATGAGTATTATGTGACGATATTCAAGCAGACACTAAATCGGATTTCTGAAGCTATGTTAGAGAAACCCTAAACTCTCACTGAAAAAATCAAAATATACTTAGCAACAAAGATGATCACACTCTGGGTAGCCCTGGAGGCTATTTGGGGGTGATGAGTCCAATAGGTCTCAATGAACTGTTTCCCTCGTCGGGGAATACTATTGCAGTGGAATTTGATACTATTTTGGATGTTGAATTCCACGATCCTAATCGAAACCAGTACCTTAAGCTCCAGTACCTGTTCACAAAAGAGGGTGCCATAGCCATTCATGCATGCAGAGAGGGTGAATTGCAGGCATTGTAACAGGAGGTGTTGTTGTTGTTGCATTGGCCACTAGATGGTTTGTCTGGTTCTATTACAAGCGCAAAGTATTGAAAAGGACAGACAAATTTAGTTCAGATATTGTGAAATTGCCTCGGAAATTCACCTACAAAGAGCTCAACAATTCTATGAAATACTTTTTTTGAATGTGATTGATAATCGATAATTGCAAGCAAGGGTAATCCCCTTGTGAAACCAAAATTTCTGAGCATTTTCTAAAACCTGATGACAGATTCATTGTAATGAACAAGCGCCTAGGTCCATATTACGTCCAAATCTACCAAGCACCAAGATTTATAAAAAAAATCCACAGTATCTGCGAACTAAGAAGAAGGGGAAGAAAATGTATTTTGCTTACCTGTTCGAATAGTGGTTGGGGTTTACGTCACAACAAAAATCTGACAGAGTCCATGTAGCATTTCTTATCATTGAAATTCTGGTAGTATCATTCAACTGGGCAAGCACCTGCCTCAGAGCTCTATGACTGAGGGAAAGATCCCTAAATGTTGCAGAGTCTCCAGCAATATTTCCCAAAGCCCAAATAGCCTTACACGAACACCAGTTGAACTCAAAGTTGGGTACTAGTTTTTTAAATCAAATTCCAAAATTACAGACATATAAAGATAGTTGGGAAGAATAATTTTATGCCTCTAAAATAAACGTGCTACCTGTTCTCGAAAATTATCATTCCCAGAGGTAAGAAGTTCCACAAATATAGGCAGTGCCCCATAATCAATCACAACCTTTGTATTCTCAGAGGTTCCTGAGACTATATTAGTCAAAGCCAAAGCTGCTTCAAATTGCATTATCAATCACAAGGTATCACCATCAAAGCTATAATTTTAAGATAAAAATTTATCTACCATTGAAACTATAATTTTAAAATAGATACACCTAGTGATATAGACACCTAGTGAGAGTAGAGGTTAGGAAATTATAATAAGAATTATTACAAGATATTACTCACAGTGCAGTTGATTGTTCATTGTCTGTTGTAACTATAATTTTAAAGAAGACACACTTAGTGATATAGACACCACCAAGTGAGAGCAGAGGTTATGAAATTATAATGAGAATTATTTCAAGATATCATATTACTCATAGTACAGTTAATTGGTTATTGTTTGGTGTAATAATTGTTTATTATTTATAAACACAATCAAACATATTATGAGGGACGGTGATGAAATTGACAACGGTCTCATAACAAACCATAATGGGCACATCCCCTGGCAAGATAGACTCTGAATAAGAAAGAAAGCAAAACAAAGTGATTACTTACAGGATCATAGGCTTCCTAAAGAACAAGATCCAGAGCAACATATGTAACCCATAAAGCAACACCTCTCTTTGCAAGACAAATTTCTACATCTTTCATATGTAGTCTAGCAAATTTTCTGAGCTCATCACGAGAAAGAGCATGAAATAAAACTATCTCATCAAGTCTATTCAATAGATCTGGCCTGAAATGTCTTCTAACCTGCAAAAATATTCAAAGGCATGTTAAAGCACTGCAGCCAACTTCTTGATAAAATTATATGAAAAATATGCATACACAGAGTCCAGGAGAATGAAACAGCAGCTGTATTGGTAGTTGCCGAAATGCGGCAAGTAAAACGACAGGTGTATTGGTAGTTGCGGAAATGCAACTACTAAAACGGAAAGTTTGTCGATGGTTGCAGGTGTGTGGATTGTTGCTGGTATTTTCAAACCGATTCCATGGAAATATACCAGAAACCAGTGGTATGTCAAACCTAGAAGGTAACCCGAGAGACTGTGATCGTCAGATTAAACAAGTAACAGGTGTTGTGCCTAGATAAGAAGTGTTGACGAAAAAAAATTGATCTCTTTCATAACAGAAGGCCTATCGGCCTAAATATATAGGACATGTGGCACTCCATGATAAAGACACATGGTGTGTGGATTTGAGTTTTTCAGGTGGTCAAGTGGGCCGAAAATAGGTGAAATGTGGCACCACTCAGAGATTGACATGTGCCAATTGGTACAAGTGGTAGACAATTGGTATGCTCAAACAACGAGGTGATGCAGGAATGACATGAGGGAGAAAATATCAGAAAAGTCCCAAATCTGGAGAACTAAAGCTCATCACCAACCTGAGATTGACAACTTTACATGATGTAACCTATGAAATCGTAAATGGAGAAATCATAGTAACAATAAAGTAACCTATGCAACAATAAAGTCGGATTCATCCTGGGAGTGGTAATGGGAGAAATCATAGTGAACAACAGGAAACATGCAGAGTTGCTTACAATCAAATAGATGAAAAAACACACAAAAAACCTAGATAATAATCATGAACAAGCTTAATATTGAATTATGAACTATAAAGGAACTTACAAAATGTGACATTACGAACCTGGTCAAGTGCACAAGAAAAAATATCCTGGACATGACCCTGGTTGACAAGTTGTATTGCTCATGATGCAAGAGGATTTGTACCTACACTGCCAAGTCAATCAAAATCCATCATTATATATACAATAAATATAAGTAATTGATGTAGTATTTTTTACTCTAAGATGCATTCTTATGATAATGTTAGAACATGTGTTGAAAATTTCAAAACATACCTGAATAAGCTCCTTTTCATTTCAAGAACAATTTATTGGAGTCGCATGAACTTGGAACAAGCCTCCCACAATCTGAAAGAGTAGCAACTAAGTCAACAGTGACTTTTTTGTTGCTACGCTGGATCGAGGGAGGTTTTCTCCAAGATTAAATTGCTCCAATAAATTATTCTCTACTAAATAGGGCCAACCACGTGAAGGTGGAAGCTCTTATGGCCCCTCCCCCCCCCCTCACATCACTCTCAATTCCCCAATACCCAATCTATATTTCATTTTTTACTTTCATGAGCATAAAAAAATATATTCAATAACTAATTAAAAAACAATTCAACAAAAAGTATGCAAGGAAACATTGAAATTAATGCTTGACATAAAAATAGTATGATAAATGAGTTTTTTATATAACGAAAAAAACATTCCAAGTATGGTAACGTTTGTCTTATAATAATACAATATTTTAAATTATCACATTTTCTTTTTCTTCTTCCTATTTCTAAAGCTCCTAATTACATCATCAATATCATCGTTCTCTACTTCTGGTTCGTGCCTTTCGACCTGCACTGCTGACCTAGTTGCGTAGTCACGATGTCTGGTCTCATCCAGTGACAGGGCATTGCCTACAAAAACATATAATATTAAATTTTAATTGTCAGTTTTTAAATATCATTGAACTAGTTTGGTAATATTAATAAAAAAAATTGTAATGAGATTATTTACCTGGTGCACCAGTTGTCGCCGTTGGGACTGTTTCCTTGTCTTCCTCTCTGGTGGTAATATCCTCAAGGGAAACATTCTCTGTCATTTAAACAAAAAACGTTATAAGGACAGCCATCAAGTTATAATTAGAAAAAATTATAAGTGGAAATTAATTACCGTCACGACCCTCACTGATAGTAGCATTGTCGGCCTGGTCCCCACTACAATGATCAGGTTGCACGTGAGGATCATCTACATATGGCTCTAAAACTAGGTTATTTGCCTCGTCGGTAGTACTTCTCCCCTAATTTAAACAAAGTTTTTAGACATTAAATTTATGGATGAAAAAAAACATATTGAAAGGTTAATGTTTTACCTTATCAGGCATTTTGGATCTTGGGACCTGCCCCAAGCTTCTGCGATGTTCAACTACGGCTTGATAGCCGAAATGGAAAGCGATATTTTTATCTTCCTCTGTAGTTTATGTTTCGAATTCATCACCCTACATTACATATGATTGTGTATTTTTAATCATATTTGATAGGATTACAAAAACGTTGGAAGGCGATACAATTAATTATAAGATGTTTAGCTACTTAATTACAGTTCTTGCGGCTAATTTCAAGTAGCCACCCTCGCCTAGCTTGTGATAGCCCTTTTTTTCAATGCTAGCTTTGGTTTCCTTCGAGGTGTCAAGAAACCTAGCATCAAAAGATTGAAGTCAGATATGATGTAGCACACTTTTATTTTAGACATAGAGAAAATTAAAGCTATTGAATTAAAGTTGTAATTTACCTTGCGGGTCCAGTTGGCATTTTTCCTTCTTTCTTTGCCCTTTTCTCTTTTCTGTCATGGATGAGTGCTCTCCACTCACTCTCTAGAACTATGAGAGGATGCTCGTATCTAGGGTTAAATTGCAATTGCGTCCTATAAGTGTCCCTCGTATATTTCAAATATTTGCCGGCTACCCGAGCCACCGTTATTCTGTCAAATGTGCCGACCCCAAAAAGGGCTTCTAGATAATCTAGAAGTTCTTTTTTTAGGTTGGAATTCTGGGAATTCCACCTTGTGCATATGGTTGGGCCAAAAATTACCAACGCATGGCTCTCCAAAAACCTGTAGAACTCATTTTTTCCTACACAGAAAAAATAATATATTATCATTAATTTAAAAATAAAAATCATGATAAATATGTTTTAGATAGAGTACATGAAATAGTTAAAATATTAAAATTTACCTGGGAGTTGTACATGCTTTATAGGGACACCTTCATCGTTCACCAACAACGTGCCATTAATGGTCCCTGTGGAGCTGACACGTGTAGCTCTAGGAAATGCAATAATGTGGCCATATTAGCCTCATCACTGCCAACATGTTTAGTGGTTGGCTGGGTGTCTGCTTGGGCAGGGTGTGTTTCTTGGCTGGCACCTAAAGGACTAGAAGGTGTACGAGAGGGTTTTTGGGCAATCTCTTGCCCTTGTGTCCCACTACCACCAACACCGGGTTCAGCAAGTGCCAGAAAATGCTACATACAAAATAACTTTTTGTTAGTTTAGTCAATGTAAAAATTAAAAATCAAACTATCACAATTCATCTCATGCAGAACAAAAAAAATATCCTTTTGACTTTTTATTATTACCTGATATGTTTCTAGCTGGGTCATAAGTTGTTTTATCCTCTCTTCTATTTCAGGTGTTTGAGGCGCGTCTATCAAAGTATTAAATTCCTACCTTGCATCTCGTGCCTTTTTTCGCAACAAGAGGGCTGGAGATAGGGATGAAGAAAGCTCTTCCTCATAGAGGGAATCATCAGGCGTACCATGGCTAGGTGTCTGCATATTTGAACAAAATTAATATTATTTCAATTATGTAAATAACTAAAATACCTAAAGATAAAGCAATGCTGGCACTTTACATGTTCTTCTGTTGGCCTCTTTCCGCGATTATCCCATCTTGGGGTTGTTCCTATACTGCCCTGATCAGTCTGCCACATTGCAATAAAATTATAAATGTAAAAACTTGAAAACAATATCTAACTTGAAAACACAAAATGAAAATTGAAATAATTTCTAATAAGACACCAGAAGACGGAGTTAGAGTTTCAAATATGCCTTGCATTGAATTTAGTCCTGGAAACATGTCATTGCACATTAAGGCACCCAAACAAGAGACGAGTTGACAATGAAGACCTTATTGAATATATTGTTGGAGCAACTTCTAGTAAACTTGTTGTGAAGACCTTGAGGACATTTTTGGAGCAACATTGTTGAAGCTGATGGTATAGCATTGTTGGAGACGATCTTGAAGAGCCTTGAAGTGAAGATTTTGGAGCAACTATTGAAAAATCCTTAGAGCATTTAAGTAAGGCATTTTTTATCTTCCATCACCTTTTTCCTTTCAATATCCTTTAAATGATTTTGTTGATATTTAATGTTTGAAATCATGTTATAATTTCTTGATTATATGTGTTTGGGGACTTTCCCTTTGAAATTACCCAAAAATGCCCTGGCAATTTTATCTTCAGGATGCATCTCTGACCCTATTGTTCAATATTTTGATTGATAGTAGTAAACATAGAGAGTTAGGGGGCTCTTGACTTGGTTTGGTTGGGCCATTAGATCCCTAAAATCTACTATGGAGAACCCCCCTTGAGTTGGAGGAGAGCTTGCCCGAAGTGAAAAGAGGTTGGTGAGGTGACAATGGGGCTATTGAATTACACATGGTATCACACTTTAGCTTTAGGACTTTATCTTGAGAAGTGCGATATTTTTCTATATCAATTCTCAAATTTTTTACAACACTATTGTTAAGAACTAATAAGAAGTGATGTTGAGGGGTTTTTGGGTATAAGAAACAATACCTTTTAAAAACTATGGTTCTCAGTCCTTGGCATTCCTTCACCTAGGCCTAGGGGCACACAAGAATAATTTCACACTAAACCATGCAAACTTAAAAGTAACTTAACAGATCCATAAAGTAATAATAATCATAATTCCTAATTTCTTATTGTACGATATAATGCAAATTATTCAAACATGAAGCAATGAAGGCATGCAATGTCTGAATTTCAAGATTGATGAACCAATACAAGAAGTTAGAAACTACAACTTTGATTCAATACTCTATGTCCTAGGAAGGAATCTAGTTTGTAGTATAGAACATGCATCGTGTATTATCAATTCTTAATTGACAACAACTAAAGGTCATCTACCTCATCAATTCCTTCCCATTTTGTGTTTTTATGTTATATTCCTTATAAAAGTGTCAAATTTCTCTCAAAGTAAGCAACCACTGAATAAAATAAAAAATAGTGGAATAAAATATAAAATAGTTGAGATATGATTGAGAAATGGTCATTTATTTCTTGAAAGGATCTTCACGATTTCTTTGGTTGTTTTTCATTTCAAGAAACAAGAAATGACCTAAGAAACTATCGTGATGTAATATAAGAAACAACATGGTGCAATGGCCATTTTCAAAGCCAAATGATGTCCATTGAGGACATGGCCTTTATTTGGTTCCTGTTTCATAGGAGTTTCGGGTAGAAATGGAACTTTGTTGTACCATTTCCAGTAGTAAAAAGGGAAAACTTTCTTTTTCCATGGGAAATAATTTACCTTTCCTTTTTCAAGATAATCTAAATCACAAAAAATATGAACTATACTGCACACATTCTTGGATAATGTGAAAGTGGAAAAGGAATACCCTACACAAGTGATGCACACATACATTTGAACACTAATAGATTTTTGTAGTTGAAATGCAATGCTTGTTTTCATTTAAATGTAGGGTTTTTAAAGCAGGGAGAAATAATGGCTGCCAATTTAATAAGCGTTTCTTTGGGAAAAATTTAAATCTTGTATCGGGTGATGAAGATAATAGAGGGTATTGAATCTTGATTCTTGACATTGTGTTTAACTTGAATAACTCAAATGATTATAAATATCAGTGGATGAGTTCTTTTTTCAAGTATGTCACTCAAAACTCTTATGTCAAAGCATTGTATGATGGCTAGCATTTTCTTGTTTCCCTTTCTTCAGTTCAATGTAAAAATTATATTAATATATTGGAACACGAATGATAACTACAATTGTTTTCTCTGCAGTATATCCAGCCCCAAGATTATGAAAATTTTTCTCAAGTGGAGCTATTGGTTATTGATGAAGAAGCTGCAATTTCATTGCCTATTGTAAAGGCTCTGCTCGGGCCATATTTAGTGTTTATGTGCTCTACTGTAAATGGGTAATAATTATAAATGAGCCAACCACAATCACAGATTTTGTAACCATTCGGTTTCCATGGATAGTGATGATGATATTAACCCTATATATCAGTGACCTATATATATATGAGAATGATCTCAACATTGACCTTGATATGGTTGTATGGATGTGACCTTTGGTATGTCATCAGAAAATCCCCAAATCTGGAGAACTAAAGCTCATCACTTTCGATCTGGAGTACTACCCTTGTGATAAAGTTGATGACTTTCGATATCCCATTCTCTACCACTTTGCACTTCACCTTCAATATAGATCAGACCAAGGGAAATTCGTTACTGGTTGTTGAGATGGATGAGTTTGTCAAACTAAAATCCATAGCTTAAACTTCATGAAACTGGTGGAGTCAAATTCATGCAAGCACAAACACATCTTACACATCCTCTTTGAAACTCATCCAAAAGAACATTGGAAGACATCTAGAGAGAACCCTATAGCCTAACACAATCCAATGGAATTGACCAAAAAAACCCAAATAGAGTCAACCCTACTATAGGAGGAAGGGCCTGCAGTAAGAACTTACCATTTTGCAAGAGTTGAGGGTGAATATTGTTTTGCAAGAGCTGAGGGTGAATGTTGTTCTGCAAGAGCTGAGGGCGAATGCTGTTCTGCAAGAGCTGAGGGCGAATGCTATTCTGCAAGAGCTGAGGGTGAACGCTGAGGGAAAATGCAGGGCGAATGTTGTTATGCAAGAGCTGAGGGAGAATGTTGTTCTGCAAGAGCTGAGGGCGAATGCTGAGGGCGAATGTTATTCTGCAAGAGCTGAGGGTGAATACTGAGGGCAAATGTTGTTCTGCAAGAGCTGAGGGCGAATGATGAGGGAGAATGCTGTTCTGCAAGAGATGAGGGTGAATGCTGTTCTGCAAGAGCTGAGGGCGAATACTGAGGGCGAATGATGTTTTGCAAGAGCTGAGGGCGAATTTTGAGGGCGAATGATGTTCTGCAAGAGATGAGGGTGAATGCTGAGGGCGAATGTTGTTATGCAAGGGCTGAGGGCGAATGCGCACGTGATATCAGATGTTAATGTAGTTTTTAATAAAATAATTTTTATGTAGCGCGCATATAAGTGTCGTTATACCGACGGCGGCCAAAACGTCGCTATTGCGACGGATACGTTAATGTATTTTTTAATAAAATCATTTTTATGTAGCATGCATGTAAGTGTCGTTATACCAATGGCGGCCAAAGCGTCGATATTGTGACGGATGCCTCCAAACATCGCAATTGTGACACTTAGAAATTGTGTTGCACTTGCGACGTTTGGAGGCAGTCGTCGCAATAGCGACGCTTTGGGGCATAGTGTCGCAATTGCGACGTCTTCCTCCAAACGTTGCAATTGCGACACTTTGTCTAAGTGTCGGTATTGCGACACTTTTCTCTAAACGTCGGTATAGTGACAGTTTCGGGCGGGATTGAAAAAATTTGGGGAAATTTCTGACATTTGGTCAAAAGCGTCGGAACCAAGTGTCGGAATTTCCCCCAAATGTACTAGTGAGTCCTCCACTTTTAGTGGAGCTGATGTAGGGTACATTGGGAAAAAATTGTTTTGGCTCTATCTTGAGCTAGGGTGAACCAATTTTGGAGTGAAAATAGTAAATTTAGACTATATCTAAAATTCCAAAATAAATGGAATAGGTTACAGAGCCATCAGATAGCTTTTAAGCATGTTTTTACATCCGTGAAGTTCAAGGGGCCGCCAGGGCCACTAGGAGGCAGAATCAGTTTGAGGCCTAGCCAGGGGAGCTAGAGGCCTTAACCAGAGATCCAATAGTCAAAATTGGAGATTTCAGATGTTATGAATCTGATGAGATGGTTTTCAAAGCCTCTAGAGAAATTTTGAAGGCCAAAAAGCTTCAGTAAAGTTCCAGGGGCCATAAGTGCCAGCTTTTGCCAGCAGTAGTGCAGGGCCTAGCCAGAGCAGCTAGAGACCATATGCAGCGAAAAAATAGTCATTATTGACTATAAAAAGCAGTTTTAATCCATTTAAGGATGTTTCAAAAGCTTAGGAGGACTTTTAGAGGTATAAAACCCAACAGATAAGTTTTCAGTGACCCTAGTGCTTGGGGGTACCGACAGGTGTTGGAGGTGAAATCAGAGCATTTGGATACCATTTTCTACAAATGAGTAGTCTATCTTGGCTATTTAAGAAATTTTGAAACCAATGAAAGTGTTTTCAGAACATTTTGAGAACTTCTAGAGCTCGATAATCTAGAAGGAATTTTTGGGTAGCCTTGGGCAAACCGTGGAGGAAGGCCTAGTTGGAGATGCAGTGCTCATTTTGAGCAATTTATCAGTCGATATTTGGTGTATTTTATGTTTTGGATAAAATAGGTGTGTTTTCAAGGACAGAAACATAATTATGAAGGAGTTATTGCCAAGGAGAAGCTTAGTGTAGCTCAGTGCATCGACAAAATGAATCGTGTCTAAGGGAGCCTAAAGTTGTTTGCAGAGTTTGGACAGCCATGAGAGGGTTATAGATGGTATTATCAGCCCTTTTGATCAGTTTAGTATCCATTGGAGTTAAGTGTGGAACTTTTAAAATAAAACTTACCATAAACCCAAAGAGCCAAGTCAAGATGACAAATCTAAAAGTAGACGTAGCCCACGAGATTCAGGTGAACTCCTAGATTAATTTTGCTGTTGTGTTTGAATGTTTTATTGATAAATTATGTTGCTGTTATACATGTTAAATTTTAGCAAGAACAAATGAACTTAAGATACATAAATAGTTAAAATTCATACACCACTTTCAAGCATAAAGTCCGCAAATTTTCAAGTACAAGCTAGATCATTTAATTTTTAAACAGAGTGGGAGGTTCTTGAAATACATAACAAGTTATCCAGACCATTTTTAGATCAAGTTGGTATCAGAGCATGGTTTCTTGATTGACAGAGAAAGCTATTGCTTGTATAACTTGAAAGGTGTTTAAATAGTGTAAAATATTGCCTGTTATACTATTTTCAAACTCACTGTTGTTTGATTTTGCTGGAGGTGAAGGGATAACTACTAATAGCTAAGTCCTGGAGAGGAAAAAAAGGAAGAAAGGGCTGAAGGCATCTTCCTTACCCCAAAGGACCTCAAGGTCACCCTTGGAACACAAACCCTCTTGACGATTGTTTGTTGAGAAGCTCTTGGAGTTTGTTTTTTGTTGGGGTGCTAGAATAAGAGTTTGTATCTACAGCCATTTGGTTTAAAAAATATTTGTCATTTGTTTTGAAAGCTTTGTGAACTTTTTTGAAGTTACTTTTGTTCATTGACATCATAATGACAACTTCTACAATTGAGGTTTCCTCCTTCACAAGATTCTTCGATGAAGATATGAAGCGTGACTTTATTATATTGAAGGACATGGTGCAGATTTTGTTTGAAGATAGAAGAGAAAGAACTGAACTTCGTGAGAAATTATTTTCCATGAAGCAAGAGAAGGAAGAAATTCTTCAAAGTTTGTATGATATGGAGATGCAACTCCATCAAGCTCAAGAAGCTTTGACCAAGAACATGCGTGAGGAAGAGGTAATCCACTCTAATTTGTCTTTAGTTTCCTCATTAGAAATATGTGTTGGTTCTTTCGAAAAGCATACGAGAGGTATAGGGTCCAAGTTAATGATTAAAATGGGCTATGAAGGAAAGGGTTTAGGCAAGCATGCACAAGGCATGGTTGATCTTATTTTGGTTGAGGAACGACCCAAGAATCTTGGTCTTAGTTATGTGAAATCTAGTGGCGAAGATTCCAAATCCATGAAGTCATGTGAGGCTACTTCAAAGAGAACTTTTGTTCCAAGTTCTAAGATGAAAATATGTCAAATTTATTTCAAAGATGATTGCCATTTCTTTAAGCCTTTATTGCAGCAAGAAGATGGTAGACATGCAACTTATGGCAAGCATGCGAGTTCAAACAGTTTTCAAGACAAGAATGATGATGTTAGTCTGCAAATGAAAGCTGGAGCCTCTACTAGTTCATCTCCTCATGAAGGAAAAAAGGATGAACATGAAAAGAAGCACAAGAGGTATAAATCTTCCCATGATCAATTTGATTGTGTTTCTGACAGGCATGACAATTATGCATGTTTAAAAGGAGGAAAAAGTTGTTGTACATTTTGTGGTTGGTTTAACCATGATGTTTTGAGATGCTGGATGAGGAAGAATGCATACAGGAAGCAGAAGAAGCAAAGGAAACTTTCAAAAAAGGTGCATAAGATTTGCACATATTTCCAGAAGAGGGGACATGTTGTCTCCCAATGTTGGAATTTGCATCCAACTAGTCGTCCCAAGCACATGCAATAAGAGGACATAAATATTGGCGATATTGGAACCAAGGATTCCATTATTGATGTGAGAACGGATGTTCCACATGAAGAAGAGTTTCAACAACAAAAGTCGCCATGGAAGTGGCTTGGTAAGAAGTGGATGGACTTCTTAACACAGTAAGACATACTCTTTTTTACATATGAAAAATTCAGTTGTATGCATGTATTTTATGCTGTAATCTCTCATTTGTTTGAGCCACCTTGGATCATTGATCAAGGCAGCGATGTTCAGCTACCTTCTGCAAATTTCTCACTAGAAAATTTATGAGTGAGTGCAAGAAATATAGTTCTAGACAGGAGGACAAGTGCATCTAGGAAGGGAAGTGTCAAGTTCTTTCTAGTTGTGGTTCAAAGTCACTAGCCATGCAAGGCAAGTGTTTGGAGGCTAAAGAGAAGAGGGTGTTGTACTCTCACCTACTGTACAGATTAATATATCACTATTTTGGGGTCCAAAATATTCCTAATGGGGAGGTGTGATCAGAACTGGATCATGGACCAGGATGACAGCTAAAAACTAAAAATGTTTGGAAGAGTTCCAAACCTGAGCAACTAGAAATGTATCGTTGTTGCAATTTTGGTGCCGCGAACTGTTCGAAAAACTGACATCATATGAAGAAGTTATCGCAGTTTGAAAAGTCTAGTAAACTGCAAAAACTGGACTTTGACCAAGTTTGACTTGGCATTTGGGAAAATTAAAAAAAGAATATTCTAGGGAATATTCCAGGGAATATGCTTGGAATATTCCTCAAAATATTCCCTTGAATATTTACCAGAATATTTCATTTGGTCCAATCGACAACTAACAAATGGAGCAGTATTATTGCATGAGGATTTGAATTTTTGAATTTCAGACTGTAATTGGAGGCTGCCACGTGGCCCAGGTATGATCTTATAAAATTTTTGGAGGTGACGGGAATCGAATAGTTGACCTCCTGCGTAGAAATCACGCTCCTTACCAACCACGCCACCGTTTAGTTCTTAAGTGTGTTAGAACTCCATTTTTATTTAAAGGTTGTTGTTTTGCGCATTGGGGGAGCAGAGGGGCCAGCCACGAGGGCCAGCCTCTCCCATAAGACCACAACCCATAACCATAGCCCAAAGGCTTAAGCCTAAACTCTGATTTTGCAGTTTTTTAGGGAAACCTGTCACGTGGCGTTAAATTCAAATGTGTGGTTTATTTAAACCATAACCTCTGCCATTCCACAGATAAAACCACTAGAGGTTGCGGTCAACTGACCACCTTGTGAGTTGGCAAGTGCCCAACATTTATTGTTGCAGTTATCACAGGCAGTTTAATTGGCGGAGGCCACCAAAACTGGCGGAAAACACTAATTTAACTTTAGTTAAATTGAGTCCTCCACTTTTAGTGGAGCTGATGTGGGGGACATTGGGAAAATTTTGTTTCGGCTCTATCTTGAGCTAGGGTGAACCAATTTTGGAGTGAAAATAGTTAATTTAGACTATCTCCAAAATTCCAGACTCAATGGAGTAGGTTGCAGAGCCATCAGAGAGCTTCTAAGCAGGTTTTAACATCCATGAAGTTCAAGGGGTCACGAGGGCCATGAGGAGGCAGGATCAGTTTGAGGCCTATCCAGGGGAGCTAGAGGCATTAACCAGAGATCCAATAGTCAAAATTGGATATTTAAAATGTTATGAATCTTATGAGATGGGATGAGAGCCTGTAGAGAAATTTTGAAGGCCAAAAATCTTCAGTAAAGTTCCAGGGGCCATCAGTGCCAACTTTTGCCAGCAACAGTTCACGGCCTAGCCAGAGCAGCTAGAGACCATATGCAGTGAACCAATAGTCATTGTTGATTTTAAATAGCATTATAAATCCATTGAAGGAGGTGGCAGAAGCTTAGAAGGACTTATATAGGTCGAAAACTCAGCAGAGAAGTTTTCAGTGATCCTAGTGCCAAGGGGTGCTGACAGGTTTTGGAGGCGAAACCGGAGCAGTTGGAGGCCATTTTCTGCAAATGAATAGTATATCTTGGCCATTTCATAAATTTGAAACCAATGAAAGTGTTTGTAGAACATTTTGAGAACTTCTAGAGCTCTAGAAGCTAGAAGGAAGTTTTGGGCAGCCCTGGACAAACCGTGGAGGAATGCCTAGTTTGGGGATGCAGTGCTCGTTTTGAGAAATTTATCAGTAGATATTTGGTGTATGATGTGTGATGGATACAGAAGGTGTGGTTTTAGGGACATAAACAGAATTCTGAAGGAGTTAGTGCCAAGGAGAAGCTTAGTGTAGCTCAATGCACCGACAGAATGAATCGTGTCTAAGGGAGCCTAAAGTTGTTTGCAGAGTTTGGACAACCACGAGAGAGATATAGATGGTATTCTCAGCCCTTTGGATCAGTTCAGTATCCATTGGAGTTAAGTGTGGAACTTGTAAAATAAACCTTACCATAATCCAAAAGAGCCAAGTCAATATGACAAAGCTCAAAAGAGACGTAGCCCACGAGATTCAGGTGAACTTTTTGATTAATTTTTCCATTGTGTTTGAATTTTTTATTGATGCATTATGTTGTTGTTTTATATGTTAAATTTCAGCAAGAAAAAATGAACTTAAGACACATAAACAATTAAAATTCATACACCACTTTCAAGCATAAATTTCGCAAATTGTCAAGTACAAGCTAGATCATTTAATTGTTAAACTGAGTGGGAGGTTCTTGAAATACATAACAAGTTATCCAGACCATTTTTAGATCAATACAACTACAAGGTGACCAAAACAACATTTACACTATATACATGAATGTACCAAGACCAAAACCATTAGCACAATATATACACACTTACAAAATGAATGAGGTCTTTACAACCCCTCCCACTTGAGGGAACACCGTCCTTGGTGTTCTATGTCCATACAAAATTAAACAAAACGAGCCAAAATATACATAATATTCACAGAGATTACAAATTTATACAATATTTACTATATTTTTCCTTTTTACTTTATCTAACAAACAAAAAATAGATAAGTTGCTTGCATTTGATCAACCATTTTGCATGTGGCTTCCTTAGGCCCAAAGTCTTTCCATTATACTTTTAACCTTCTCTATTGCTTGGTTTCAGAGTGTGATCTTCCTTTGCTCTAGGATTCATAATGGCTCTCAAAGGAATTCTCCCTATGGTTCCGCTTATAGAATAAACCAATCAATGATATGATTAGGATCTCATATATATCTCTTAAGCAAGGAAACATGGAAAACATCATGAATTTTTACTGAAGGAGTAAGGCTAATATGTAAGCCACTGGTCCAATCCTTTACAGTACTTCAATAGGTACACAAAATCGTGGTTCCAACTTGGCACATGGCCCAATCTTTAGGGAGCTCTTCTTGGTTCTAATGCATAGATATATGTGTTCCCCAAATTGGAACTCCTTATGCACTTTATGTTGATCCACATAACACTTTTTCCTGTCATCTACTGGCTTCAAATTTCTCTTAATGGCATGCATTTATTGTCCCATTTCCATCAACATTTCTTGTCCAATTAAGACCTTGTTTACTAGGCCGCTCTAGCTAATAGGAGACATTAGAGAAACTTTTAGGTCTAAAATGGGCCTCCTAAGAAAAATGTACAACCAAAATAAACTTTATAAGAATCAATAGGATTCAAGATGATGATGTCAACCATGGGGGATGATTCACAATTTTTGGAGTAAAAAAGTAAAAATATTAAAAAATAATAAAATATTAGATCTAAGACTTTTGTGACCCATAATTTAGATAAATGTCTTTTGGATTAATCACATCATTAGGATTTTAAATTTAAATCCCTATTACAATAAATATACACATATATATATATATATATATATATATATATATATATATATATATATATATATATATATATATATATATATATATATATATATATATAGCCCTCTTTTTATTAGGTTTTCTTATATTTCCTTTCTCTTTCTTGATTTAGGATTTAGGGTTTTAAATAACTTTTATTAAAATTAATTACATAAAAAACTAATTACATTTTTATAATATTGATTTTCTTAACTAATTTTTTAATTATAGGCTAGTCTTTAACGGCTAGTTTTCAACGACTAGTTATTATTATTATTATTATTTATTTTTTCTCGATATTTAAATAAGCCTTCATTACAAAATTTTATTAAAATAAAAAAAATTAAATTTAAATCCCTATTATAATATATATATATATATATATATATATATATATATATATATATATATATATATATATATAACCCTCTTTATATATATATATATATATATATATATATATATATATATATATATATATAACCCTCTTTTTATTAGGTTTTTCTTTATATTTCCTTTCTCTCATTCTTGATTTAGGATTTAGGGTTTTAAATAAATTTTATTAAAATTAATTTCATAATAAACTAATTACATTTTTATAATATTGATTTTCTTAACTAATTTTCTAATTATAGGCTAGTCCTTAATGGCTAGTTTTCAACGATTTTTTTTTGTAACGACTATTTCCAAGCAATGATGCATCCTCGCTATTTATTATGTTAGATCAATCTTATTTTTTCACCTTGTCCTGAGGATGAACCACATTACATGGTTCGAAACATCTTTCTTTTTTGACCAAATCCTAATGATGTGATTAATACGTAAGACATTTATATAAATAATAAAATAATAAAACTACTTTTTCAAATTGTATTTTCAACTTATCTCCCTAAGGTTTTACTCAAATTCGAGTGGGAGTACTCTTTGGATGCAAAATTTAATTCCTCATCCAAAGAATACCCCTGTTGCATACTTTCAGTGGACCCTGCTACACTAAAAATGAGGAATACATGAAAAACGTGATTGCAATCACGTTTTTCATGTATTTCTCATTTTTAGTGTAGCATGGTCCACTAAAAGTATGCAACATGGGTACTCCTTGGTTGAAGAATCAAATTATGCATCCAATGAGTGTTCCCTCTCAAATTTGAGTAAACATTTAGGGAGATAAGTTGAAAATATGAGTGGAAAAAGTAGTTTTTTCTTTTTTTTCCCTCTAAAATTTGATGATGTAATCTAATTTTATATTATTATTTCCACTATTATTTTATAATTTCCTTAGGAGGCCCATTTTAGACCTAAAATTCCCCTAATACGGTTAGAATGCCTCTCGTATAATGCCTCTATGGGCTCATCTTTAAAGATTCCTGGTACCCATTATTGTATGCAAACTCTACAAGTGGGAGGTACTCTTCCCATTTATTTAGATGATGCATCACATACATCCTCAACATATCCTCGAGGATCCTGTTAGTTCTCTCTGTTTTTCCATTCGTTTATGGATGCTAAGCTATGTTGAAGGCAAATTCTGTCCCTAAGCCTACAAATAGTTCCTTCCAAAACCTTGAGGTGAACTTAGCATCTCTATATAAAATTATTTTCTGGGGAACCCCATGCAATATCAAAATTTCTCGGATGAATATTTGTGCTATTTCGCTGGCTGAATTGGTGGATTTGACTACTACAAAGTATTATGCCTTGCTCAAATTTTCAATTTCCACCATGATTGCATTGTGTTTCATGTATGTCCTTGGCAACCCTATAACAAAATCCATGTATACAACTTCCCATTTCCATTCTGGAATGGGAATAGGATGTAATAATCCTATTGGTTGTTGGTATATAGCCTTTACCCACTGGAATTCCATACGTTTAACAACAAATTTTGCTACCTCTTTCTTTAGATTAGGGCAGTAGTAAAACCTTTTGATGGCAGTGAGGGTCTTATGATATCCTGGATGGCCAGAATATGGTTTGGCATGGAACTCCTTTAGTATGAGCTTCTTAAATTCATTTTTGTTTGGAACATAGATCCTATTTTTGAATTTGATCAAACCCTCTTTTATGAGGTGATATTCCTCACTCTACTCTCCCTTGCTCGCTTGTTGTAACTCTTCCTTTATCTATTGATATTGTTCGTCATATTTTCCTGCATCTCCAATTTGTTCTCCAAGGTCAGTTCCATAAGAGCTAATGGCAATTAGGTGGTTTGTTTTCACTTTTCTGCTAAGTGCATCGGTAACCCTGTTTTCCTTTCCCTTTATATATTTGATCTCAAAGTGAAATTCGCTAAGTATTACTGGTCACCTAGCTTGTCTCACATTCAATTTAGTTTGGTCAAATTCCATGTAATAAAAGTAAAAAATAATAACCACAGTTGATGGGACACTTATTCCAAGTTGAATGTTGGGAAAAACATCCTAGTGTGTCCATTCATCGGTTTATTATGGCTAAGGAAATTGGCAAAGGCAAAGGCTTTGGAAAGGAAAATGGAATTTTTGGCACATTTATTTATGAAAATAATGTAAATTATGAGAAAAGGGAGATGAAAGGTCACAGGTTGCATGTGAGGATGAAAATGAAGTAAAATAATGGAAAATGAAGAAAATAGAGGCCTCATTGATAAAAAGGCTTTTGAGAATCAATTGGAAATATTTCACTCACATTTTGGGAGCTCTCTCATTATTATATATATATATATATCTCACTCACTCTTGGACACTTATAGTTTTGGGAGCTTTTTTGCATTGGAGCAAGAAAGGAAAGAAAGCAGGAAAAAGGAGGAAACAAGCAAGGAGGAGCAGGAATCATGAAACTACAACAAGATTCTTGGAAGGTATCAATTTCCATGTGTATTTTTCTTGATAGATCTAGCATTCATGGTATTTCACGTGGTTTCTTGCTATCTTGGCATGGGTTTTTCCAGGTGTGACAATGTTTTCAGCCTAACCTTTCAATTTTTGGATAGCCATGATGTTGTGGAGTTCTCATGTTTTTTTTTAGCTGGATTTCTATATGGATTTGAAGCTGAGTGGGGTGGATCTCTGAATTGATATAGCACATGGCCTGGTGGTCCCTGAACTGGACTATGGATCATGGTAAAGACACTAGCCTAGTAACCCTTGAGCCAGACTGTGAGTTGTGGTAAAAAAATATTTTGTTGCCTCAATGGGCCTAGGAATCCTCGACCGATGAATGGTGGGGATATACAGTAAATCCTAAAGGTGGTTTGTCTCTCCATTTAGGCCTAGGAACCTCGAGTTTGGGATTGTGGTAATGCCTGGAGAGTATGCCTCGGTTTAGGGCCTAGTGACCCTTGATTCATACTGTGGGTTGCGATAAAGCCTAAGAGACTAGGAGATAGGAAAATTCCTCATGGTTTAGGTAGAGAGAATCCAGTGATATCCATGGCTGTGTTGACCTAGTGATCTGGTATAGATCATAGTAAATCCTAGTTTATGATTGATGAGGGTGAGGTGGTTTAGCCTCAGGATGCCTTGGTTGGTTTTTTGGTTTGAGTCCCATATTCATGCTTGGAATATGGCACGGGGGTGATTGGATGAAGAGAGATTTTGCTCAGCCAATCTATGGTCAAGTGGAACGTGGAAGTCCCATCTTCGGTTGGTTTTTAAACTAATTAATGAGAACCTCATTCCTTTGGTATTTGGTATGAAAATTTACTGCTTATTATGCGGATTTCATTAATGTTATATCAATGGTATTTTTGTTTTTATTATGCTGGTTATAAGTTTGTATTTTATCACTGATGATGTATGGCTCTATCTATGTTTTTTCCAGTAAATGAATATACAATGTATCTATGGTAAAATTGATTGTATTTCAACTTATGATGCAAGGGAAAAATTCTTCTTAGTGATTCTTAGATAATTATTAGACCCCCATGTTTAATTATGTTGTTTACACCTGTAGATGCAATGTTTGTGACATGTTTGACGAAATTCCTATCATGGTTGGGTGGGGTCAAATGAGTTCTTGATTATGTGTTTACTTCCATACATTTATTTTAATGTTATTTATCCTCTCTTGAAGTTACAAGAAGTTCTAGGAAGTGACCTGGGCTCAAGGGCTGAAAATGTGGCACAAATCCCAAACCTACCTTTTCCAAGGCACAAATCCTATAGCTACTAAAATTGACTGTTTGGGGCCCTAGCCACTACCTTTCCAAGGCTATCCTGTAGATAAGGGTATATAACCTCTCCCTTTCCATTAAATTCCTGCGAATATGCCTCAAATGGGTTAAAAATTAGTTCCCCCTCAAGGAACATGGTCTTGGAAGGTTTGGTTACCAACTAGAGGTATTGTTGATGTTGTGTAAGGTGTGGTTGTCTTGTTTCTTTTGTTTCCACTTCATTAAGGTCACCTAGGAGGTTGGATCTCATATTAGTAGCCTCTCATCGCATGTTTACCCTAGTTGGCCGATTACTTGGGTAGATGTGGGAAGGGGGTGTTACGTAGGGGTATCATAGCATGGTTCAACTGTTAGACTGGATGGGTAGAGTGGTGATGATGCGTTATGTTGATTTATTTTGTGTTTATCATACCTATGTTGTATGTGGTTAATTCATCTGCATTGTGTTGGCCATGGTGGTAGCGGTGTTGCCATGGAAGTGTTGATGATGTTGTTGTCGACATGTTGTCATGAATGTATGACTGATTGTGTGTTGTTCTTGTTTATGTATTGTGCATGCACGTTTGCTTACATATTTTTACATATTGTACATGCATTGCTTTCTTATGCTAGGGTTACATATTGGTCATGCTTCAGTGTGATTCATGTATTCTTTCTTGTGTGATTTCATATGCCACACATGCATTGGTTGTTCATGTTTGGTCACATGTTGTTCACGCTTATGTATTGTCCATGTAATTTGGCATGGTTTATGTTATCATGAATCATGAGGTCAATGTATGCAATTAGGTCATCATGATTGTATTGGTATGCTATGATGCTAATGTGTTGGATAAGGTAGAGCAAGAGATGCAAACTATCAAATTGAAGTTGCAACATTGGACCTCAATGCAAGAACATATTTTCATATGGGTTTGGATGTTGGGCATGTAGGTATGTAGGTTAAGGATTGTTATATGCATTGTGGCTATGAGTATTTCTTTAATTATATTGATTTTACGGTTGCATACATGATAAGATGTTATTTGATTAGTGTAGTTATATGAACATGTGTCAAATAGTCATGAATGATAGTAACATGTAGTTGTATGCATTGCTATTGTTGTTTTATGTTAGATAACCTGATGATTATGTTATATTTTGTTGATGAGTATGTTATAGGTTAACTTGTTGTTTTTTTATGATAGTTCACTTGATTATTAGGTTACATGTTGTTGATGAGCATGCTATATAACTTGATGTTTTTATATGCTAGTAACTTGATGATTATGATCATTGCATTAAGAATTTGATGTTATATGTATAATGTTAATTTTGATTTTCCTATGCAGATGGTTAGGGTTATTACATTCATATATGATTCGATATATTTGTGATATTGTGTTGTACTAATATAGACTGACTATATGGATGTGATTGTTATGCATGAATGAAAATTGTTTATGAACTCATGAGGTGAACATGTTAGCTAGTTATTGTTATGGTTGTCATGACCTTATTTAGGTTTGAGTGGATGTGTTGTGAAGTTATATTGTGTTAACCTAGATTGATTGTGCAGACAACATATCCTCCCTTGAGATACATTAAGGTATGAGCTTGTTTGTGTCATCTACTTCGTACTTGAATGTTTTATTATGTCATCTATTTGGTGTTTATTATGTCATCTAGTTGATTTATTTAACATAGTATGTTCGCAAGCTATTTGAATGTTTGATTAATTTCATGATATGAGTATATGTGTCCATAAGATTGCATGAAGTAATGATTATGTTTTAATATGATTGTACTAACACATATGTGTTTAGCCAATTTAATGTCTTAAATTGCTTACATAATTTATCAACCGAGGTTTGTAAACTGATGAAGTGTGGTACATTATATGTTCTTAGTTAACCTTCTTCTTACTTCGTTGTATATTTTAATGTTGTTTTGGGGGTTTTTTTATTTATGTCTAAGAGTGTTAATCTAAAAATATGAAAGGAATCAAATGAACCTAGTGAAATTTAAATGTGTAAAACTAATTTTAAAAGAAGGAAGAAAAGGAAGTGTTCCTAAGTCAAACTAATTTGCCTAAAAATGAATCAAAGACTATTGGCTGGTTAGAATATGATATGAAAATAGAGTGTCTATTCCAATGACTTCTAATTTAACATTAGTCCTATTCCATGGATATAAATCTTATAGCTGAAATTGGAAATTGTAATGCTACTCTAAATGAAATCAGATTCAAAAGAAAACAACTAATGTATGTTTGATTAATCCAACATTCAATATGAAGTATCACCCTGTTGAAATGATGTGTAAGCAACCAATTATACCTTAGTTTCTAATGTTCTAAAAAAAACAAGTAAAGAGTACAAAGGAAAACTCAATAATTGCATAAATTAGATATTCAATCATTCAGTTTAGAAATATGATAAAATCATCTTCTTGAAATGACTTTTAAGAACATCCAATGATACAATTAAATGAGGATCTAAAAGAAAACGTGAAAGCATGCAAAATTAAAACTCAGCTGATTGTATAGGTTGAACATTCAATCTCCCAATTTAGAAGTATGGCAATCACCTTCTTAGCTTGATCTTTTAGGAACATTCAATTATACAATGAATTGATAGTTTAATCTAAGAAAGTAAATAATAGAAATTTAAAGGAAACTAGATAACTATGAGCTCTATTGCCTCAAACTTAATCCAATTTTAAAATAGATAGATCTATCATCTCGAAATGTTTTTAGAAAAGCAATGATTACACAGTCATTCTATTGTTGATGTTAAGAAGACATTCATGATTTGATTCTATTCTAATAATAAAAAATTGTAATGTAATATTAACTTACTCAAAAAACAAAATTAACAAAACAGAGTAAAGAATTTTAAATAAAACAATGAACGAAAAAACTCCACCTGTGTAGGAGCCCTCTGCAATAGATTTGGTTGATATCCTAGCTGATTATATACATACTAAGAAATCACTAGAACCATGAACACGATCCTTGTATTATAATAGAATAGAGTTTCAAAACAATACACAACGTTTCAGAAAAATTACTACTTGTCCTCGGTTTTGTACAACCGGTATTTAAATAAAACAAAACATAACTATGATGAGCTAATTTTGCCTACAGGTGGCTAACTTAACTTAATTATAGAATTGGAGTTTAACTGTTTAAATCTTGATTTGCTACGTCAAAGAAAATCAAGAGTCCTTCTGTTCTCGGCTTACATCCTTTGATCGGACTTTGACCACGATCTCATGCATCCTTTTCTATCGACTTCAATCAAGTAGATAGGACGAAATCCATGTGTGAACTATTCTGGAAATTCCCATGTGGCTCATTTCTCTATTTGCTCCTTGGAACCTGTCAGACCATGAAAGTAGCTGCGGAACCAATGATTAGTTGTATAATAGGTTGTGTTCTGTAGCCAAATTAAAAAATTCTATTCAAATAGAAAGAACATCAGAATATAACATAGAAATCATTTAAATGCATTCCTTGAAATAAAACATGACATTTATCACTGATTGGAGCATATGAACTTATGAGAAAGTAAGGGAAAAAGGTGAGAAAGGATGTCAGAGAGGATAATTTTGAGGTTCAACAACATGTGTTGAGATAGTTTGTATGTACTTGAGTGTAAACAGGTGATAGTTGTTGCATCATATATTATGAATGATGAATGTGCGTTGATTGTGGATTTTGACATGGTTGTTAGTCTTGGTAAAAGTTGATTTTAAATTGATAGATATGTTTTATTGCTATTTTGTACACATGGTTGACATGTGTGTTCAGTTACAGGTTAGTGTGCTTAGCATGACAAGGTAAGATAAGTGGTATATTGTTATATTTAGTTATGCGTTGTCAATTATGTGTTTGGAAGTATGATGCAGGGATTGCATGGCAAGGAGATTGCCATGAAATCTTGAAGAAGGATCAGGTTGAGTTTTCCTTCGAAAGCACTAGGTACCCATTGGGATTGAGTCATGGTGTTTGTTTCTAGTCTTGTGCTTTCGGTCTTTTGTGATTTGTTGCACTTGATTTGCGGTCTTGATTACGTCTAGTGCATGGCCATGCCACTTTTTTACGATGTTGTATTGCTTTTGGGTTTTCATGGTTTTATTCTTGTTGTTTCTTGTTTCTATCCTTGTATTTTATGTTTTGAGTGTCTAGGGAATTGGTTTGGGAAAGAGGAAAGTAATGGAGCTTGAGGAGAGCTATGTTGTACCCAATAGGTAATGTAAGATACAAATGAAGCTTGGTGCATGAGTAAGTGCAACGGAAGGTAAGAATATGATAATAAGTTGGATTGGTTGAGTCCATTGGGTAAATGGACAATGGCAGAGTAGGTAAAGTAAATGGATTTTAGGCGTAAGATGCCCTGACTATGTTGGGAAATGTTGTTCTCAACGTTGTGCATGATGTGCATGAATACATGAAGTTCTCTTAACCTATACCTTATGATATCTAGAAATTGTGTTGTGATCATGATTATATTGATGTTTATATGTGTATACTTGTATGTATGTATGTATGTATGTCGTTGTTTGACAGGATCATGATTGTTTTATGCTAATTATTATATATATGTATGTATGTATGTACCTATGTCACTGTATGTCAAGGTTTTCAAGGATCATTCTTGTGGAGGAATGATTTCTTATGAGGGTGAATGACATGAAGAGGTTCTTGGTATTATAAGGAATCAAGTGGGAAGAGTAACCCTGGGAGATCTATGAGGTTAGTATCATGTCGATGTGATTTAATGATATATTCTTGTACTATGCCTATGTTTAAGTTATGAATAGGTAATGTTGAGGGGTACATAAACGAAGTGATTTTTTTTTTTATCTGCGGCATGATAGGATAAGCATGGATAGTGGAAAGACACTAGAAGCAAGGTTTCTTGTGGGGTCAGTGTGTGGTCTATGTATGTGAAGTATGGATTTTTTCTATCTGTTGTGCGTGTTGTATATTCAGTGATTGTACCTATGGTGATGTGTAATGTTGCATATGTAGTCTTATGTACATATGATGTTGTATTCATGTTGTATATATGGTGTTGTGTGTATATTTCATGTGCAGTGCTAGGTGTAGATAGTGATATGTACATGTTGAATATGTAGTGATGTGTACATGTGGTGTCACATACATGTTTTGCATGTGGTGTTGTGTACATGTGGTATTATGTGCACATTGTACAAGTGGTGCGATGTAAATTTGGTGTTGTGTACACGTTGTGCATGTGGTGTCGTGCACATGTGATGTTGTGCACACATTGTGCAAGTAGTGTTGTGTACAAGTGGTACTGTGTACATGTTGTGCATATGGCACTAGTATACATGTGGCATTGTGTGCATGTCATACACGTGTTGTGGGTATGCGGTACTATGTATATGCATGGTGTAGTCGTGGTATCATGATATGTGTATTTGTTGTGTTGTAATCTGTATATGTGTATATATTGTGTTGTATTATACACTGGGTGTAGGTGTAAGTGTGTGTGTTGTGTGCCGGTGTGGGTGCGTGTAGTGTATGGTGTTATATGTCGTATGAGGGTGTACATGTTGTGATGTACACTATTTGTATGTGTATGTGATTGAAGAGAAGAAAATGCACTGGGTGTTTTCTGTGTGTGGCAACAGATCTTGTGTGTTTATAGAAAGAACAAAAGCAAAATTAAGGACTGATGAAGGATAAGTATCAATTTTTATCTCAATTCTATTATGCATGTGATCTATGATTATGACTTATGATGGTTACATGTGATTTATGATTATGGGTTATGATGATTTCATGTGATTCCTGATTTTGACCTATGATGGTTGTGTTTGAGCTAACTAGATGTGATATGTCTATACATGATGATTTGATCAAATAACTAATTTGAATTGTTGTGACAAGAAGTGAACATAATTGCATGTGTACCTTATTGACGAGCTACCAATAAGGTATGATTTGAAGTTATTTCAATTTTTTTTGAGTCTAATGGAAGTTATGTGCTTGGTATAGGAAGCATGTAATGCACATTTGGGTGGTTGAAACCGACTGCAAGAACTAGTAGAGTCAGAAAAAAGGAATTGGAACATGCATCAGTATTTTGGTAAAGTACTTTAGGAGTAGGGCCATTGTGGGACACTGGCACCCAATAGTGTCCATTGGTTTCCATGAGTATGCTATGAATGGTATGATGGTTTTTAGGGAGGTATATGCCTTGATTTTTGTATCTTCCAATGCAAGGAAACCTTGTCGAGGGATGGATCGCACAAGATAGGGGATGCCTGGGAACTTGGAAGGTGAGTGACTGCACAGAAGGGGATTACCAGATTTCTCGAGGGACTGCATAGCAGAGAAGGGAAGGTTGGGGTGGAATTGTTTTGGTCATTATCAATTCCAGATGGAATCAGATGCATATTGGGAGTGTGACCTGGAACAATGAGTTGCTAACTGTTCACTAAGAGTACAATAGCGCAAAATCGTAGCTCTGGACATTGGATGTAGCTTTGAATTTAATAGTGGATTCTAGACCAAGGAAAATTTTAAGGATGGAAAATTATCTTGAAGTTTAAAAATTTGGCGAAGCTCACTAGTCCCTAATATGCAAACTATAAAATGTTTATTGATGTATTTCTAAAATTATTAAAATTTATAATGATATTATATATACTCTCTTTATAATATTTGTGATTTTTAACATAAAATAATTTTATATTGTAAAATTTGCACAAATCATTTTTTATAAAAAAAATGGAAATTGGCGAATCTTTTTTTTGGAAAAATCATGGAAAATTAGCCCACCTGCAAAAATTAGCCCCTAAAATTTTCCATGCTTCCTGGAAAGGAGGTGAATTATGGTATTAATTTGAGGGTGGAGGTGTGAGCCTTTGGATTCCCTTGTTGCAAATGCAGACATTGTATCCTTTTATTTGTCGGTTGGGAAAATGTGCATATGTATATACGTGGTTGTTATTGTAAATACTGCAATGAGATGTGTTATAAAGCTCTAGTACATGGTATGATTTTCATGATTATTTTTTCTTTTGAATAGATTATTCATTGTAAATACTGGAATGAACTATGTTATAAAGCTCCATGGGTAATATGTTTGTTTTTCAACAGTTTTGCTAAGGTATATGTGTGGTTGAACACCTAGGACGATGTCCCCCAAGGGAGAGGGTTATGTAACAGCCCTGGTGAAAATTCCATGTAATAAAAGTAAAAAAATAATAATCATGGTTGATGGGACACTTATTCCAAGATGAATGTTGGGGAAAAAATCCTAGTGTGGGTGTTCATCGGTTTATTATGGCTAAGGAAATTGGCAAAGGAAAAGGTAAAGGCTTTGGAAAGGAAAAATGGATTTTTTGGTGCATTTATTTATGAAAATAATGGAAATTAGGAGAAAAGGAAGATGAAAGGTCACTGGCTACATGTGAGGAGGAAAATGAAGGAAAATAATGGAAAATGAAGAAAATAGAGGCCTCATTGATAAAAATACTTCTGAGGATCAGTTGACAACATTTTGCTCACATTTTGGGAGTTCTCTCATTATTATCTCTCTCTCTCTCTCACTCTGGGACACTTGGATATTTTGGAGCATTTTGACATTGGAGTAAGAAAGGAAAGAAAGCAGGAAATAGGAGGAAACAAGCAAGGAGGAGTAGGAATCAAGAAACTACAACAATATTCTTGGCAGGTATCAATTTGCATGTGTATTTTCCTTGCTAGATCTAGCATGCATGGTATTGCATGTGGTTTCTTGTTGCCTTGGCATGGGTTTTCCTAGGTGTGACAATGTTTTCAGCCTAGCCTATCCATTTCCGAATAGCCATGGCATTATGGAGTTCTCATGTTTTGGTTTAGTTGGATTTCCATATGGATTCGAAGCTGAGTGGGGTGGATCTCCGAATTGATATAGCACATGGCCTAGTGATGCATGAATGAGAATTTGGATCACGGTAAGAAACTAGCCTAGTAACCCTTGAGCCACTGTGGGTTTTAGTAAATCCAAGATTGTGTTGCCTCAGTGGGCCTAGGAATCCTCGACAGGTGAATGGCAGGATATATGGTAAATCCTTCTCCATTAAGGCTTAAAAATTGTGGGTTTGGGATTGGTAAATCTTGGACAGTATGTCTTGGTTTAGGGCCTAGTGACCTCTAATTTGGACTGTGGGTTGCGGTAAAGCCTAAGATACTAGGAGAATAGAAAATTCCTCATGGTTTAGGCGAAGAGAATCTAATGATATCCATGCTTTTGTTGGTCTAGTGATCGGATTTATATCATGGTAAAACATGGTTTATGATTGACGAGGGTAAGGTGGTTTAGCCCAGGGATTCCCTGGTTGGTTTTTTGGTTTGAGTCACACATTCATGCTTGGAATATGGCATGGGATTGATTGGCTGAAGAGATATTTGGCTCAGCCAATCTATGGTCGAGTGGAACATGGAAGTCCCATTTCCGACTGGTTTTTACCCTCATTAATGAGAAGCTCATTCCTTTGGTATTTGGTATGAAAATGTGCTAATTATTATGTGGATTTCATTGATTGTTATATCCAAGGTATCTTTTTTGTTATTATGCTGGTTATAAGCTTGTATTTTATTAGTGATGATGTATGGCTCTATCTATGTTTTCGCCTATAAATTAATCTACAATGTATCTATGGTCAAATATATTGTGTTGCAGCTTATGATGTAAGGGAACAATTCTTCTTAGCGATTCTCAGATAATTTTTAGATCCCCATGTTTAATTATGTTGTTTAAACCTGTAGATGCAATGTTTGTGACATGTTTGACGAAATTTCTGTCACGACTGGGTAGGGTTAGATGAGTTCTTGATGATGTGATTTCTTCCACACATTTATTTTAATGTTATTTAACATCCCCTGAAGTTACAGGAAGTTATGGGTAGTGACCTGGGCTCGGGGGCTGAAAATGTGGCACAAATCCCAGAGTTATGGACACATAATTGAATGTTTGGGGCCCTATCCACTACCTTTCCAAGGCTATCCCATGGATAAGGGAATATAACTGCTCCATTTCCCTTACATGCCCATGACTAAGCCTCAAATGGGTTAAAAATAAATTCCCCCTCAGGGAACAGGGCCCTAGAAAGTTGTGTTACCTCCTAGAGATGTTGTTGATGATGTGTATGGTGTGGTTGTCTTGTTTCCGTTGGTTCCAATTCCTTAATGTCACCTAGGAGGTTTAATCTCATATTATTAGCCTCTCATCACATGTTTATCCCGGTTGGCTGGTTACTTGGGTAGATGTGGGAAGGGGGTGTTACAATTTTATACCTCCATTATCAGTCATTAACGTAAGTCTTCTACCAAGGAGGTAATGCCTCCATATTTTTAATGCATGGATAATGGTGGCTAGATCCAAGTCATGGGTCACATAATTGAGCTCATGTTCATTCAACTTTCATGAATCATAGAAAACAACTTGTCCTTCCTGCATTAAGAATTCACCTAGCCCTTATTTGCAAGCATTGGTGCAACCTACGAAGTCCTTTTTTGAGTCGATGATCTTTAATTCTGGTGCATTGGTGAGTAGCTGTTTCAAATGATCAAAACTTGATGCTCATTCATCCATCCATTCAAAATTCCTACCCTTTTTCTGTAAGGCGATGATTGGATGGACTATCTTGGAGGATTTTTTAATAAATCGCCTATAGTAACCAACCAATATTATGAATGATGTTACCTTTGTTAAATTATTTGGTGTTGGTTACTCCATTATGGATTTAATATTTTCTAGATCTATTTCTATCCTATCCTTGGAGACAATGTGTCCAAAATAATGAATTTTTGATTGTAATAAATCACACTCACTAAACTTTGCATAAAGATTATGTTCCCTCATTAGTTGTAGTATTGTTGCTAAGTGTTCTTCATTTTCGTCCTTGATTTTTGAATAGACCAATATGTCCTTGACAAAGACAAACACAAATTTATCCAGATAAGGATGAAACAAATTGTTCATTAGGCACATGAAATTGGCAAGGGAATTTATAAGCCCAAAGGGCACCACCACAAACTTGTAATGCACATACCTTATTCAAAGGTTGTCTTATGGAAATCTTCCTCCTTGATACACACTTGATGATATCCTAATCTTAAATCAATTTTGGAGAAGACCGATGCTCCTCTCAATTATTTGATTAAATCATCAATCTACGACAAAGGATATCTATTTTTGATGGTCACCTTATTCATTTTCATGTAATAAATGAATAATCCAAGCATCCCATATTTTTTATTTACAAATAATATTATTTCTCCCCATGGGGACACACTTGGTATGATGTAGCCCTTATCAAGCATCGCATTTAATTATAATTTAATTTATACCAGCTGAGAAGTACTCATCCTATAGGGCTCCTTGGAAGTTGGTGTTGCTCCTAGCATCAACTCGATAGAAAAGTATACTTTCCTATGGGGGGGAAACCAGGGATGTATGGAGGAAATACATCTACGGATTGTTGTGGAACAAGATATCTATCCATGACCTCCTTGTCTTCTTTCCCTACACTGTTGTTAGCTTCTGCATTACTAGAAATGTGTATGGAAAATAATGGTACGCTTTTTTTTGTGGTTGCACTTAGCTTGCATAAATATGATTATTCTCACTAAAGTAGGTTTTGTTTTGCCTTATAACATTCTTCTTTCCCCATGGCCTCGTTTAGGAATTCAATAGCCTTCTTGTAACAATATACTTTTGTCTGATGGGAATATGACCAATCCATACCCAATATCATATTATATGCACGTAATGGAAGAAAATTAAGGTTCACTATGGTTTTCATGCCATTGAGTTCAAATGCACAAGATTTCACCCATTAGCTTGCTCTTTTTTTCCATATGGCTATTTGAACCAGCCACACTTCTACATGGGTTCTTGAGTTTTTTGGAAATGATCTACAAGCTTAGGGCTAATAAAACTGTAATTGGAGCTAGGGTTAATTATAATAGAGACAACTGGATTACAAACATTACCTTCCATTTCAATGCTAGAGGCCTGATGGTCAATCTGTTTGTTGTCCATGATGAAATATATCCTGGGTATACTCTGGGCTCCATTCCCCACAGTATGGGCTTCTTGTATGTTGTATATTTGTGGCCTTGAATCCTTCCATTGTGGGAAATATATCTTATGGTTATTTCCTCCACATGTCTAACATTGCAATGATTTCTTATCATCCAATATATTTTTTCTTCCTATATGTTGATGCACATGCCCTTTTTTAGTTGTTTTGAAATTTGGTTGAGGTCAACCTATACTAGTTGAGGATGCACCTTCCTTTTTACCTGTAGCTTTCATTTTCCTTCCTTTCTTATGCCATATTTATTTATACTTCCTATTTTTTTTTGCTTCCACCTACCCTTAAATTTTGTCCCGCATCTCAATTTCTCATAACAACTCCTCAATTTTCTAATGGCATCATCTAATGTCCGAGGTTCATCAAATTCAATATAATTCATGAAATACTGGGGTATCCCACTGATAAACCTTTGGAATTTGTATTTCTTCTCCTTCAGGTAGGGTAAATATCGCAACATCTCTAGAAATTTTGTGACGTATTCATCATTTGACATTTGTCCCATCCTGAGCTCATATAACCCCTTTGAGTTGCTATCAAAATATCTCTTTTACTGGTATTTTTTCTGAAACATCTCTTCAAATTTACACCAACTCAGATATTCTTCTTGTATATTTTTCACATTTTTCACATCTTCCCCCCATATATCAACTTTTTCCTTTAAGCTAAACGTGGAAACCTCGCATTCATGTTCTTATAATAAATGTAAATTTTGAAGAACTTCCTCATTTTGAACAACCGAGCTTCTGCATTTTAGGATTTTATCATTTCTCCATCAAAGATAGGGGGTTTAGCATTATTGAATTCTTCTTACATGTGATATTCCTCCTTCCCGTTCTGACAACGATGATTCCTCTCACGATAATCAAAATGTTTTCTGTGTGCTAGCTCCACTCTTGGGGGTACTTACTAGAGTACCTCCTCTCATTGTATCATCACTTTCCCATATGTGTTTCTTCCAGGATTGGATTCCATCTACTCCATTTGTCTCTTCTTCCACTTCCCTGTGTCTATATCTATTTTTAGGACTAGCCCTCAGTCCATATTTCCCTTCCCTCTGCAATTCTGACAGGATTTATAAGATAGAAAAATTGAATTATGCTTTCCTTTCTTATGCCTTGAATAGTATTTCATTGTTGGTTTTGTAACTTCTTAGTTCGAAATTCAGACTCCTCAAGGTGTCTACCCAATCAAGAGATTCTCCTTCGCCTCGCTGCTCAACTAACCTCTCCCATCCGATTGATCTTTCTTCTAAATCATGATGGGATATGTCAGAGTTGTACTCAACCATCTTGTTGTTCATTTCCTTGTCCTATTGGTTCATGTGATGTATTAAAATCAAGGCACACAACTATTAGTTACATTAAATAGAGGTGCAACATACATATTCCATCTATACTTACAACTGTTAATACTAACTCGCACACATATACATATATGATCACATTAATCCAATAATATAATTATTTATTATTATTATTATTATTATTTTCATCTCGAGGTCTAGTGTTGAAACCTTGCACTGATACCACCTGCAGCATACCCCCTTACAGTCCTGAACTTGAGGGGGTGTTAATAGGTAGACCTGACTCCCAAGGTGTGATTAATAGAATGGGATCTAGAAATTTATTTCCTAGTGTGTTTACTTATTTTTGAGTGCATGGAATCGTATAGTCCTCCTCTTTTAGTTGGTTCTCTTTTATGCCTAGGTGCTCCATTTTATAACATCTTACCTTGAATATCTTAAATTTGGGAATTCTCGATTATGATTTCCACACCCTACTACTAGGGGTTCAAGGTACAATTATGTGATGAAACCTTGTGCCTACAATTCTCACTCAACTGTGAGTTAAATTGGATACATTCTCAACACTTAGGCACTAGTATAAACTATTGGAAGTTCCCCCCTAGCTATTCATTGTCCGCTGGAATATTAGGTCTAAATACTTCCCTGCATGTATAATCCTGTTACTTAAACAAGATTGTAAACCTTGAATACAAGCATGGAATATACACAATCCATATTAAAACTAGGCAGTGGTTCTATTTGTGAGTCTAGTATCCCTTGGATTTAATTATTTAGGGCTCAACAACAATAATTCAATTTATTATTAATTTATCTAGGGTATTTAATACTCTGGTAGCTAATAGACTACTAGTTGAGTCTATGCATGGAAGGTTTCTCTTATTTTAGGTGTTGGCTTTGGAGAAATGGGTCAAGTTTGATAGTTAGTGCATGAAGTGTATGATCCTTCTTCTGAAATTATAAACCCCTACACTATTGAAATAAGGATGCCATACTAGACTTGAACCTACTCGACTACAAATTCTCTTGATACTTTATATAGCTAGACCCAGTCCTTTTAGAGAAATTAGTAGTAGTTAGGAATTTTTACTACTTGTAATGGTATCATCGCACTTGATAAGAACAATTACACCGATGAAATATAAAAACTACCCCAAAGCAAAGTAGTTTATTTCCAGGGAAACTATAACACTTATTTTTATTTTCTATCAACAATTTAGACTTTTGGACAATGATCTCATCCATGGTCACATGTTTTAATAGGAATAAAATCCTTCATTGTAGTGGATCCACTCTACCTGTTAAGGAAACTTGTAACAATCATTTTTTAGTATGTAACAAAATCAACATAAATCAAAGAAAATAAACTCGGGTTTTTCTTCATCTAGAAACATTATTCATGATGTGACCGTGGCATGAATAATTCTATATACCTGTACTACTAAGTATTTCCTCAATTAAAATATGCCTCATGAGGTGAATGTAGTTTTTATATGTTGGAAAACCATTAAGGATTCTCAATTACACTAGTGGCATTTCATTCTCATGACTTATAAAATGCTACCATGCTTAGTCTACATGCTAATGTTGTGTGTATAGGATAATTTCTTCTACAAGTAGATGAATAAAACAATTTTCAGGGATAGGGGTATTTAAAAACAACAGTCGCAAATCCTATATAGAAGAAGCGCACTTTGTTGTTTCTCATAAATAATAGTACTTCACCATTGTAGTTCTTGCAGTTATTTATATGTAACACTACATCATGTCTGTGTGGTGTATTAAATGACATGTTGTTGTAACTATACATCATGCCTTGTTAGAGTTAACAATGGAATAACATATATTATCCTATGGTGATTTTAACAATTACATATGACAATATTTTTCAAAAATACAATATGCTTATGCGATGAGACAAAACATTGTTGGAATATCAGTAGGTGACAAGTTAACAATGACATCACATACACTAGCATATGATGAGTTAAAAAAATTACATATGTATAAGAAAACCAAAAATTGTGTAGTAATTAGCAAGGGCATACATCAAAACCTATGAAAGACAATGATAGGAACAATGGTACAATAGATGGCATGAGTTAAGTTTGTTTCATAACACAAACAATTCTAATGAAGATACCATCAAAACACTAGATGTCATTCCTGTGAAATTTTCATTTCATGCAACAAGCACTAGGATACTAGCTTGAAGTAAGAAAACCATGTAAGTGCTATACATGAGGTATTTTGAAGTGTCAAATCATTATCTTGATACCTAGTGGCCCATACTTAAGCTGACATGAGATCTTTACAGATCTTGCATCATGTCAATATCAAGGAGGTATGTATGTTGTTTGATTGTGGCATGTATAACTATCCAACTTGTGGAAGCTTATGATTTAACAATAATGTCTAAACATACAAAATTTTATTTGGAAAGTCACATACATGACTACATATTATATCCATTAGTTCACTCCTTTAATTAACAATAATGCCTAAACACACAACATTACAAGCTTGTAACCATGCAAAAATAGGTATGTTGTGACCAGTTCAGACGTATTTGGGCATCATAGTCAATAAGACACTCAAAAATATGTGACTTGGAATGGGAATTGGGATAAGGTTCATAATTATCCTCCCAAACATTGACATACTACCAACCATGCATCTATCACCCCTTAGATTGTGAAGTCTATCACAATGACCAAACCACTGATACACTGGGGATTCCAAAGGTTTGTCCAACCTCCACCCTTTTGACATAAATATATTCAGTTGTGAGATTATTTAGGGATTACAAAGGTAAACCTCCTCCATCCATCAACCAATGAGAGACTACATAGATGAAAATATCCATCCTCACTTGATTCAGGGATTCCAAATATTTGTCTCCACCCCGAGATTTGATAATTTAGCAACTTAGGAAAAATTTCTGTCCATTGGAAAACCTTCCTCATAAAGAAATACCCCTACCATCCCTTCGAAGAATTTAATTTGTTCAAGGAAAAATATAATTTTTAAAGTGAAACCCACATGTGAAAAAAAGTACAAGTCGACCTCGGGAAGGAAAAACCACCTCGTCAACCACATACAAATACATATCAGGTCACATCACTTAGAGGATATCATCACACATCACATATTCTCTCTCTTGATCTGATTGGTTCATTCAAGTCTAAAATTGCAGAGTTGAAGTTCACACATGCGAGGAGAAGAGAGAAAATTCTATTTTGGTGTGTTGGCTTATGTTTGGGGACTATTTGACCAATGTTGACTATGGAGATTTTGATTTTGTTTGACCAAACAATTGATCTGTTTTGGAGGCTATGTTGAATGGAAGGTTGAGAATTTTTTTTTTAAAAGTTTGACCAACGTTGATTGAAGTTCTACAGCTAGGGTCTTCGTAGGTCAAAGGGTTGACTTTAACTGATTTTTGTGAGGCTTTTGTTGACTATTTTGACTTGCGTTGACTAATTTTTGAAGGACGAATTTGATGCTTCTGTGAATGAATATTTTGGAGGCACTTTGACCATTTAATGTTGACTAATCAGGGCTACTACTACTACTGTTGACTTTGAATAGAATTGTATATTTGACTTATTGACCAAATTTGACTTTTAAGCTCATATTTTGGATATTGGTTGGTTGATTGTTGGTTAAGTCAAATATTTAAATTTGAATCATTATTGATGAATTGGAACATTGTGTCTCTCTACTAAACATTTGATGATAATCTAATAAAATAAGAATTTCAAAAGGGTTTTCTCCCTTGTGGGGTTTTTCCCTGGACTTTGACCAAATATTTTGTCTCTTGTTATTGCTATTGGCTATATTCTATTGTGGATTGGATTTATTGTTCTATCTACAATTTCTTACTATCATAGGAATATTTGATTTAATTGGAAAAGTGATTGCTAATTGAAGAAGAATTGTCGTAAGAGATTTTACTAAGCATAAAACATTGGAAAATTAACAAGATTGCTACTACAATAACTCCAACTTGAGCTGGGAATCCATAGTGTGCTAAAATGAAATATAGTTTAGGGTAGTAAGAGACCTTTGTCCATTATTCAATGAGGGACTCCAGAGAGGAAAACCTCCACCCTCAGTTAACCCAATGACCCCAGAGGTCCAAGCAGTAACTCTAGGTAACAAAAAAGAAGGGATCAAAATTTATTGTACAATGGTATGATACATGAAAATTAACCCAGGTGTTCTAAAACTCAACCTACTGGAAATTAACTAAGCCAAAAAACATGGCTACAAGTTCCCACCCTCTGAAAATTAAGGACATGTTGAAATCTATCTCTAACCATTCTATGTACAGAAAGGACATGGCTTCAAGGTTATTTCCCTCTGAAAGTCAGAGACAATCAAGTCATAATTTTACTGAAATTTCATTCTGTGTAAAAAATGTATGAATGCCCCATAACCCATTTTACATATATTTATATAAGACAATAGAAAATAGTGATAATGTTAATTTTAGATAATCATGGTATGTTCTATGCTTAATGTAATTTACTTCAATATTTCTTGTAGGCCCAATTAAAATTAGAAATCACATAAACATGAAAGTAAATGCTGATAGAACATACTAATATATCAATAGAAGACAAGCCAAAATAATATATCATAATTTGTAATTCTTCTTGTCCAAAAAATAGAGAGAGAAATGTTTGTTACATCAGTCAACAAGATGCCCTAGCCAGCAAAGAATTTTGTTGGTCAAACAAGCTCTTCCAACCTCTCGGAGGTTCAATCAAACACATAAAATATCAACCTTCCTTCAGTGTCACACACGCCTCAAAAATAATCTCCCAAAACAGTCAATGTTGTGGTCAACTATGGTCAATGTTGCGGTCAAAGTCAACGTTCAACATCGATTTTTGTGCCCTCTAATTTGGCCTCCAAAAATAAAAAAATTTGTAGTCAAAATGGAGTCAAGGCTTGAGGGTTGACCCAAAGTCAACGCTATCCAAAAATCCCAAAAAACGGTTTGTAGATTTTCGACATCCATATTCAAACGTGGGAGGGAGAGAAGCCTCTTCTAGGCTGTATGAACCAATCAGATGATGAGGAATGTCTATGATGAGATGATGATGCAATGAGCATCATCTCTCTCCAATTTATATCCATAAATGAGGGTGTGTGACACATATTTTGGGGCTTGTGAGGCTACATTACAATTATGGCCGACCATGACAATTTTCACATGTGTGGAAAATAAAATCAAAACATAAGTTCTACTGATCCAAACAGGATGATCTTTAGATCAATCTTGCACCTCTCCGAAAGAGGAAACCAAAAAAAATATCATCATCATTATATGAGCAATGTAACATGGAGTTTGGACCTATTTTCCCAAAATTAACACTCCCTCTCAACTATGGAGAACTCCATCTGTCCACCTGTGTGATCCTCTCATACATTACCATAGTGTACTATCATATATCATCCCAAACTCCTGTGTCATATTGTTGTAACATGCTTTGTTGGATCTTTTATGTGAGTCACAAAGACACCACACTCTGCTGACCCGAAGTCAGCTTAGAGGTTAAAACCTCAATGGGACTCAAGAGAGTCACATACTGACCCAAAGTCAGTTTAGAGATAAGAAACTCATTAGAATTGATCCTAGATCAAGGTGTTGGACACATACAATCCTAGACATAGAGAGTACGACAATCCCCGATGCGTCTTTCGTTCATGCTATCTGTTTTTATCCACATTTCCCATCTCATTGGCCAAATGAGAGGTACTTCCCATGAGTCTAAAATTCCATGGGTAGGATGCATTCGGGGAATAGATAAAAGAGAGGGAGAACTAACTCAATATCATAACGGTGAGGAAGAAGCACACTAACAAAGTTTGGTGAACCTAGCCCTGTGGTTTCTTATAGATCCAAGAAGCTATCCCCATGCCCCCTGGAGCTCTTAGAGCTCATAATCCAACTCAGGCAGGACCCACAGAATAGGGTCTGTCCACAATACCAAGATTCTCATGGACGGTTAATAATTTGACCTTCCCAAGGGCTTCGTGAGAATATTCGCGACCTGCACATTAGTCCCAATGTGATGGAGCCTCACGACGCCTCGCTGTACCATGTCCGAACAAAGTGGTACCTAATATCAATATGCTTGGATTGGTCATGGAACACGAGATTTTTAGAAAGAAGAATCCCACTTTGGTTATAACAAAGGATAATGATGGTATCTAGCACATGTCCAAACATATCACTGAAGATATTTCTCAACCAAGAAACTTCACAATAAGCCATACTCGCTGTAATGTATTCGGCCTCGACAGTGCTCAAAGAAACTGATTTATGCTTCCTACTCATCCAAGATATCGAAGCAGAACCAAGAGTGAAGAAATATCTAGATGTGCTCTTACTATCCACCACATTGCCTTCCCAATTAACATCGATATATCCATGGAGTCTCATACTCCCGACAGTGTATCTCAACCCATGGTTGATTGTGCCCTGAAGATATCTCAAGAGATTATTGGCACCAATCTAGTGAATGTGATGAGGGTCAACCATACATTGACTCAATGTGTTCACTACAAAACATATGTCTAGACATGAGTTCACTAAGAACATCAAGGCCCCCACGAGTTGACTATACTTGGCAAGATTTCCCAACTCAGGTCCAACATCACATCCACAAAACTTCTTAAAGTTGAGTTCCATCGGAGTAGTCACGAACTTGCAGTCCACCATACCAAATCTCTCCAATAGCTTCACAACATATTTTCCTTGAGAAAGGAAAATCCCACCTAGCCTTTGCTAGACCTCCAAGCCTAGGAAATAGTGCAGCAGTCCTAGGTCCTTCATCTCGAACACGGAAGCTAGCTCCCTCTTACATTGATGAATGAGAGGGTTAACACCTGTCAGGAAGAGATCGTCCACACAAAGAACCATAATGAGAGGAATTTATTTATAAACCTTAAAATAAAGGTTTGGATCAGCATCACTTCGAGTGAAGCCCAACTTCATCAAGTAGCTATCGATTCTCTCATACCAAACCCTGGGGGCTTGCTTCCACACATAGAGGGCTTTCTTCAACCTATATACATATGTGTCTCTATCTTGGACTTTGAGCCCCAGAGGTTGCTCCACATAAACCTCTTCCTTGATTGAACCATGTAAAAAGGAAATCCATATGATGGAGACTACATCATTGTGTTGTAGCAAGGGAAATGATCGATCATATGGTGGTATAGTGGGAAATAGGTGCAAATATATCATCATAATATATGCCTTCCTTTTGAGAGAAACCTTAGGAAACAAATCTTGCCTTGTACTTTTCAACACTTCCATCGGCTCCATGCTTGATCTTGTAGAACTATTTAGAGGTGACAATAGATTTGTCCTTTGGTCTTGGGACCACATCCCAAACATCATTCTTCATAATAGAATCATATTCCTCATGCATAGAATCCTTCCAAACTTGATGCTTTACAACTTCTTCAAAATTTCCAGGCTCAGATTGTATAATAGTACGCATGGCTGCTAGGTACCCTTGGTACCTATTTAGCTTCTTACTTTCCCTAAATGTTCCCCTTGGAGCAATATGTCTCTCGAAATATTTGAGAGTGTTTCTTAACCATGAAGGTCTTATTTTATTTGAAGAAAGTGGATCTATAGGATCCATTGGATCTTCAACATCGGGTATCTGTTCAACTTTCGGTTCTTCTTGCCTTCTAGCTTCTTCTTCTTATTCTTTGTAATTCCTTTGAGATAGGAAGATTTATAACCTTCCTGAGGGCAACATATAAATCGTGATGACATCATGGCAGATATATACTTCTCTTTGACCAACCATATAGATTCTATATGCCTTCGAGGTTTCACTGTAGCCCACAAAAATTCCCTTATTCCCAGAAGCATCCAGCTTGCTCCTTTTTTCTTTCGGCACATGAAAATAAACAGGACTTCTAAAAACTCTAAAATGAGAGACATCGGGCTTCTTACTAGAGAATACTTCTTCGAGGGTTTTGGAGTCCAATTTAGAATGTGGGTGTCTATTTTGGACATACATAATGGTGTTGGAAACTTCTCCCCATAGAAACTTCGAAAGACCTTGTCCATAAAGAATGGCACGGGAAAATTCCAAAATGGTTATATTCTTCCTTTTAGCAACACCATTTTGTTTAGGAGTGTACATAGTGGTGGTCTCCCTCTTAATGCTAGCTTCCCTACAATAGTCATTGAATTCATTTGACTCATACTCAGTCCCATTATCGGTCCTCAAAATTTTTATCTTCTTCCCTATTTGATTTTCAACCAAGGCCTTGAAGGTACAAAACCACTTGAATACTTCGTTCTTCAGGAAATATATCCAAGTCTTGCGTGATAACTCATCTATAAAAGTGATATAATATAAGAATCCTCCCAAGTATGTTACAAGAAGCATACTAGATAGATCAGAATGTATCAATTGCAGAACATTGGATGTCTTTGTGACACTTGAGGGGAATGGTCCCCTTGTATGCTTTCCTTCAGCACAACCCTGACATACACCTTCATGATCATCTTTAAAATCATACATCCTTGTCACCACCTTCCTTACTTCAGGAAGGTCTTTGAAATGAAGGTGTGCAAACCTTTGGTGCCATAGCTCGGATTGAAGGGTTGTGTCATGGCCCCCAACAGACGTCCTCCAACTTGATAGAGCATATAAACTCTAAAACCAATAGTGAACTCTTATTTGAAGCTCCTCTTCTAAATGCGTACCTTTCCATTGATGAATTCCACCTTGAATCCTTTGTCTTCCATTACCGAGATAGACACTAGATTCTTCTTTAATTCAGGTACATAAAACACATCTTGCAAGCAAAGGACTTGACCTTGATTTCGATGAAGGGTCACAGTGCCTGTCCCTTTCACGGGATAGGTGGCATTGTCTCCAAGTATAATTTACATATTAGTATCCTTTTCAATAAAATGAGAGAGGGATTCATTGTATCCAATGAAATGCCTTGATGCACCACTAAAAATCAACCAATTATCGAGTGTATCAAAAGGAGATGCAGTAGTGTTAAACGTTATTTTTTCACCATGACATTTGACTGTCCATATAGGTTCATCACTACATATATTGTGCTCCATTAGAAGTCAAAAACCCTAGTGTTCCCAAAACAAGTCTTGGAATTGGAGAAAAGCTTATTAAAACCCTTAAAAGTCTAACTCCACAATTTTCCTAGCTCTTTCCTGCGGATCCGCAAACAGACCCCCGTAAAGAGTCAAATAAAGGAAAAAGTAAGTTCTAGAAGCCTAGCGGGACGAATATTCCCCCAACTGGAAGCTTCTAAATGTGCGATCAGTTCGAGCTTTATCCCTCCACTCATGGAGCTCTATCCCTCCACTCATGGAACTTATCCCTTGGTCTATGGAGCTCAAATCCCTTCATGAGAGGAATGCATCCCCCTGTTCATGGAACTGAAACTACCTCCATTTCCCTATAAATTGAGCTCATCTTTTAGTCTCAAGGCTAGATTGTACCTTATATATGGTAATTGCTGAAGAAATTCTCCAAAGAGAATACTCTCTATACTAGTTGTTATTGGTATGAGAATGATCACACACTCATGCCCATAACTTCATGCTAGTTCAAAGAGAGGAAGGCTTGTCAATCTGAAGGAGGAACGATTGTTCATGACCCAGGGAGGAACTTGTATGACATCAAGGCATCAGGTTGTAAAGTTACTCCTTTCATTCAAGATAACACATATGGATCTCCTTTTCTCATGGAGTTGTTCTTGTGTCTATTTGAATAATTCAATACTTGGATTCCTTGATCATTGAGTTAGATTAGCTATTCTCAATTATTATATGTTTCAAGTGCTTTTAATTCTTTTGTTTGTCTTTGATTGCAGGTTCTACTTACTGAAGAAGCCTCTTTGGAGCGACTAGATAAAACACTGCACCGAACATTGAGTTTCAAGGTAGGGGCATGTCCTCTTTATTTGTTTATAATAATTATGAATTGCAAATGATCTAGAGAAAATGATTTATGAATGGATGTTTGTTTCTATCTATCCGTAGGATACTAGGGAGATTTCTCTTGTCCATAAGAGGGATTTATCCACATAACAAGCAAAGAGGGAAGATGTAAGAATATATTAATTTTTCCTATCAACAACATTAGATTCATCATACATGGAATTCCTTGATTCTGAAAGGTTTCCCATTTCCACTTCGATCAGAGGGAGCCTTCCTCTTTCCTTTGAACCTTTTGTTCCTTTGATTTCCATTCCCCCCGAATTTTTTGTTTCCATCATCTCTATAAGTCCCTTCCATTGGGGCACTCTCTTGCATAGTGACCAAACTTGTTACGAGTGTAACATCTTCCTTTTCTTCCTTTGGTACCCATTCTTCCATGGTTTTGATTTCTTGGACCACCATTGTTCCTCTTCTTTGCATGAGTGGTGAAGGAAGTAGGGTCACCTCCATTCCCATTTGAGGGATGGTCTCTCTCCATCATCCTTGTTTCCTCTTGAGTGCATCTTGTCAACAATTCATCAAAATAAAGAATCACATTGTTATTAAGAATCATAGTATTAATTGTTGGACATTGGGTTCAACGCTCCTCGTGTGTTTAGCGACATGGACTAACTGCCTCTCATGGATCCTAACTATGGCGATTGTAGCGGAGACTAATGTCCATGGGTTTTGTTCTAATGGAAATCATGATTCCAACAAGTGGTATCAAAGCGGCAGGTCTCGAGTTCGAAACTCACCTGGCTCGCGTTGGGGGGGAGATTGTTAGACATTGGGTTCAACACTCCCCGTGTGTTTCGCGACATGGACTAACTGCCTCTTGTGGATCCTAACTCTGGCGATTGTAGCGAAGACTAATGCCTGCAGGTTTTGGTCTAACGACGATCGTGATTCCAACATTAAATACATACTAGTCTTGGGGCAGTCCTCCAACAGTTAAGAGATCATTCCTGATTTCTGTGAGCCTCATAAAATAATATTAAATGGATTCTTATTTTCCCTTATTGATATTCTTCTACTTGTTCTTGAAAAAGAGAACTTGATTAGCATTTCTAGCCCTGAACATGCTAACCAACTTATCATACATCTCTTTAGATGTTCCCAACTCAGAGATATAAGAAACCAAGTGCTTATGTATAGAATCCATGATAATCATCTTTGCCTTGATTTCCACTTTTCTGTACTTTTTCTTTGTGGCAGCCAGTGCATTTGATGGAGGCTCAATTATCTTCCCTTGCACATAATCCATGACATCTTGATCTTCCAATACCAAATCCAAAGAAATTCCAAGCATGATAATCAAACTTATCAGTCAGCTTATCATCAAACTTGAAACCCTTGTAGGTTGAGGAGGCCATTGGTCCTTGATATGACAAATTCTTCGGTGATTTCTTTTCACACTAGCTTGGGATTTGTATTCACCTTAGCTCTAATACCATGTTAATTTTAGATAACCATGGTATGTTCTATGCTTAATGCAGTTTACTTCAATATTTATTGTAGGCCCAATTCAAATTAGCAATCACATAAACATGAAAGTAAATTATGATAAAACATAATAATATATCAATAGAAGACAAGCCAAAATAATATATCAGAATTTGTAATTATTCTTTTCCAGTAAATATAGAGAGAAATGTTAGTTACAACAGTCAACAGGATTCCCTAGCCAACAAAGACTTTTGCTGGTCAAACCAGCCCTTCCATTAGGGGAATTTTGAGGTCTAAAATGGGCCTCCTAAGAAAAATGTACAACCAAAATAAAATTTATAAGAAAAAATAGGATTCAAGATGATGATGTCAACCATGGGGGATGATTCACCATTTTTAAAGTAAAAGGGTAAAAAGATTAAAAAATAATGAAATATTAAAACTACTTTTTCAACTCGTATTTTCAACTTATCCTCCCAAAGTTTTTACTCAAATTTTGAGCAAGAGTACTCGTTGGATGAAAAATTTAATTCCTCATCCAAGGAGTACCCATGTTGCATACTTTTGATGGACCCTAGTATGCGAAAAATGAGAAATACATGAAAAAACGTGATTGCAATCATGTTTTTCATGTATTTCTCATTTTTCGTTTAGCAGGGTCCATCGAAAGTATGCAACATGGGTACTCTTTGGATGAGGAATTAAATTTTGCATCCAATGATTACTCCTGCTCGAAATTTGAATAAAAAAATTGGGATATAAGTTGAAAATACAAGTTGCAAATTAGTTTTTTTCTTTTTTCCCTCTAAAATTTGATGATGTCATCAAATCTTACTTTATTATTTCCACTATTATTTTACAATTTCTTTAGGAGGCCCATTTTAGACCTCAAAATTCCCCTAATGCAACCTCCCTAAGGTTCAATCAAACACATACAAGATCAACCTTCCTTAAGTGTCACACACACCTCAAAAGTCATCTCCCAAAACCATGAACACAGGTCAAACTTCAGTCTACATTGTGGTCAATAGGTTGCGGTCAAAGTCAACGTTCATCCTTGATTTTTGTGCCCTCTGTTGTCGCTCCTAGAGACAGCCTAGAGTTGTGATAGACCAGTGCCTAGGAAATCTTACATAGCAAGGAGCATATGGTATAACAGAGGGAGTTATGGAGTGTGGAGTCGCCATCTAGCACTTAGGCTTCTTGAGAAGAAGAGGATGGAAAGTCTTCTATAGACACTTCAGGGATTTCAGAGTGAACTGATTTTCTTTCCCTCCAATTTCTTCTATGTACGATCCTTTCGGGGTCAGACACTAAAGGTGTCTTTGGCTGAGACGTATCTGACCTCAGGTGTGGCTTACGAGGAGCCAGGACTGCAAATGAATTTATCTAATCACCAATGTGGAGTCGCCAAGGTGAGGGATCTACAACTCTCAACTCTCCATACTCACCTACTTGAAGAGTGAATTAGATTTTGTCGAGGCCCAGGGATTTAAATTTTCTCAACTTCGTTCCCTGGCAACGGTGCCAAAAAGATCTAAAACTCAGAATTTTTGCAGTCAAATTAGAGTCAAAGCTTGAGGGTTGACCCAAAGTCACCACTATTCAACGCTATCCAGAAAGCCCTAAAAATAGTCCACAGATTCCGGCATCTAGATTCCCATGTGGGAGGGAGAGAAGCCTCTTCTAGGTTGTATGAACCAATCAGATGATGAGGAATGTGTGTGATGAGATTATGATGAAATGGGCATCATCTCTCTCCAATTTATATCCATTAACGAGGGTCTGTGACACATATTTTGGGGCTTGTGAGGCAACATTACAATTCTGGCTGACCTTGACAATTTACATATATGTGGAAAATTAAATCAAAACATAAGTTATGCTCATCCAAACAAGATGATATGTACATCAATCTTGAATCCAACAAAAATATCATCATCATCATATGAGAAACGTAACATGGAATTTGGACCTAGTTTCTCAAATTAACAGATAAGAATAAAAATCATAGTCATGGCTTATATTATGTTATTCAAGATCATGCATGGAATTCAACATGGTTCCAAAAACACATTTCCTATTGGACTATTCCATATAATATAGATTCTAATTGGATGCAGAAACTGTGAGATTCTAATGTGGTAAACATCAAGGGGAAGTTTCGGAAAGGTCTTAGTGACCCACTTATGGTGTTGTGACCTTCAATATTATGTAGGTTTACCCTGTTCTCCTCGTGGTTTAGATCCCATGTTTCTGAATTTCGTGTGTTTTCCCTCCACTGCAAAAAATTCCCTTGTATATGTTCTTCAAACCTCCCTTTCCATTGCCTTTTTTCTCCCTTTTTCCTTCTTTCCCCACTATTCTCTTCTCTCTTATTTCTTTGTGCCCTCCTATCTGGAATTTCTCTCTTTTTCTACTCGTTGAATGTTTCCATGGTTAGTTAGATTCTATCCTCTTTGGAACAACAAATATTTCCCTCTTGTTCCTCCTAGACCAACCATTGTTGATCAACCTTGTAGGCCAATCAGTGTTATGCCAGTTGGCCTCCTTTTTCCTTCCTTTCCTACCATATGTCTTCTTTCAAGTACTTGTACTAGAACAAATAGAGTGTGATAAAAAAATATCCTCATCCATGTGCCAACAATCATGTAGGTATGTCTGTGTGTGTGTGCTTTTAATGTTTTTCATAAAGTTCACAATAGAGAAATACATATATTTTCTTTAAATTTACAGTAGCCATATATATATATGCTCACAATAGCCATATAAGGTTTAAAAAATCCATATACATGCCTTTATATATTCACATTATTTCCAAACAACAATTACACATTTATATCATTTTTATAGACATTTGTGTGTCTGTGTATTACACTGATTACACCATTGCAAGACGACCACGAAAAGCATAGGTATATTTATCATCTTCAATATGAAAAATATTTACAATGACCGTACAAGTGCAAGGTGACCAAAAAAACATTTACACTATACACATGAGTGTACCAAGACCAAAAGCATTAGCACAATATCTAAATACTTGCAAAGTGACCGAGGTCATTACATTTATGGTCGTGGATGTAATCATTAGTCATTGTTGTTGCAAAAGTCTAGGCCTTAAGCCAGAGAAGGTAGTTGTCTCTTAAAACTAAGAAAAAGAAGAAATATATCCATAATATTTTATTTCTTTTATAGAAACTATTTCTTTTACTTGGAACACTATTATAGAAACTATTATTTTATGTGTCATTGGTTTCAAAGTCCTTTCATTTTAGATTCTTATGAGAAATCTTTTGAATATGATATTGAGGATTTGTGACTTATCCTTACTAAGCATTGTTTTCGTTGGGTACATACAAGGTGAGCAATTATATTTTTAGGTTGATTGGTTAAAAGGAAATAATCATATTAGACTTGTTTTTTGGTTTGAGAGGCACGTTGTTCCTTAATATGGTTTGTGTAAGGGAATATTTCCTTGTTTTATATTGCTTGAGTTAGTAATTTCACTAATGATGCTTCTATGTGGCAATAAGTAAGTTGTTGATGGATATGTCCCCACCACTTCTTGAACCCCTTGCAAAATCCATTCTTTGGACTTGATGTTGGAAGGAATTAACAAACTTGATTATATTAGATATATTATGGAAGAGGTAAACCAATCCTAACAAAATACATATATAATCACACTAGTACATATGGTCAATTTTCCGACACTTTAGTTCCGACACTTTTGAGGTAATGTCGGAAAGTTCCCCAATTTTTCTCAATTTTTTTAATCCATCCAACAACCGTCGCTCTAGCTACATTCTAAAATCATAGGAATTGCGACATTTAGGAAAATCATCGGAATACTGACGTTTCATGACAACGCATCGGAATTGCGACGTTTCAGAGACAAGTGTCGGTTTTGCAACGTTTGGAGACAAGTGTCGGTATTGCGACGTTTGGAGACAAGTGTTGGTATTGTGATGGTTTAGAGACAATTGTTGGTATTGCAACAGTTTAGGTCATAATCCTTGCTATTTCAACATTTGGTTCCTAAACGTTGGAATAGCGACGACGAAATAAACTTTTTGTAACAGCGGAATATTTTGTAATATTGTTTTTTTATTTTATCAATGTTTATAGGATTACAATAATATATTTGTTATTTGTTTATTAGGGTGATTTAATTAACCATTATTATTTTATCTATTACTATGTTTAAAGTGTTATGAAAACTATAAATTGTAAAGTTTAAGTCAAGCTAACAAATTTTTTTTTTAAAGTGTTATGAAAACTATAAAATTTAAAGTTTAGGTCAAGCTAACAAAAATAATAATATATTTGTTAAATTTAATTGTTATTAATTTCTCTTTAACTTATAACATGTTTAATCTTAAAAATGAATATATATATTATTAATATATTTAAAAAATTATGTCTTTAAATTTAATGAATGAATAAATTAGAAGTTTTATTATAACTTTCACATTACAATAATTATATTGTGATTACCCCACAAATTGTACCCCAATGTGGGTCCTCCCCACCTGCTTTGACATGGTGACAGATCACACTTTCAAGAGTTGCAACATGAATGTCACTCGCCTAGTGACTAACATGCGCGTCACCTTGGCAATTCACTTCAACATGACATTTTTCCTTCAATGTTACTTTTTGCACCAACCCAGTATAACCTCACATATAACCACGTCATGGTTGATGGTGAAGACTTTGTATCATAATTTTTATATGATGGATGTCATTCATTGTCAAAACACCCCTAATCACTTCCTTGAGGAAGCAACCACCATGGAAACCGTGTGCAACAAGAGCATTGGCACACAGCACATTCTCCATCGCAATTCCTAGTAGAGTGCAACACCCTTAAATCATGCATAGTGTGCCCGAATAATGGTAATGTGGTATCCCTTAGTCTCAAAAATATTATGAATTCCAATACTCTCATGTGGTTTTACCATGACCATGCAAAGTTATTTAATATCAACATCCCTTTTAGCTAGATCATATCATTTGGTGCAGGTTGCAATATGTGTCGTAAACTTGGTGATTCAGCTTCTCAGCGAAGGTATCTTGACCTTAAGGACTTGGCCTTCTAGCCATTCTCTGCCTTCAATAGCTCTCCCTCTCTAGCCTTCTGCTCAACCTTTCTATTACCCTCTCCTATATTCATGCATGTCATCCCTTCAACCTTTTTACAAGCTTCATATCCCAATTTCCTCTCCTCTCTTGCCTATTTCCAATTTACCTAATGCCAAATTCATCCCCCTCTTTGACTTCCTCTTCATCACCCCTCAAAATTTGTTAGCTCAACTAGGAAATCCTCATCCTCTTACCCATCCAAACACCTTCCCTTCCGCTAGTAGGCTTCTTTGATAAATCGTGACTTGTAGAAGATAGACCACCCCTCAACAAGGAAGAAGCAGAGGTCACCCCTCTATTACCGCTCTAACATCCAAAAATTTAGCTTCAACTTCTTAGTTGAGGTCCACATGCAAGCAAGAGATTCTTTTACTTTCCATGAACAGGTTATTCCTAAGCCATTCATGTGGGAGATTGAGTGAATTGAACCCATTATTCAATAAGAGCAACTAGGGAAACATGTTCGGGTGGGTTGGGTCGAGTCGGGTCATGTGAGGGTGCCCAGGGAAACGTGTTCAGGTGCATCGGGTTTGTTTGGGTCAAGTCGTGTGAGGCCGGCTGTATAAAAAATTCTAAGCTGTACTGACTGCCTGTGTGCCCTGTACTGCATGTTTGTGCGACTCATTTTTTTGTTTTCTCCCTTGTGCCTTCGACATTCGGGCAGGTGGGGTCGGGTGGGGTTGGGTTGTGTGAGGGTGGTTGTATCAAAAATTCTAACTTGTGACTGCCTGTATTTTTTTGGTTCGGGTCCTGTCGTGTCGCGTGAGGCTGCCCAAGGAAACACGTTTGGGTGGGTCGGGTCAGGTTGTGTTGTGTGAGGGCGCCCAGGAAAGCACGTTCGGGCGGTCGGGTGGGGTTGGGTCGTGTACGTGAGGGCACCCAAGGAAACGCGTTTATGAGGGTCGGGTTGGGTCGTGTAAGGGCACCTAAGGAAACGGGTTCGAAAATGTTAGGTCGGGTCACACTGTGTGAGGACGCCCAAGGAAATGCGTTCGGGCGGGTCGGGGTGGGTCAAGTCAGGTCGTGTGAGGGCGTCCAGGGAAACACGTTCAGGCGGGTCGGGTCATGGTGGGTGTGATCATGTGAGGGCGCCCAGGGAAACACATTTGGGTAGGTCAGGTCGGGTCGTGTGAGGGTGGCCGTATCAAAAATTCTAAGTTGTGACTGCTCATGTGCCTTGTACTGCACGTTCGTGTGACTCGTTTTCTATTTTCTCTTTCATGCCTTTGACGCTCGGGCGGGTCAGGTCGGGTCGGGTCGTGCCGTACTATAAGGATGCCCAAGGAAATGTGTTTGGGTGAATCGGGTCAGGTTGGGTTCTGTGAGGGCGCCTAAGGAACACGTCCTGGTCGGGTTGTGTTAGGTCATGTGGGGGCACCCATGTTCCTTGTGCATGTTTGTGCGATCCATTTTCCATTTTCCTTCTCATACCTTTTTTTTTGGGTCATTGGAAATGTCAGAATAGTGACGAAACTGTGTGAGGGCTAGGTTGGGTCGGGTCAGGTCAGGTCAGTTTGTGTGAGCTCGGGTCGTGTCATGTCAGGTCGGGTTAGATCAGGTCGTGTGAGGTCGGGTCGTGTGAGGGTGCCCAAGGAAACGTGTTCGGGTGGGTTAGGTCGGGTCGGGTCGAGTCGGGTTGAGTCATGTGAGGGTGGCCGCATAAAAAATGCTAAGTTGTGACCACTTTTGTGCCTTGTGCACATTTGTGCGATCCGTTTTATGTTTTCTCCCTCGTGCCTTTGTTCGGGTGGGTTGGGTCGTGCCGTGTGAGGGTGCCACAGGAGACATGTTCGAGTCATATCGTGTGAGGGAGGTCATATCAAGGGAAAGAGGCCTAGAGGGAAGGCATCGAGATAAATTGATAGGGGAACCCCCAATAGTTTTGATAAGGTGATTAAGGGCCCCATTATCATAACACACAATCCATTAAACCCATAATCAGTAAATTCCCTATCCCCTTAACCCCATAGCCATAATCCCTTAACCCCTACAGTCATAACTCACAATCCATTAACCCCTTGATCCCTTAAACCCTAAGACACTAACCCATTAAACCCTAACCCTTAACTTAGAATCCTTGAAGCCTCTAAGCCATAATCCCTTATCATCTTAAACCTCACCCTTAACACTTTAGCCCTAACCCCTAACCCCTTAACCTTTTGACACCTTTATCCCATAAACCTTAAACACTTAACCACCTAACCCTAACCCTAGGCCCATGGTTCTTAACCCTTAACCCTTGAAGCCCTTAACCACTATTATTAGCCTCTAACCCCTACACGCCATAGACCTCAACCCCTTAACTTGTAAATTGTAATATTCCCAATTAGTTGGAATATTATATGTTGCTCTATTTTGCAGGTTAGAAAAATAAATGGGGTAAAGAGACCCTTAAATCTCTTTAGTAGGAATAAAAAATTTCCTATGTGAAAGGGGTTTGAATAAGAAGGCCAAATAAACCATACTTGGTGTGAAAAGGGGGCAATGCATGAGGACTAGAACCTTGTTGACTTGGTCAACAGTGCTACTAATTGAGGAGGGAAACGAGTGGGAATAGCGCGGTTTTGAGGGAGGACTCTTTGAAATGAAGCAACCTCATGAATGTGTGGGGCCCAGGGTAAGGAGGCTCACCAAAGATAAAGAGGAAGTGATATCAGCCATGAGAGGCATTCAGAATATTTTCTATGTTTGAGTCTTATGACTTATTGCATGCTTCAGTTGTTTAGCTGGGTTTGCTGCATTGTTTAGTGCAAGGGATTCTCATGCAGGAATTCCATTCTCTTTCTTGGTTCAACTTGCTTAAGGGATCTAAGAGGGGAATTTTGAGCTACATTTCCACTATCTAACTTGGGGTCAAGCAGTCACCAACTCCTATAGCGCAGTCTATTCTAGAAACTGCGTCATTTCTGAAGGTGATGCTGTGGTAGGGTTGAATCCCTTGATTGGGAGCTAGTATCTTGGAGGAGGATTTTTCTCTCCTATAAGGCTAGTAGAGAGGCTCTTCAACCAATTTTATGTCCTTTCATGTATTATTCAGCCATATCATATACAGAGTTGTAGTAAACTGCATCATTCTATGCAGAGATGTCATTTTGTACTTGTGCTCGTTTGAAACCCTTGTCGGGTTGTCCCTATTTTCTGTAAAAGAGGCTAAAACCTCCATTTTCTTGGCTCTTTGATTAATGAAATCTCTAGATATGTTATGAAACATATTTTTATGTAAAAACCCTTTCAGAATTACGTTGTTGTAGGCTTCAGAATTTCTATTTTGTTGAAGTCATGGGGTTTGGGTGTTTTTAAGGTGTTCTAGCATGGGGAGATCTGTTTAACATAGCTAGAATGATTTGTTTCTGCTCCCATTTTATATGTAAGGGTTATTAAGTGTAATATAAAGGATCCATTCTGTAACATAAAATTCTGAAAAAAACGTTTTTACTCTCCATATTGCAGGAATTCTTAAAAAGGAATATTATAGTGGTATCAGAGCTCTATTCTTGGCTCAACTTGTGGGAAAAATATATCTATAGTATGGAGGAGAAATATATTTCAAGTCTACTTCTTCAAACCATGCAGAACATTGCAAGAGATATAAAGGAGATGAGGCACAAAGAAAGCCCTAAGGGGTTTTACCAAGAAGCAAGCACCAACACCTCATTCTGTGTGGAACAATCAACCACTCATCCTTCACTACAATGCTCCACTATGCCCTCATTCTTATCTAAAGATAGGGAGGAAGAAACCCTTGGTGACTACTTTGTGGAGTATGAGTCCCAATCCTAAAGATTCAAGGAACACTTGAGCTTTCAAGAATTCTGTCAGATCAAGGAAGGGAGGAGATCTTGCTATCAGCATAAGAGGGAAGGATGGATGCAGGAGTCAGACCTACAATGCAGTATGGGGAGATTCTTCTTTCCCATATATGATGTATCACCTAAGTGCACTTCCAAGGCTTGGGTGGAGAAGTTGGATACCTATTTTCAACTTAATAGAGTTTCTGAAATAGAAGCTATCAAAATAGTTGCGTTGCACTTAGAAGGGGAGGCTCATGAATGGTGGTTCCATGGGCTCACTACACTAGGGCATGCTCACATCACTTCATACTCAGTATTCACCAAAATACTAGTAGAGAGATTTTATCCAAGGGATCCGGAGGTCCACTTTATGGAGCTAACCAAGCTCAAACAAAAGGGAGATTTGGAAGACTATATTGCTGAGTATTTGAAATTTTCAGCAATGGTATCCAACCTCACTATGAGTAGAAGGGTATGTATTTTTATTGAAGGGATGACTGAACCATTGCATGGGTTAGTAAGATCCACCAAGCCAACTACACTCCTTGAGGCTGTGGAGAAAGCTAGAGATTTGCAGCATGCTTTGCGCAAAGCAAAAGCATTACTACAACGGGAGGATTCTTTGTGACCAAAGAAGGAACCTCTTGACCATGAACAGAGGAGAATAAGGAGGGAAAAAATTTGCCTCACTTTCCCTAAGCCATGGGTGCCAAACCATGAGTGTGTGGTAGGGAAGGCTCATTATATTGAGATTTTTTCTGAAGAAGGGGAGAGGGCCAACACTGTGCTACCTACAAAAGATGCAGAAAATACTTTTTCTCCAAGGGGAGGAGCTCTTACAACGTTGAGGGGCATCCCTAAATATCTTAATTTAAGAGTTAGAGGTATTGTTATGGGGCAAAGAGTATCGGTGCTAGTAGATAGTGGAGCTACTCATAATTTCATTGATTCACAGCTTGTAAAGAAGAGGGGCATCCATATGGAAAACTTTGTAGTATTTTTAGTCTTGGTTCCAGGAGCCAAAACTTTGCAGTCTGTTAAGTATGTCCCAGAGTTGTCTATCACTATGGGGACCTACACTATGATAGACCACTTTTTTTTTGTTGATATTCCTGACACCAATGTAATATTGGGAGTCCAATGGCTGATCAATCTTGGGAGAGTCACTACTGATTAGGAGACTCTAGAGATGGAATGGATAGGGAAGGAGGATGGTAAGCAGCAAAAAATAAAAGGGATGCACACTTACCACCCTTAGATTGTTTCATCTCACAAGATGGAGGCGGACTTACGCAGAGGAGACATAGAATGGGCAGTAGAACTACATTTATCTGAATTTGGAGTCCAGGATTCACCAGTACACCTTGATGTGCAGGCTCTCTTGGACCAGTATTCTGTAGTATTTGGAGATATTCCCCTAGGGAGAACTCCTGATAGGGGATTTGAGCACACTATTGAGCTAGAGAAAGGGATTCAAGCTGTGATTACTACCCCTTATAGGCATCCCAAAGCTTCTAGGGATGAAATTGAAATGGCCATTCAAGAACTACTAGCCCTAGGTCATATCCGGCCTAGCACTAGCCCTTTTGCATCTTCAGTGGTCTTGGTTAAGAAGAAGGATGGAACATTGAGAATGTGCATTGACTATAAAGCACTAAATAAGAAGACCATGAAGAATAGATATCCTATTCCCAGGATCGATGAGCTGATGGATGAGCTTAGAGGATCCAAATATTTCTCCAAGATTGACTTGAGATCCGGCTATCACCAAATCAGGGTAAGAGATCAAGACATTCCCAAAACAACATTCAGATGTCACTATGGGCATTTTGAGTTCTTAGTGATGCCATTTGGTCTGACCAATGCCCCTGAAACATTCCAATCTTTCATAAACCACATCTTTCATGGTCATCTAAGAAAGTTTGTATTGGTCTTCTTTGATGATATTCTGATTTACAGTCGCACATGGGAGGAACATTTGCAGCATATTGAGACAGTGTTGCATATTCTCAAGGAGCAATAATTCTATGTTAAACTCTCGAAATTTGAGTTTGGCCTCACTGAGATGCTCTAATTAGGCCACATCATTGGGGTGGATGGAGTAAGAGTGCATGAAGAAAAGATATGAGAAATCAAGGATTGGGTCGTGCCAAGAAATGTCTCAGAACTCCGGGGATTTGTGGGCATATGCACATATTACCAGAAATTTGTCAAAGGGTTCTCTCAACTTGCAGAACCACTTATAGAATTGACCAAGAAGGGAGCTTTCAGCTGGACACCTATAGCGCAGAGGGCTTTTTATAAGCTCGAAGAGGTAATGAGTTGTTGCTCAGTATTAGTTTTACCTGATTTCTCTCAACCTTTTGTGTTAGCATGTGATGCATCAAGTGAAGGGATTGGAGTAGTCTTGATGCAAGGAGGGCATCCTATAGCCTTTGAGAGTAGGAAGATGCTACCACATTAAAGGCTATACCCCATCTATGATAAAGAAATGTTGGCTATCATGCATGCCTTAGCCAAATTCCGGCAATACTTGGTGGGGAATAAATTCAAGGTGAAAACTGATCATAACAGTCTCAGATTCTTCCTTGAACAAAATCAGCTCCAAGAAAGACAAAAAAAATGGGTAAGAAAAATCCAAGCTTATGAATTTGACATAGAGTATGTCAAGGGGAAGAGTAATATAGTGGCTGATGCTCTATCTAGGAGACCAACAACGCTGTCCTTGAGGGGCTTGGACGCAGATTGGAAGGCTCAACCGCTGGTTGAATACTCCAAGGATAACTTTTCATGTGAGATACTTGAAGGGGTGATAGTTGATGAGCAGTATAGAGTGATGGATGAGATCATCTATTACCGGGACCAAGTCTTTTTGGCCAAGAACTCTAAACTCAAAGAGAAGATCCTGCAAGCATCACATGATTCCCCACTTTCAGGGCATCAAGGATTCACAAAGACTTACTCAGCCATAAGGGAGAGATTCTCATGGAAGGGTCTCAAGGAGGATGTACTCCAACATGTCAAGGAGTGCATAGTATGTCAGCAAAATAAGGGAGAACACACTCATCCGGCCAGATTATTGCAGCCACCACCCATTATGGATGGAAAATGGGAAAGCATCTCCATGGACTTCATCACCAGTCTACCTACTGTTCAGGGTAAGAATTGTATCTTTGTAGTTGTTGATAGAATAACAAATTATTCACACTTCTTTGCCATTTCTGCACATTATACTGCTTCACAGGTAGCTGAGCTCTTCTTTAGAGATGTGTTTAGACTCCATGGTCTCCCAAGGACCATAGTAAGTGATCGGGACAACCGCTTCATGGGTGGATTTTGGCAAGAAAGTTTCCGGTTAGTGGGGATTGAATTAACACCAAGTACCAGCTACCACCCACAGATCGATGGACAGACTGAAATAGTGAACAAGTGGTTGGAAGGCTACTTGATAAACTATGTTGCAGGGCAGCAAAAGGCATGTATGCGTTGGCTCCATTTGGGGGAGTATTGTTACAACACCACTTACCACATATCCAATGGTATGACCCCATTTCAAGCACTCTATGGGTATGATGCACTCTCCTTTGCTGATATCATGTTTGGGGCAAGCAAGGCTCCTAGAGAAAAGGAATGGATTCAGGAGAATCAAGACATACTTCGAGCCCTTAAAGACAACATTGCTACTGCCCAAAATTAGCAAAAGATGTATGCAAACCGTGCTTGGGTATAGAGACAATTTGAGGTGGATGATCTAGTCTATCTTCGTCTTCAACCTTATCAGCAATCTACACTCAAGGAGAAGGGGGTTGAAAAGCTCAAACCACGTTTGTATGGGCCATACAAAGTGGTTCGTCAAGTTGGGGAAGTTGCAGATGAGCTAGAGCTTCCCAAGGGGAGCAAGATCCATAATATTGTTCATGTCTCATGCCTCAAGAAGGCCATTGGAAAAAATGTAGTTTCCAACATCGACCTCCCACCTATTGATGATGAGGGTCATCTAGTCTTGCAACCTGAAGTAATTCTGGATACAAGGGAGAGGCAGCTAAGGAGAAGGGTGATCAAATAATATTTGATTCGATGGAGGAATCTTCTTGATGAGGATGCCACTTGGGAGGGAGAGAAGATCCTATAACATCCTTGTTTGTTGTTGCTTGAGGACAAGCAATTTTTGAGAGGGGAGGACTGTAATATTCCAAATTAGTTGGAATATTATATGTTGCTCTATTTTGCAGGTTAGAAGAATAAATGGGGTAAAGAGACCCTTAAATCTCTTTAGTAGGAATAAAACATTTCCTATGTGAAAGGGGTTTGAATAAGAAGGCCAAATAAACCACCCTTGGTTTGAAAAGGGGGAAATGCATGAGGACTAGAACCTTGTTGAATTGTTCAACAACGCTGCTAATTGAGGAGGGAAACCAGTGGGAACAACGCAATTTTGAGGGAGGACTCTTTGCAATGAAGCAACCTCATGAATGTGTGGGGCCAAGGGTAAGGAGGCTCACCAAAGATAAAGAGGAAGGGATAGCAGCCATGAGAGGAATTCAGAATCTTGTCTATGTTTGAGTCTTATGAATTCTTGCATGCTTCAGTTGTTTAGCTGGGTTTTCTGCACTGTTTAGTGCAAGGGATTCTCATGCGGGAATTCCATTATCTTTCTTGGTTCAACTTGCTTAAGGGATCTAAGAGGGGAATTCTGAGCTACATTTCCACTATCTAACTTGGGGTGAAGCAGTCACCAACTCCTACAGTGCATTCTATTCCAAAAATTGCATCATTTCTGAAGGTGATGTTGTGGTAAGGTTGAATCCCTTGATTGGGAGCTAGTATCTTGGAGAAGGAGGCTTTTTCTCTCCTAGAAGGCTAGTAGAGAGGCTCTTTAGCCATTTGTATGTCCTTTCATGTATTATTCAGCCATGTCATATACAGAGTTGCAGTAAACTGCGTCATTTTATGCAGAGATGTCATTTTTTACTTGTGCTCATTTGAATCCCTTGCCTCGTTGTCTCTATTTTCTATAAAAGAGGCTAAAACCTCCATTTTCTTGGCTCTTTGATTAATGAAATCTCCAGATTTGTTACGACACATATTTTTTTGTAGAAACCCTTTCAAAATTATGATGTTGTAGGCTTCAGAATTTCTGTTTTTCTGAAGTCATGAGGTTTGGGTGTTTTTAAGGTGTTCTCGCATGGGGAGATCTGTTTAACATAGCTAGAATGATTTGTTTCTGCTCCTATTTTATATGTAAGGGTTATTAAGTGTAATATAAAGGATCCAAGTCTTGTTTTGTTGTTCTGTAACATAACATTCTGAAGACAACATTTTTACTCTCCATATTGTAGAAATTTCTGAAAAGGAATATTACATAAATCATGTATGCCCTAACCCTTTACCCTTTACCATTAACCCCTGACGCTTAAACCCCTAAAACCCTTAACTCCTAGAACCCCTAAGCCTTTCCCTCAAAGCATCGATTCTCAAACATTAATATTCTTGGTAATATTAGGTTTGTGTCCACTAACCCCTCAAATGCAACCTCAAAGCACTACTTGGGTTGAAGGAAAAAATCCACAAGGTCCCCAAATCCGATCGACATTTTATGGACAATAACATTTCCCCCAATTATCCACCACACATTTTCTTTCAAAGGGAACAATATGGTCTTCTAATTTCCACAAATGCATCTAAGTTTATAGGAATAAATTAAGGTTCATCTCCATGCATGACCCGATGTAATTCATGTCCCCTCAAAAGAAAAAAGAGGATATGAGGATGTCTCTTTGCCTATCATTATCCTTTAACACTGGTCCATTCTCGTATCAAATGTAAGGGTAATAATCACATACAAGTCTACAATATTTCTCAAAGGTTCTATCCACAACATGCTCAAAACAACATTCAAATTCCCTGAGTTTGCTCCAAGTATATTTGAAACTGACATAAGTAGTCCTTTGTTGGAAATATTGTCATTAATGGAAAAGGAGCACAAAGGAGCAACACCAAAACCAGCTATAAGACAAAGGAGAAGATCAAGCAATAATGCATAAAGAAGCAGAGGCAGAGGCAGCTAAGGAAATAGAGGCAAAAAAGGCAACATAGGTAGCAAAGGTAGCACAGAGGCAACAAAGGCAGAAGAAAGAAGCAAAGGCAACAAAGAATTAGCAGAGGTAGCAAAGGTAGAAGAAAAGAAGCAAAGGCAACAGAGGATTAGCAGAGGCAGCAAAGGAAACAGAGAAGCAAGAAAGGCAGCAGATGTAGCAAAGAAGTAGCAATGGCAGCAAAGAAGCAACAAAGGCGTGCAGCAAGAGTAATAATCCCGAGTCAGAGTGAATAAAAAATAGAAGAACAAGCTCAAGAGAGATCAATGCGTTTAGAAACTGAATAAAGCTCAGGAACAATCAACGCATTTAGAAACTGAATAAAGCTCAGGAAGGATAGCGGAGATGCAAAGTAGCAGTGGTCGCAGAAAGAATAAATATCGACTAAGGAAGAGAACACTTAGAAGAATTCCAAGGGAGGAGAGTGGACGGTCAGGATTAGATCGCATAAGTGAAGGCGAGAAATGAACGGATGAGATTACATCGCAAGATAAGTTGGGAAGGACAATCATATTTTCAAAAGGAAGCGAGGACCGTAGATTTGGTGCAGATCAATGGTGAAAATCACATCGCAACCATGAACATATCGCATATTGCAGGGTACAATGTTTACGCTTAAAAATTCGCAAGTTAAGTTATTTTGTGTGCGATGTGAAGTGGATAAGGGACACGTGTTGACACTACAAGGCAAGCAGTGAGGATCGTTAGATCATATGTTAAATCAACGGCGGATGACGAATCGTGAGTTCGCACATCGCAAATGTTAGTGGACAACGCTAAGGCTTTGCAAGGTATGTTAATTAGTTTTTGATGCGATAAGGTTAGAAAGATGCAATGTGGTGAAAGGGAGGATCCACGTGTCGACACTGCACACGAGTGCACATTGCAAAGGTTAGAGTTTGTTGTCAAAAGTTCGGACGGTATGGTAAGTTATATGCGATGCGATGAGGGAAGAGCCATGTATCAGCACTGCACACAAGTGCACATCGCAGATTTTAGAGATTATGGTTTAAGGTTCGCATGATAAGTTTTTCGAAATGTGATGTGTTGTGATTGGTTTAAGGTATTGTGGGACTGTTCAGTAAAGAATTTTCGCCTGTATGTAATTGCTTTGGGCTTTATGTATAATCGGGCTTAAAGTAACAACTTTTGATTCTACTGCGTATTCTGATATTTGTGCAAAAAGTTAAAAGGTGCGGGAAAGCAAGTGTGATGTATTGTAATTGGTCTAGAATTGTGGGACCCAAAAATCCCTGTTCTGCGTATATGTAAGGGATGTCTATTATATGTGTTTTGTTTTAAAGTATATGATGTTGATTGACAATCATATGTATGTTAATATGTGTTGGTTGATTGCTAAAACGTATGTATGTTGATAAAACTTGAAAATTGTAATTCATGTGTTAAAAGGGAGTTTATGTGGTCCATACTCCACAAGTCACAAAGGAAGGACATGAACGCATAACAAAGGACCAGGAGCTCGTGCAGAACAGTGTTGTGACAATAAGTCAAACGAAAAGGCTAAACGCGAAAGAAAAAGAATCAGGTAACAAAATAAAAGGGTGAACATGATAATAAAAGGCTCGGGTAAGTAAAAGGACCCGACCTCGTACAGAACTGTGAAACAACATGGGTCGAGTCAAGAAAAAAGGGGAGTTATGCAGCACAGTTGAAATATAACTGTAGAAACAGAAAAGAAAAAGGGACAAAAAACAAAAGAGGACAAACGCACAACAAAGCTAAGAAACTGAAAGGGCTGAGTAAAATAATTGATTGTATCTGTAAATGTGTTAATTATTTTATATTGTTTTTTATGAAAAGGCAAGTCTCCCAGGCAAAGAAAAACTCCATTTGATAGTGTAATAATTGTACATATTTTTGTAACATTCAGAATATGCCGAGTGAAGAAATGAGTGGGTGAAAGGCAAGAGTCATGTTTGTTCACCTCATATTCCCATAGAGAATTAAAAAAATCATGAAGGTATCTATATAAAATAGGTAATATCCATGTGAAAAAGGTTACAAAAAATAGAGGAATAAAGAGAGAGGATGCAACAGATTTGAAGAGTGCAAAAGAGGTTAAAAAGCTACAGAATTAAAAAGAGAAGAAGAAGGTAAGAGAGTTGCAGAATGTTAGAGATAGGAAGAATGAGAGAGAGTAGATAGAGATGTTGTGAAGATCCAGAGCTGATATGAAACAGATTTGAAGGTTGGAAGGGCAACAGTGAAGAAGGAGGAAAATAGAGCTGATATCCAGGTAAATCAACATATGATTTTATTGTAGAGTGAGGAAGTTGGTGCTTCCATATCAAGTTGTAACTTGATATATGTCTAGTTGTAGCTAGTTGAGGTAGGAGCCTCTTGTGGGTTTTAGCCCACAGAAAAATACATGGGAGTTGGTGCTTATGTTTCAAGTTGTAGCTTGATAGATGCCCAATTGTAGCTAGTTGATGTAGGAGCCTCTGTGGGTTTTAGCCTGCAGAAAATTGATGGGAGTTGGAGCTTCCTTGTAAGTTGTAGCTTGCATAATTTGAGGTAGTAGCCTCCTGTAGGTTGGAGCCTACATAAAATCAGTGGTGAGAGGTAGTTGGAGCTTGCCTTTGCATCACAACAATAATAATATGTGGTTTTCTCCCTTATTAGTTTCCACTTATATATATTTTCCATCTGCATGATGATTATGTTTTGATATTCTATATTTAATCTGCTAATACTTTCTCCTCACATATTAAGATTGTTGTTTCAATATATAATAAGTTGATCATGAAATGAAGGTATAAACAAGTTTAATGGAAAGTTTTAAAATTCCATGAATGTATTAAATTGATTCACCCCCCCCCCCCCCCTTCTCTCAGTTTAACTAAGGGTTCAACAATTGGTATCCGAGCAGCTTCATTCTGTATTAGTTTAACAACTAGAAGTAGATCCTAGATCCCCAAAATGGCTAGCCTAGAAGGATACTCAACGAATAAAGCCCGTTTTTTTACTGGCACAAACTATGCCTTCTGGAAAATAAGAATGAGGACATACATAATGTCTCTAGGAATAGACATTTGGGCTACTGTTGAAGAAGGATATCCTCCAAATGATACTGACACAGAGAAAGAAGCCAAGAAAAATTTCATAGCTAATGCAAAAGCCATGAATTCTCTCTTGAGCGGTCTGTGTGAAACGGAATTTATCAAAGTAATGCACAGTGATACTACTAAAGATATCTAGGATACACTAGAGAATATTCATGAGGGAGATAAAAAGGTGAAGATGGCCAAACTGCAAGCCTATAGAGCTCAGTTTGAAAATGTAAAAATGAATGAAGATGAAGATATAGCCAGTTTCTTCTTAAAGGTTGCGAAAATTGTGAATAAGATGAAAGCTCTAGGAGAAACCATTAAAGAATGGGTAATTGTAAAAAATATATTGATATCTTTACCATCCAGGCATAACCCTAAGGTTTCTTCCATAGAAGAAACAACAAACTGGGAAACATTGACCATGAACCAATTGCTTGGAAACTTGACGGCCTATGAGATGAGACTTCCAAAGGGGAAGTCAAATGTGACGGAGGCAGCCTTTAAGGAAGATAAGTGCAAAGAAGAAAATTCCTTTCAAAAGGAAAAAGGTTAATCAAATGAGACACCTGCTACGGTGAATGGATGTGAGTACCATGAATAAATTACAGTTGAGGAAAAAGCCAAAGTTGGCATAACCTTGACTGAAATAGAAATATTGAATAATGAAAACAAAAACCGTAAGACATTGGTGCAAATATGTGATGAGAGAGAATATGAAGATAAGGAAGAAATTGTTGGCTTGAAGGCACAACTTGAAGAAGCAAGGAACGTAGAAGACACTCTGTTGCAACAAATAAGAGAGAAAATTCTGGAATGTGGAAGATTGGAAGAAGAGGTGGTAAGCCTGAGGATGAAATCAGAGAAGGCCCAAATTTAACTAATTATGAATATTCCACAAATGAAAAGATCTAGAAAGTTGGACCAGATTCTAAATGCTCAAAGGTCTTCTCTCATAAAGGCTGGGATAGGCTATGAAGGAGAAACCAGTAAGTCCAAGGTAGAAGATAACAAGAATATCATTTTTGTAAAATTTGTAAAGGATAATGAAGCAACCCAAAAGAGATCCAAAGAATTAGAAGCTAATAAGACCTTGATGGGTAATGAAGCAAACAGAAGCAAGCAACAACCTCAAATGACAAAGAACAAAATGAAGAAACAGTCAGCTGCAAAAGGCTTATACACTCATGAATATGAATTGAATAGATTCAGAAGCTGTTAAATGAGGTTCTTTCCTCCCATGAGAAGTATCACTTGTTTTTATTTCCACAAACCTGGACATATTGCAGCATATTGTAAGACAAAGAAAATCCAGTCCAACCAACAAAAGATGCAGGAAATGAAAAGACTACCTCAAGAAAACAAATGGAGAGGACAACCTTTTACTAGGTACACTAATCGATTCCATGGCTACTGTTTTTCATGCAATGAATTTGGACATAAATCTATTGAATGTAAATTATGTTAAAAAAGGGGAACAAAATGCCATACATCAGCTCAACCTTGCTTAGGTAAAATAAGATGTTATTCATGCCACAAGCTTGGTCACAAAACAAAGGACTGTAAGCTACCCTATACATTAAATAAATCTAAACAGATGATGTAATCCAATCAAATCAGACAAAACTATGAATAAAAAAGAAGTGCATACATTATGAAGAACCCCAATAAATTATGGAAGGAAAAGAGAAATGAGGAGCATGTTACTTCAATAACATAATGAATCCATCATAGTCTCAGGGATAGTTTCTCTAGGAAGCAATGCAAATATCCAGCCAGTAATAGATAAGAAGCAACATCCCAAGGGGAGAGAAGTTCATAAAAAATCCCCATAAAAGTAGTATAAGAAGATCTCCTTGGAATAAGAACAGCTAAAAGTTCAGGAAGGGAAAGGAAAATTCCTCTGACAGAGAACTATAGAGGAAGAAGGATACCTGAAGCATTCAATAGCCAACAGGTTGATGGAAGGAGAGAAGGAAGCAAGCATCCATGGTGGTAGAGGGAACATCAGCCATGAACATGAAAGATAAGAAGAAAACAACATACTAAGTGATGGATGGTTAAAATCACAAAAAAATATGTTTCGAGCTATAGAACTGGAAATATCCATAGAGGATGATCACAATGTGCATCACACTACAAGAGTTAACAATTAAACAAAATTAAGAAGGATGAGTAAGAGAAATTTTTATCATCATTATATCATTACATCATTCATCTATAGAAGGTCCCCTTGGAGGAAAGCAGTTAAATGAGTGATAAAACTATGAGTGGTCTACCCTTGTAGACTCCAAGTAAAGAAATTGAAGATGTATTCCCAAATATCATTATGTTAGAACAATTGAAGTGTATATAGAGCAACAATGATTCTGGAGCAGTCCTAGAAAGGAATATGCAGTGAAATTCTTTTAAAACGGAATGAAAGAATTAGCAAAAGGTTATTGATGCCAAGATCAGATTCAGTATATTGATGATTGCTGTGGAGAGCTCAATAATAGAAACTATGAAGGTTGTCTTAACTATGGGTGTATGTGCAATTACTGCATGGACTATCAAATTAATATCAATTGGTATTTGGAACAAGCAGCCTACATCAACAAAATACCAAGTGTTATCAATGGAGAAGTGGTATGGTACAGGTCCTCAAGATCAGAGTATTATGGCATAAGTACATCAAGGTAGTATTCCCAGCATTATCTACATTATTAAAACATGAAAAGGTCAATAAAAGTGCTAAAGGATCATTATCTTGTTTACACTTGAAGTATTATATTGAGCATTGAAGCAATATCTATTTCTAGGTATAACTGCATGCCTTCCTCAAGTCAGTATAGATATATCTTCAAGGCCTCTTTCTTAAGATCATTCATAAGACTGTGTGAAGTCTGTTTGCTGAGATTTCAATTAAACAACTTGAAGATGTTTTGTTGAAAATCATTATGATAGAACAATTTATGTATCTGAGGTATGAAGGACTAGTTGTGTTAATCTTACTATTTGAAGCTCAAAGAGTCTTTTATTGATTCATCTAAAGCCTACTTCAGCAGAAAGGATTTACTAGTATCTCACCATTGCAGAGAGGTTGATCACTGACATACATACCCACCCTTATGTCATAAATAAATATGTACAGTTGATAAGTGAGACTGAGCAATGAATTGAATGTATCTAGCCTCAAGGGTTTGTTTTGAAAATACTCTGTGCAGTATTAAAGTCATTGGGTCTTTTAGATTGAAAGACGTTATATTTTTACAAGTTGTAAGGATTCTTGAGATTCATTGTTCACATCAATATCAAGGGCCTTTCGGCTGTTAGTGTAATATCCTCGTCAAAAGTCTAGCACATATCACCACCAATAAGTAGTAAAGGTAAACCACAACTACAAATGATATATTGGCATCATCATATTTGAACAGATGTGTAGTGCAGATGTGAATTGCAGAAGAAGACATATTCCATCTACAATCTTCCTCAACATATATCTATCTTAGATGAAGATCATAATATAGATTGAAGTATATTTGGAGCAGACTTTACATGTCATATGGGGCATTATCAGTATTTAAGTATTATTCCAATAATACATCTCTGATTATATAAGTATGGTACAACTTGTTCTATGAAGTATCCCTATCATCACTTTCAGCTTTATACAAGTGCAAGGAGTCTGTGCTTTGGGATGGTATCATCTTACTGAGTATATACATACAATTTCAATGATTCTCAAAGTGTTCTCCCAAAAAATCTTGTACACCAGTCTGGAGCAACAAGGTATAAATTCATAAGAAGAAGGGTTATACACAACTCATAGAGAAATAATGCAAGGCTAGAAACTACACTGGGAAATTTGCAACCCTTTTCCATTGATGTCAAAGGCAGAGGAAAAGTAAGCAGAAGAGTAAAGGCTCTTCAAAAAATCAAGCAGAGGAAGAAAGACAAGACACTTCTCAGAATGAAATGGGGAGAAAGTATTGGAGTATTGGTGGATGTGTTGCCATCAATGGCAAAGTGGGAGATTGTTGGAAATATTGTCATTGATGGCAAAGGAGCACAAAGGAGCAACATCAGAACCATATATAAGACAAAGGAGCATATCAAGCAACAATGCACAAAGAAGAAGAGGCAGATGCAACAAAGTATCAAAGGCAACAAAGGCAACAAAGGCAACAAAGGCAATAGAGAAGCATCAAAGGTAGTAGAAGAGCAACAGAGACAACAAAGAAGCAGTAATGGTAGCAGAGAAGCAGCAAAGGCATGCAGCAAGAGTAATAATCCCAGGTTGGAGTGAATAACGAATAGAAGAACAAACTCAGGAGATATCAACACATTTAGAAACTGAATAAAGCTCACGATAAATCAGCGTGTTTAGAAACTGAATAAATATCAGGAAGGATAGCGGAGATTCAGAGTAGTGGTGGTCGTAGAAAGAAGAAAAATCGACTAAGGCAAAGAAAACTTAGAAGAATTCCAAGGGAGGTGAGCGGACAGTCGGGATTAGATCACATAAGTGAAGGAAAAAGATGAACGGATGAGATTACATCGCAAGATAAGTTGGGAAGGAAAATCAGATTTGCAAGCAGTAGCGAGGACCGTAGAAATGGTGTAGATCAATGGTGACAATCACATCGCAACTGTGAACATATTGTACATCGCAGGGTACAATGTTTAAGCTTAAGACTTCGCAATTTAAGTTATTTTATGTGCGATGCGAAGTGGAGAAGGGACACGTGTTGGCACGATAGGGCAAGCAATGAGGACCATTAGATCATATGGCAGATCAACAACGGATGGCGAATTGCACGTTCGCACATCGCAAATGTTAGTGAACAACGCTAAGGCTTCGAAAGGTATGTTAATTAGTTTTTTATGCGAGAAGTTTAGAAAGATGTGATGCGTTGAAAGGGAGGAGCCACGTGTCGGCACTGTGCATGAGCGCACAACGTAGATATTAGAGTTTACCATCAAAATTTTGCACGGTATGGTAAGTTATATGCAATGCAATGAGGGAAGATCCACGTGTTAGCACTGCGCACGAGCGCGCATCACATATCTTAGAGATTATGGTTTAAGGTTTGCATGGTGAGTTTGTCGAAATGCGATGTTTTGTGATTGGTTCAAGGTATTGTGGGACTGTCTAGTAAATAAGTTCTGCCTGTATGTAATTTCTTTGGGTCTTATGTTTAATCAGGCTTAAAGTAACAGTTTGTGATTTTGCTACGTATTCTGATATTTGTGCAAAAAGTTAAAAGGTGCGGGCAATCAAGTGCGATGTATTGTGATTGCTCTAGGATTGTGGGACCCGAAAACCCCTGTTCCGCGTATATGCAAGGGATGTCTATTATATGTGTTATGTTATAAAGTATACATTGTTGATTGCTAATCGTATGTATGTGAATATGTGCTGGTTGATTCCTAAAACATATGTATGTTGATAAAACTCGAAAATTGTAATCTGCGTGTTAAAACAGAGTTTATGTGGGCCATACACCATAGGTCACAAAGGAAAGACATGAACGGATAACGATATTATAAATGAGGGTTAGTGGGATAGTTAATGATACAAAATATCATAAACTCATATAGTTATCAAAACTCATATAGTTAATGATACAAAATATCATAATGACAAGAATAATATGCAAAATAGATCCCACTAACCCTCATTTGGCACTCTGGAACTTCGACGGAGCACTCTGCAACTTCCCTCAAGCTGTGGCCTCTCTGTTTGGAAAATAATTCTCACCTTTCCAATTTTGGGGCAACATTGACGAATTTTCTATTTTTTAACTTCTCCAGTTCTGTCCACTCCTTATCCCTGGTGGTCTTTTCTGTTTAGATTAAGGGTTTCCAATGAATATGGATTGGAATGAATATTTGTGCATCTCAGTCCACTAGTTTTACTTCAGAAGGCGGGTAAGCGCAAGGAGTTCTTCTTCTTGTTACATCTTGGATGTTTGAACAAATTCACGTGCTCACAGAAGGGTTTAAATTCTGTTGTTCCCTTTATTTTTAGTTGGGGTTACAATGTTCGACAATGTTTTACTTTAGACTATCTGAGGCTTGAGCCAAGACTTTACCTTATTCAACAGGTAAGAATTTAGTTTCTGAGGGAAACCCTCTTTGTTATTCAGTGTTTAGCCTAGGGTTTTAGGGTATCACCCTATTCTGGTTATTGGCTTAATTTATTTTTTTATAAATGTTTTCTTGCAAGCATACCATTCAAATTGAAGATGTCGGGGTTCTGTTTTCTTTCACAACCTACTAAACTTCTCCAACCCCGGGGAGCGTTGGATTTCCAGTTTACTTTGAACTAAATTTCCTTTTCTATTTTAGGGTTTGATACCCTTCAGTCTAGTAAAAATTAATTCATATTTTCCCATTTCGACCACACAGAACATAGGAGTATTAGGGTTAGGTCTTGTTTCTACTGCGAAAGTTGAAACCTTTGTATCATGTCGAGGGTTTTTCACTGTTAAGGACTGTGTTTCTTTGTGTTAAGGATTGTGTTTCTTTTCATTGTTAAGGACAGAGCTCAAAACAACTTTCAGAGCTCGTGCCTCTGCCTAGTCTTATGCAGGATCTCCTTTATCTTCATGTTCTTCCTCATTTCTTTCTTCTTTCTTCTTCTTCACTGACATTGCCGATCTTCGGATCTCTTTTAACATTAGCCTCCATTGTTGAAGCTCTGAGTATTTTTGATAAAAGCTTTGTAAATGAAGTCCTAAGTCGCCTTAAGACGATTGGAAAAATAATACACTGTAGTAGTGACGAGGTTAGGATGACAAAGGGACATCAAGGATTGGTCTAGCAGGGCCAGGCCCTGACTAACTAGTGATAGTCAGCAAATAGTAGAAAATATGGAAGTGAGCACCATGAGGGAGGTGGTGAAGGAGAGGGAGAAATGGTGGGAGTGTAGTAAGAAAGGAAGGAAGAGAACAGAGGGATACAAAGAAATGGTTAGCATTAGGATCATCATATGAGTAGCATGCCTCAAAAAATTGGTTGCAAAGGAAGAGGAAAGAGTTGGAGACTGTGTGGTCAGCTTCACAAGGGATGAAAAATTACCTGTAGCCTCAAGGTTAGTAACAACGACCTACATAGACTTGTAGGTTGGATTCTTATTGTTTCACATCTATTGGGTTCCTTAATGCTAAGGTTAGTTAGCATACAATGGATATATTTTAAATATTACAACATATAGATATTATATTGCATTAATTAACACTAAATTAACTAAGATGCACTTAGAAGAAGTAAAACCCATCTCATTGCTATCTTACTGCCTGAGGGGCTATTCATACCTAAGAACATGAGTCCACACTTTGCTAATATGGTAGCTTGAATATCCCTACCCCTTAGAGGGAAAATTTTCTATCGATAGTGTAAATACACCTAGATAATACTAATAAGTATCCAATACACATAAATGAGAAAACACATTAATAACGATTTGGCTTCGACCTTGGGTAAAACTTTATATCAATACACCAGAAACATGAATTCCCTATAATTATAAATTAAAATAATGGCCAAGTTCAATTTTATTGAGGGTGGAGATTATCCTTCTCTAGAATCCCTCATTGGATAAAGGGTACGAACCATAGGCTACCCTAGTTCAACATCCCTTTTGAAGGTTCATAATTGGAAAACTCTAGATTTACATCATTGGCTGGATTTGCAGTGAAACCTTAGGGTGGAGACAAACCTTCGAATCCATTGAGACAAGTAAGGGTGGGGATGTATATCTCTGGAGCCTCTTGTTGGCCAATGGGTGGAGATGTATATCTCTGGAGTCCCTTACTAATCAAGATATGTGAATCTCTAGAATCCCTTTTTGACAAAAGGGTGGAGATGTATATCTATGGAGTCCCTTGCTAATCAAAGGGTGGATATGTGAATCTCTAAAGTCCCTTGTTGACCAAAGGGTGGAGATGTGAATATTTGGATTCCCTTGTTTATCAATGGGTGGAGATGTGTATATTTGGAGTCCCTTGTTTATCAATGGGCGGAGATGTGTATATTTGGAGTCCCTTGGGGACTGATGGTTGGGGGAAAAAAATACCTGTGGAATCCCTGTATTAGTCTATAAACAAACTACAATATACAGGGTGGAGGGGAACATACCTCTGTAATCACTGGCCTAAACATTGGGACATGTTTCATAAGCTAGGGAGTTACAATTATATAGTTGGAAATTGTTAATGGTTGGGAGAAAAATTGTGAAACATATCCCTATGCCCATCTTGAAGTGTCTCAATAACTATGATACCCATAAATTATTCAATACAACACTCTACAAAATAGGGTTACAAAATGGAAATCATTGCCTTAAATTTATGACATATTGAAGCCATAGTAAGGCATGGATTATGTTGTATATTTCACCATTGTGGCAGAAATTGCAGCCGCGACAATGTTGTACATTTAGGTATGGGTTTGTGATCTTCAACGTTGTTGTAAATCTGGATCCCATATATATATATATATATATATATATATATATTAAAGGTGCCTCCATAGGTTTAATGACCTACACAAGAGACATCGGACTTGAAGTAAGGCATCAGGTCCCCTTAAGACTAGGTCACCATACTTTAAATAGTGGTGCTTGACACTTGAAGGAATTCATGATATCATAATAATATACGATGTCGTTGATGCAGTTGAATTTCGTTCTAGCCTTGGACATGCTCCAATATATAGGCATATAATTTGACAATGACTTATAATAACCTTGTCCCTGACATCTACATGGATAGACTCAGATATCATTTATAGAGTTTACCTTATATTTACATTCCCTATTTAATGGTTATGTACTGGAGCAGGCCTAGAATGGGTTGTCAACAAACCGTGACTAAGATAGAGAATCATTTCCAAAGTAGTGATTGAGATCCAGTACCCATATTAATCACTATAGTGTTGAGTATCACATTAATTGAGATACTTAAGTCTGTCTGGGATACTTGTATGGATACTAACCTCAGTATTGTATGTTATATTTTCATAACAGAATGATGCTCTTTGTGTGCTTTTATATGATGGCGTGGTAAAGCATGGTCCAATTTCAATACTGCACCTGGGTAGTAACATAGAATAATATATGAATAGACATTGTTTGTATTTTCATAGGCCTAGTGGTACAACTAGAATTAATACAAATACTTAGTATATTAACATGAAATAATTATATCCCATTTTACACTTAGAACTTAAGGTTATAAATATGGTCTTGTGCTTTAAGCGCTTTGAGCATAACAACTACATAACACTTTAGTTTATTAACTCATGCTTATATTTGGGTGAAGAATTCCCTTTTTGCATTGAGTGATAGTATGAGGAACACTGGAAGGCTATAAAAGAGACAACTTATGTTCTTGAAAGTGCCTTTAATGGTTTCTATTACATGTAGATAAATCCCAGGATTTATGCACATCTAGAGTGATATTATTTATGCACAATATTAGTTATATTAATTGTAGCTACAAATCCTTAGTATATTAACACGAACTAATTATATCCCATTTTACACTTTAGAAATTAAGGTTATAAATATGGTCTTGTGCTTTAAGCGTTTTTTGCATAACAACTACATAGAACTTTAGTCTATTACTTCACGCTTATATTTGGGTGAATAATTCCCTTGTTGCATTGAGTGCTAGTATGAGGAACACTGGAAGGCTATAAAAGAGATAATTGATGTTCTTGAAAGTGGCTCTAATGGTTTCTGTTACATGTAGATAAATCCTAGGATTTATGAACATCTAGAGTGATATTATTTATACACAATATTAGTTATAATAATTGTAGCTCGCTTTAGCTCTATTCCTGATGTAGCATTAATTAATGGTGGCCTATGATAACTTTGTTTGTGTTAGTTACTTGTATAAGCTTGGTAGACATTACTACTATTCAAAGCATTCATTTTTATATGACTTATCTAATAACTACACAACCACCAGTTTTCTAATACATGTGTATACAATCAAGAAGTGATGCTCATTAGAATTGCCTCATAGACAATAAAAGAAACCTAAGACAATATGCAATACTTGTAGCTTCCTAATTATGTAGCCATCGTGTGATATTGCTATGCATTACGTTATTACAAGCATTTCTACAAACTGATAATAAATGAAAATAGGCTATCGCAGTTGGGCATGATGTCAAGGTGTTGCCATGGTGTATTCATGCTTGGGCATGATGTCAAGTAATAGTCCAAATTTAACATTAAACACGGTGTATTTTTTAATGGACATAATATTATAAATAATAGAAACGTATTATTTCCTGAGGTATCCTTTATGGATATACCTGATATTATTATTTACCTTAGTAAAGGGTACAAGGTGATGTTATAAAATATTTTTAGTCATGTTTTATTGTTGGGAAGTTTGTCTTGCTACAACAGAAAGCAAATGGAGTCGTGTTTTAATGACTGGGCAGTTTGCCTTGTGACATCATCAAAGAAATGAGGTTGTGTTTTAATTATTGGGTAGTGTGTCTTGCTACAGAAGCAAGGAAATGGAGCCATGTTTTAATTAATGAGAAGTATATCTTGCTATAATAACAAGGAAATGGCCATTGCTAAACTTCACATCTAGTGGCTCAACACTATTACCATCACCAACTTATTGCCCATTGACCGCCAAACTAGTGGAGAATTCTAACTTTGGTGTTTGTGTTAACCAACTGAAATTAGTTGTGCATTTTTCCTTTAAAAATTTTCAAAAGATAGTTGATTCATGGAGTATTTTACACTGTAATGGTAGCATAAGACTAATCGGTATAATTTGTATAATTTTCATATATAGTTGGTCTTTATATGAGATATTTCCATCACTTGAGTGTCTAACCATGCTAAGCACTAGTACAAATACATTCCATTCTTGATATGGTAAGATTCTTGGACATGTTAATTCCATTGTGACTTGGCATTTCCATGGTTCTTTTGATGTTTATTTCACAAGGAAAGCTTCATGGATGGTAGCTCATAATAGGAATGTCAATTATGTGTACACTCGGATATGAGCATAAGATTGTTATGTTATTGGCTTTGTTATATCATAATACCTCTCTTGTATGTACTACAAGAGTAATAAACCTATTTAATGGTTTATAATTGGGTATACACTTGATGACCCTTCCCACATGCACCATGTATTAAATGAATTCAGGTATAGCAACGTATAGAGGCCTCCCTTTGAGGCACCAAATAGGTCTTCTTTAGAGGTAGCAGTATGAAATGATAGTTGTAGGTTTCATTTCCCTCTTTACAATCCTCTTGTGTTGACTCCCTTGGAGGAATTTCAAACATAACCTTCCAGCCTTGTAAATGCAACCGACGGGTTTCAATCCTATAAAACACATCTAATAGAACAATGATGTTAGGCCCAACCTTAGCAAAAGGGTGTTGGAAAAATAACATAATAATGGTCAAAACTAAGTCATTCAAGGAATAGTGCATCACCTAAACATAAACAGGAACAAAAAAAATCACAATTACACATGGGGGTATGTTACAAGTGGCATCATATCCCAAGTTCCAACACTTGACCTTGGGGTGAAAAATAAGTATAAGAAGGATTGATCTTATTCATGCATGCATAAATCCTCGATCCTTATGTTACAGTTGAGTAGGGTGCCACTGTAGGTAGATCAAACTTGAGGTGAGAAACAAGAGTTAGATCTAACAATGACACCATACTACCTCAGTAGATTGATAGAGAGACACAAATTGCACCATACTATCAATGGTCATGACTTGTTCACAACTTTGATTGAGAACAATTCCCATCATTAGAATTTATAAAGAATACTATCATCAATAATTTTTCCAAAATGTCACAACTTCCTTGAACTGGAAGAGTGTCAATTCAATACTTCTTCTTATGCTAAATATATAAATGAATATATGATGATTCCAATATTAATCTGCCTACAAATATGTTTTCATGCCAAATTTGCATAGGTATCCATCCCTCTGGCTAGGGCTTCCCATTTTCACTGATGGATTGATATTTCCTTTTGAGAATTCAACTTTCACATGAGTGAAATTTCAAAGTAGTTCAAGGACCCGTTCAAGAGCCAAGAATTTGACCCTCTTTTACATGAATTGCGATGAATGTCTCTTAGTATTATCCTTATGTTGATAAGACACCTGAATATTTTCTCCTTTCAAATTTGGCCCACAAACTAGGGCTTTCATCAAGCATAAGAAATGTTTTCTCCTTCTTTATTAGTACTCTTAAACTGTTTATTCTTTATGGGTTTCCCAATGCTTGTCAGTTCGAAAATGAAACCTTGATAATTTGGAGGGTTCATGTACTTTTATATATATCAAAAGCCTGGCTTATTGTTGATAGCTTACCCATGGCTCTATTCTTTGATGCTTCTTTTTTCCTTTTACTCTTTATTGTTCTTATGTATGATTTAGCTTCTTAGGTTGAGTAATGAGTGTTATCTTCTTTCATGGAGGGAGGGAGCCAATATTGCTTCGAGTATAGGGGAATTGCCACAAATGGGAGGGGAATGAATGTCCCAGAGATTGTGCAGGTCCTTCTTCACCTAAAATTTGCTGCTTTGGGCATCTTTATTTTGGAGATGATCATTCTTTTCTTTTTGATCTTTCTGATATTTCCAATCTCCAGTTCCTGAATTTTGGTTTCGATTCATACTCTAGAGTCTTGAGTTTCTGAGTCTTCTGAGTGCTGAGAGATTTGACTCCTCTACTTGTCATTGTTAAGAGACTTGTATTTTTTGGGTCTTTAATGGATCCTTTTTCTCTTCTTTTTGGTTTTGAGCAGTGTTGCTCTTATTGTAGTAATTTCATATTTATCACAATAATGTCACCAAAACCAAGCTCGGCGATAATATCAGTAGTATTTATCATGATATCAACAGTACACAATTTCATTCCCTGATTTGTATTTCTATTGATTCTGGTAAGCCTTTCTCGAAATTCAGTTGAATGCGGATTCTTGCACAGGTTTTGTCAATGTATTTCCCCGAGGAGCCCCAATCTCATCTCGGGTTGACTCCCTCAATATATTGGGGAATATGATATGGATCCAAACTATGGCACCATTTGGGATTTCATCTTCCATATCAAAGATCAAGGACCGGTTACGTACAATGCATCTGCACCTAAAATCCTAGCCCTCCATGGAAGATTTATCTATGAGAGCTAGACTAAAAATAACTGTAAAAACCCTTACCACAGTGGAAGTGCATAACTTTTCCTTCCATCAGTGATGTTTAGTCTGCTTGAATACAATATTCTATTAAATTTGGACTCATCCATGATTTGTTTGTTGAGAAGTATAGCTTGAACCAGGACATTTAGCATAGGTTCATTGTGAATTAGCAGGAAGTGGTTTGATACATTTATTTTGGTGACAATCATGGAAAGGTGATCACTAATTCTATCTTGTAATTTCACTTGAAAAATAAAAGAAAGAGTAAAAGGCTAATGGTCCACGGATCACTAGTTTCAGAAATTTAAATGAAATTTTTTATAAGTTTTAGAACAATAGTGACTTATCCTAGGATTTAATCTTAGTTGTATCTCATGATTGAGATAGGTTGCAACTAGAATTGAGGAGATAAGTTATTTTCTCTCAAAGCATAAATGGTACAATATAGGAGAGGTCAATCACATATATACTAAAGACAAGAGAGCTGAAAGAGGGAAGACTTGGTAGAATGAGTTCAAGGAGAGGAAGAAGAGAAGATTGTTGAAGTGACCAGCAAGTACAACAGACCATAAGAGTTGTACTGCTGATTTAGCACTTTTTTATTCATGCACAGGCTGTACAGTGATGTTTTGAGGTGATTTTCTTGATTGTACAATTTGAGTTCAAGGAGAGGAAGAAGAGAAGATTGTTGAAGTGACCAGCAAGTACAACAGACCATAAGAGAGTTGTACTGCTGATTTAGCACTTTTTTATTCATGCACAGGCTGTACAGTGATGTTTTGAGGTGATTTTCTTGATTGTACAATTTGAGTTCAGGGAGAGGAAGAAGAGAAGATTGTTGAAGTGACCAGCAAGTACAACAGACCATAAGAGTTGTACTGCTGATTTAGCACTTTTTTATTCATTCACAGGCTGTACAGTGATGTTTTGAGGTGATTTTCTTGATTGTACAATTTCTGGGTGATTTATCACCCAATATATTACTGTATAGCTTTCTTTAAAATGATGATGGGAAGGAGAGTGATTTTGCTCAGATTTTTGGCTACTTTCTGAAGGTGACACTGGCTAGTTTTAGGGCTCAGAATTTTTGAAGGAGATCAACTCCCTTTCACAATGGTTGTGGATATCAAAATGAACTTGTAATATATACAACCAACTTGCTCCTTTGATGACTGATGATGATATATTCACAAGTTTTGTGGCACAGAAAATATCTCTTAAATGATATGCAAAATAAGCCTTTTAATATAAATGGAAATCTTCAAATGTAAGTCGTTTCTTACAGGATTTTATCTGCAAATTCTGATGAGATATACAACTTATTGCCCATAAATATAGGCCGCTATCCTTTAGGAGGTTAGTCGTAGCCAAAATCCCTCTTCGATGGTTCGAATAGAATGTGATTTGTTGTCAATTTGCTGAAAATATGCCTAAATTGAAAACTAGCAATGATGTGTAGATAAGTGGTATAACACCTAAAGTCGTATAATACATGGTGTTTTTCCTGTTGGAAATTGATGCCAATTTTGTATATTGGTCAGCACATTAGAAATGCATAAGCAGAGATTTAAGGCATTCCTTGGGGATGAAAGGCTGAAGGTAAATATTGTTCTATATTAACTTTGACCTCTTAATGTGTTTTCATGCCTAGGTATCCTACTTCAAATAACTCAACCTGGAAACTGTTGTGCAGGAGTTCATCAATTTTACACTTCATTACATTGTTGACTTGGATATTCCTATAAAAAGGTAAGCAGAATACCTCACATGTATTTACGATGAAAGTCGAGTGGATTTACTTGTTTTCTTTCTTATATTCAGGGGAACTTTCAAAGGAGTTTGCAAAGGTCAACTTCTAAGTTTTGATGAAAGGAATGAAAAGCTGATTAGAAGGAGAGATCCTTCTAATAAATTCCTTACAGACCTCAAAACAATTCCTTACACCTCAGACCAATCAAGATTGGTTTCAGGACTATGTCATCTCACAACTCGGATGTATGTGAAGGATCACTGATCGACTGACCTGTCTGTGACATTGAACCTAGCTGCCTTTCTTTGTCCCGTCGCGAGGAGACCTTAGGCGTGCGATCAATTGGTTTCAATACTTCTAATGGGTGCCTGTCTCCCAGCCTTGGGTGAACCCGGAACATCGATTTATCCATTTCACATTGATAGGGCTCGCTCGGACGAAGTTATGCCACTACGGGGAGAAATGCTGCTAATTCTGTCTTTGAATCCCCTATCGGTCTTTAGTCAACTGAAGCTGGTTCCGGGTCGGGTGGATATAGATTTGTTGAATGATAAGCTTGCATGGAATGTTAAGCATTTCTCCAACCCTGGCGAGCGGAAGAGAGGATGATAAGCGGCTTGGCAATTGTGAATTATTTAACTGCAGCTTTGCCCCATGCATTTATGTATCGATTCGACCCGAGGAAGGAAGAGGATGCGCAAGCAGGCTCGACCAAAGGGAGAGGAGCCTTAGTTCAATCTTTTCAGTATGAAAACTCAGTTTAGTGGATCTATAATATTCCTAGACTCGGATCCCTGGAGGGATTCTACTAAAAATATGTAGTGACTTACTTCCAGACATAACTAATTAGCTAATTAGCTGATCTCGAACAATAGACTTTTGTATTTATCCTTTCATGCTCAAATATGTGGGAAATCTCAGTCTAGACTCATATCCGGCCACGTGGAGAGGCAGTGGGAAGTGACACTTGGGGAGTTTGGAAAAACTTAGTTTATTGAACAGTTAAAGATCTCGGATCCTTGACAACTTGCTTGTAAGTAAAGGTGATCCTCCTAAAATTCTTATACATTATGAATTTTGATAAATAGGTGTCCCTAATGTTCTTACGAAGTTTAACTAACCTACAAGGTACAATGGGGAGAAAACATATATAATAACAAGGTAATTCTCATAAATAAATCACGAGTTATTGAAAAACTGTATATCATTCATTCACCAAGTGGATCATGTACCAAACACAATTACACCAATAAGAGTGTTTCCAAAGCATTCACATTCCATCTTCATAAGCAATGATTAGTTTAAATAGTGATTTTTCTTTGACCAATTTACCATGAGTTCATTATGGATTAAGGGAAATGAAAAATGTTCTAGTAGCATACCCAAGAACAGCACTTTCAACCGCAATATTTAAGAGCATATTTGAAATGATTAAATATTTCCACTTCAATTTCAAGCACCAATGATAAATATGTGATTCCAATTAAATTTTATACTTTGATAGTAAACAAATCAATAGTGGTCAAATTTTTATTCTGAAAACACTGGAAGGATATACCAGTGTTCAAGAAAATCTAGCAATAGCCCCTTGACAAATTTAAAATTATGATCAAACTGAATTTCTAGGTGTGTGTGTAAATCAAGAGTTAATGTCTTTAAGATTTGAAACACTTATGCCAACCAACTTCAAGGTGACACATTTTCCATTGGATCTTACGTAGTGACGAAGAACAAAGTGTAAAAGAAAACACCTAAACAGAGTTAAAGTCTATATATCACATGAGCAGGACTATGTAAAGTTTATGAAATTAGTAGTATTCAAAAATTTAACATGACTTTTGGGCCATAATATTTTGAAGTTAATTTTTTTTTTAAATAATATTTTGTTTCCGCTAGTATTCCGGCATCAATTTTTTTAAAATAATATTTTCTTTTCATCGATATTCCGACGTTATTTTTTTTAAATAATATTTTATTTCCATCTGTATTTAGATGTTTTTTTTTCCGTCGGTATCACTACGTTAATTTTTTTTAAATGATATTTTCTTTCCATCAATATTCTGACGTTTGTTTCCATCGGTATTATGATATCAATTTTTTTAAATAATATTTTCTTTTCATCAATATTTCGACATTTAGAAGCGTCAGACTAGTAACGCTTATTTTGGTCAGAAGAGCAACACTCAAAACTTCGGTAATAGTGTTCATTGGCGTCAGAATAGCGTCGCTTATAAATGTCAGAAGAGCGATGAATCTTGAAACGTCAGAAGAGCGATGACCAATTTGAAACTTCGGAATTGCGTCACCACCAAAAAAACGTTGGAATTACCGTCGCTCTACCGACATTTAAGTCAAGTGTCATAATTCCAACCACGTTTTGCCCCACCTTAAAGTGTTGCTCTTGGGATGCCTATGTGTTGCAAGAGCGACATTTTGGCCGTCAGAAATTGGGCCAAATGTGCTAGTGTTATAATGTAGAAATATATTGGAAACATAGAGATTATTCACTTTTCCATGACCATGTTTTCTAAAAATTTTCTCTTTGTAGTCCATTTGTGCTCAAATGTCGCAGTGTAGGAGAATGATAATGAGTAGTGAGTAATAGGAAAGGATGTTTTAAGACTTGCATTGAATAAGGTTTCATGAAAGGAAGTAAATGTGGTGATTGATATATTATATCCATTGGTTAAAGGTCCTTCAATTGGTTAATGTGAAACACCCCTAAGGACGTACACATACGATGCCAAATAAATGTTAATGAGGTAATTATATTAACATGTTGTGAAGGATGGGAAATACATTAATTTTTAGGAAATTACTAGAACTAGGTGACAACACCAACTTCATCAACCATTGAATGTCGTTGGCTTGTTTCTCAACCTAGAATGTTTTTTATGAATAAATATTCAATGTTTATATGAGGAAATGGGTGAATTTTTTCAATTGCTTTGATGGAGTGTTCCAAAATGATGCAACTTAAGAGGCCATCTATAACTAGATGCAAAATAAAAGTGTCATACGATCAGTTGCATATAAAAAACCAATTTAACCAACGAAGGCAAGGTTATCACTGAATTTTCTACACTCCTCTCCAAGTTCATTTTGTAAAACAAACCATTCATTTGGACTTTGAACTTTTTTTCATAATTTTTTTTAAAGGGGAAATTGTGTTTGGAATTATTGTAAATTTATGCTGGGAAAATTGTTGACTTTTATGAGTTTGTTATTTGAGTGTTAAGCCAAAATGTTAATGTTTCATTAAATTATGTACTTATGGTAGAGCAACCCTATTTGATGCATTTGAACTTTAAGTATTTTATGGATATTTGTTGTATAAAACTAGTTTTGGAGGTATAGGATTACCATTTGTCAATCAAATGACCCATCCACCTAATACCACCCATCTATACAAATCGTTGAGACATACAAGGTGAATTTTCTTGGAACCCACAAACCCGACCCAGGAAAGATTGACTATAACAGAATTGATTCTATTGATTGAAGCTTTCAAAAGCTTGTATATCTACATCCAATAGATATAAATATTTTGCAGCTCCGATTTTATCATGATGAGTCTACCTCCTAATGATACCTATTTTAAAGACCATATTTCTAGTCTCTTATCAAAGATGTAATTTTATTGTTGTAATGTGCTTCCAAATATGCAACATAGTTGATAGAATAAAGAAAAAAAAGTGAAAAAATAAAACAATAAATAAAGCAAAATGGAGAGCCTCCTCAAACTACTTTACTCCTATATGAATAAATTCACTACAAGCATTTATAAAATAATGACACCAGAAAAATCTACAATAGTATTAACATCAAATGGAAAAGTGTAAATAAACCATACATCAAAATGGATCAGTATATCAATCTTCCATTAATATTCAATAATGATAGTATGAAGGAGCTCCATGATGGTTCAATTCCTAGGTTTGATACTCATAATTTTTCTAACTCCTAAATCTCCAAGTGCCAAATTCCTTATGAAAGGGAGAGAATTTCCTTTTTACATAGAGGGAAATTAATGTCTCTTACAAAAAAATACAATATTTGTTAACTAACTCCATGACAAGTTAAAAAATAATTAAATAATGTTTAGCTAAGGAACATCCTACAAAAATAATGCAAGAAGGTGGGATCCCTCCTCTAAGTGAGTGGTTAACCATGTCAAGTGCCACATAAAATGGTAAAATAATGCATAAATAATACACTCCACAAGATGCATGTATGAAACTACAATAAAATATTTTTGACATGTGAGAGTTCTCCATGCCCACCATCCCAAAATAACAGGTAGTCCAGAAGACCCATGAATAAGTGTGCAAGATACTAACTAGATGGAGTAGTGAACAATAAGTGTGTGGTTAAGACTCCAAAATATTTATCAAAGTAGAAATATTCCTTATAGGCTCATTCTCCAAGTTGCAACTTCCTCAATAAATAAATAAATAATATCTAAGGTAGTTACAACTCCTCAAGGTTTGTGCAAAGTAGCCAACAACAACAAATTAACTAATCTCCAACCAACTCCACATGAAATCACCCTCCAAGAATGAAAAAATTCCAAATTAAATAGTGTGTTTAAGATATTAAACTTAAAAAAATATAAATTAGATTAATTTTACCAATTAATAGTGAAATCAACATCCACATTTATGCACAAATAATAATGTTCACATATAACTGCAGTGCCCTTCCAATTAGTTACCAACAATTTAAATCACCATGAACATGTGTGCCAAATATATGTGCACTTTAAAAATGTGTTGTAACATGTAAATAAATGATGTTTTCCCTAGAAAAACCCCACCATGATAACAACAAAATATAAATCCCAACCTAAAGTGCACCGCCACCAGTGGATTATTACATCAAAAGTAATTATCCAACCTTAGGAAAAAGGTTACATCACCATCAAATAATATGTTTTAATCCCCCTTATAACTCAAAATTATAAAATAAAAAATCAATGAATGCATTGACATCATTAGACACATTAGCCCCCAAGTGATGTCTAGTAAATGCTACATTATAAAGTTAAATTACCTCGAAAAATATCACGAAGGAAACATTAATCATCCCACCATAGAAAAATTATAAGAGAAAGGGACAAAAAGGAATGCTAAACCATTAAAAAATAATCACTATGCTCCATATCACACATCCAACACATGAGGACCATGTAGAACACCCCATCATAGTAACACCAACATCATACACCAATCCACCAAGTCACTAAGAAATGTCAACAACAATGTCACGAAACATCTACCCCATACCACCATCAACAACTAACGCTTTGGGGGCCTATAACTATAATCCATACATAAGATAAGAATATATATCAAACCTCCATGATAAGATAGTTTGCTCTGCATACATCAAAAGTGTAACCAATGGGTAACCAACAAGGAAAAAACACATGAGAATACCACCAAGTAGAAAGGAAAATAATATAATAAAGGAGAAGTGAGACTCCCTGAACTAAAGACCTCCATCACATGATATGATTCCATGAAGACAAGGCGCTCCATAAATATGAATCACCCCAGGTTGGTCCAATAGCTCAAAGAAAACAACAATGATTTTTTTTGTGATCAAAATCACAAAGTGAAATTTCATATAATATGAGGTTTAACACCTGTCACATGGAAACTTGATTATGGTTAATTTTTTGAAGTATCCTTAATTTTTTCAAACCACCATAATAAGATAGTATGATCCACATCCATAAAAAGTATAACCAATGGGTGACCAACAAGGCAATCACATATGATAATACCACAAAGTAGAAAGGAAAATAATATAATCAAGGAGAAGTGAAACTCCCCCAACTAAATACCTCCATCACATGATGTGATTCCATGAAGATAAGGGGCTCCAGAAAGATGAATCCCCCCATGTTGGTCCAATAGATCCAAGGAAACAACAATTAATTTTGGTAAGATCAAAATCAAAATGTTAAACTTCATACAATATGAGGTCAACACTCGTCACATGGAAATTTATTGATGGTTACATTTTTGAAGTTCTCTTCATTTTGTGTTTTTTCTAAATTTATAAGTTTTCATTTTTTGCTTACAATTTTCAAATTTTAAACTTTAAACATCTAGGAAAAATTAGGAAATAAGTCAATGGCTATGGATATCTTGAAGCCTTTACAACATCACATTCTATATAGAAACTCCCCCATTGATTTGAATATAGGCACTCTCCAAATGATCTACAAAATTTTCAAGAGACTCGACAATAAATTTCCCATGGCATAAGCTCTTCACCACTATGTTCTTGGGAATTTCTTTGATGGTACCATACCAGGGGATTTTCTCTCTTCCAATTTAACAAATTTCTACCATCATATATATGTGTTGCAGCAATGCTCATGTGTACCCATTTCTTAAAATCACTTTGGTAAAATTATCGAACCCTAGTCTCATCATACCAAATTGAGGATTGAGGTGACACTGTAATAGGTGGAGGAGGGCCATTGTATTTATATAAAGGTAAACATGAAATTAATAGTACAATACAAAGGAAATATTTAACATAAGTACATTTACATTAAAATCTAGCAGCTACTGCAAAGCCTCAATAAGTGACCTAAACAATGTGCAACACACAAAGGTGCTACCACTATAACCTCATCAATTACTCCTCTCTCTTTAGTGAAGGATAAAATCAAGGGAGGCATCCCTATTAGGGCTAAGGAATCAAGAATTCAAGTATCTTAAGCTAAATTCCCCCTAAGGATCCTATAATAAAAAACCACTAGATAATGATATGAAAAACTAGGGTTTGTAATGGATGGAGTAAATTCAAGAATCAAGTTTAAAATTATTATGGGTAAATATAAAGTATAAGGTTGTCGTAAGGGGTCTCAAATAAGTTTTCCAACGAAAGAATCAATAAAAAGTCAAGGCTATTTTAAACTAGGGTTTTAGGGTAGTGAATTGCCGAAAAATATAAGTTTATAATAACAACAAATCTAGTTGTTAAAATTGTATAAACATTATATGGGATGAAAATCAAATTTTATGTGCACCAATTTATTCCATCTAGAAATTTGGATGGTAGGGTGTGTTGAAAAAGGGGGGTCGTTGCCAATATTTAGACAATATGCCCATGGCTCTGTAAGGAAGGTCAAGTCCAAAGCTTTGAATCCTTGCATTCCAATTTACCTTGTAATTATTTTGATCCAACCTCATATTATTTAAGTTAGTTTTGTTATACCCCTTTGGATTGTGTGTATCGTATTGGGGATGCTATATACATTGGCACAATTTCGTCACTTTATGGCGTCCCTATAAAGTAAGTACAAAATTACAACAAATTTTGATAATCAAAATATCATATAAAAACAAGTAAAGTATGACATCAATGCATGAAAATGGATAAAATTTGCATGAACAAATTTTAATTAGCTTCTCTGATGCATCTTTAAACAAAACTTAACTCGAGTGCATACATCAACAAGTAATTAAATGCTAAAAACAAAATATTTTGTTGTATTTTAACCCTAATTCACCATAAAATGAGAAATAATGATTTAAGGGTTTTAATAGAATGCCACAAATGATCAATATTGGTGCCTTATCAATATAGTGCAATTGGAGTCTAGGATATAATTTATTTTAGAGTTTATTTTTTAGAATTCTAAACTCAAACAAAACATGGGAAAATAAACTAACTTACCATAGGGTTTTCAATTTAGGTTCTTAATTTTCCAATTGATAAAGTGAAAGAAAACCTATCTCTATTCCTTAAATAATTGGATGAAGGACTTAGATCAACAAGGAATAACAAAGTAAATACCGAATAAATTAACTTAGCACAAAAACATACATCCCATAGTACATAATATCAAAATAAATAAAATAAAGCAACTAACTTCACCATGCAACGTCCAAGAGCCACCATTAACATCCATTAAAAGAGATCACATCGCATCATAAGATCCACCCAATAAAAAGTCACTCTACTAGTCCATTGCTTACAAGATAGATAAAATCAATGTTGAAGAGTTGTAATAATACAATCATGACAATGATTCAAAGGAAATTGACTCCCCCTATTTATATGAGTGTATTAAAGTAGATTTTCCTCATACTAGACAAAAGGTACCTAAAATTAATTATATTCCATGATATAATATGGAAAAATTACAATATAATCTCAAAGATAACCAATTCAATGAAATAACATAATATTAGGCCTCAACTAGCCCACACATGTGAGTTTGACGTACTCCAAAGGTGACGTCACCTTTGAAAGGGAGCATTCCTCAATGAAAATGTGTAAGGAAAAACTTAAGGGGTATATATTGTGCCAAAAGTCATGAATCTCCACCAAAATGAGGTGGCACATAAAAAAAATAGCTCATCAAATCCCATGTCCTCCTCCAAAAGGATCAAATCATCATCAAATGAGTAACTAGAATGACATCATCTAGATAGGGTATGTTTTCATGAAGGTAGAATGAGCATCTACCCTTCTAAGGGGTCCCAAGTGATCAACACCATCAATCACCATCAAGAGAAGCACAACGTCCATCAATAAGGTATAATGAAAACCTGCAGTGTCCAATCATCTCAGGGGTTCATCATCTGTCAATTCTATGTCCTATCCCCAAAGTTCAATGTCTAAGGTCATGGGACTAAAGGAGGGCCACATCATTAGTGCTAAGTCCTCATTAAGGAAAATTCTCCTCAAAGGGGAATAAATGTCCATCATCAATTTCCCTAGGTCATAAAATAATGTGGCTACATATGTTGTACAAAGTGCTAAAGAAGAATCACTGATCCCTCACAGGATCCTCGATGCACTTGTAAGAATCACCTAACACATACTCAAGGAATCAAGTGAGATCAATATTATGGGTACAAGAACCATACAAGAATCAAGGTGGACCATATTCAATGTTAAATCCATAAAAGTACTTTGCACAAGTATCATATTCAAATATATTACTACCTTATGATTGTGCACAAGCTACCTCCCTTTGGTATGGGAGAGTTATCACATGACCTTATTAGATGCTTCCAACCATGATAGTCAGAACAATTATTAGGTCAATTCTTTTGAATGATAGGTGTTATGGCTTGGGGTTCACTTCATGAAATTTTTCATAGTCTTATACTAGGTCATGTAAACCATTTTCCATGAGAACCTTTGTAGAGGGAGCACGTAGATGCTTGATTTACCTTCCCTCACCTTTTCTTTTCCAGGCCCCCAAATTTTCATTTTTTCTTTCCTGATTTGATATAGTTTTTTTAACAAGATTTATTGATTTATCAAGTAATAATGATAAGATATCCCCCTTTAATGATGGTAAATTTATCATTTCATCAAGGTCATGATGTTCATTGAGAGCTCCTTTTACTTTGATAGTTGTGATATATAAGAGATGGATATTGTCAAGGTTGAGTGGATATATAAGATATTGTAGGTGATCCAGGTGGATTATGATGGCCACTCGCCTATTCCATCAATGAGGCCCAAACTAATTTGGTGCTTGATCTCCTACGGTTATTTTTTTGGATGTTTTTGGTTTCTTGTTACTTTTATGATAAAAAGGCCTTTGAGCCTCATTGTAATTTTTTTTAGAAAACACACGTAGCCATCACATCCCCTCTTAGAGATAAGCTACCACCAGTCGAGCTAGTTTGTTTTCATTTTTCATGTATATAGTTTCAATATTTTACATTTATTAATTAGAATTAATTTTGAATGCATCTCAGTATTTTGGTTATAAATTTTTATATCATTTCTTTCCCTTCATAAATTTTGATCAGTGATATAAGAGGGGTCTACTCTTTATATTTTTTTATGTGCATGTCCCCAATGAGGTCAAGGTATAAGGAGTTGGGCTTAATTTCTTGAGTCCTTGTAGGACCATCCTCACTGACCCTGATGGCCTCCCATGGTGGAAAAAAATAAAGAGGAGATCCTATTAAACTATTACCCTAAGAAGCCCTCGAGCGACTAAGGAATAAGATGATGGAAAAATTTTCCTTGAAGCTTCAAAAAATGCAAATAGGTGACACATCTTCATCTAGGGGCCACTTTGGAGGTGTTGACCCCTTTAAGATACATATTAATTGTGATATTCCTATATTTGAAGGCCATATAGTTGCAAATTCTCTAGATGAATGGTAAAGATTATTACAGGGCATTTTTCGGTCCACAATTCTTTTGATTAAGAAATATTACCTTTGCACTCCTTAAGTTTTCCCCCATGTTAAGGATTGGTTGTAAACGAACTGTGAATATAGGGCCATAGAGGAATCCACACTATTTTAAGTTGCACCCACTTGGGACTCTTTTAGGGATGTTGTTAAGGAATAATATTACCCTCTTGGAAGTTACAAATACCAATACGTGATATGGACCACACTATGACAAGAAAGGGACCAAGAAGTGACAATGTTCACAAATATATTTCATACCTTGTGCACCAATTTGATTATCAATGACTCGAAGTAACATCTAGTGTTCAAGTAACATGGTTTTCTGCACATATAAATATAGAAAGATATTGAGTTCCTGGACATATCCTCACTTGTTGCAATATACCGATATGCTGTCAAAATAGAGAAAACAATTAAATAGAATAAGTGAGACTTTGAATACACAAATCCTTCACAGAAAAAGGAGGGCAAGAGTATTCCCAAATTGCAGAACAAAGGACAGAGCTAGGGTGGACTACCCTAGGATAAACCACTTAAGCTGCAAAAAAATAATAGCAGTGTGAAGATGAATAAAGACACATGAAAGTGGTGTGAGTTCCACAAGATCCCCACTCATAACACCAATGAATGTCGCATAAGGAAGTCATTGGTGGTCGAGATAAAAGCTACAACGTCAAATGTAGGTTCCAACTATGAACCTGACCTAGACAAGGTGAAAAAAATCATTGATCTAGAACGTAGTGCCACTGTTGCACCACCAAGGTCCAAAAAAGTGATCCCAAATATTCAAAAGAATGAGATCACCTCTTTCACTCACAAATGTGGGTGAAGGGTGCTCCACTACATTTCATCGTCAATAGTAGGAGTAAACAAATATCATATCAACAGAGTTCAATAAGCGGTTGGTCCTACCAATAACACCACACTCATAACCATACACCATCAAGTAGCTCCACCAAGGGCGAGATCTTCATGTCATCCAACAGTTCCGCCTACCCTTCAACATCAAGCCTTTCAAGGATGAGGTATTGTGTGATGTTGATCCACTTGAAGTTTGTATTGTTCAATTACGCTAACCATACTTATGGAAGCATCATGCCATATATGATTCCAGACCTCGTATTATTATTATTAATTAGGGAAGATAACTCTACATGACTCTAGAGGTAGGGTATTATTATTATTATTATTTCAGTAGCCTATCATAGTGAAACACTCTTCGATATTATCCAAATATACCCCACCTATGATAAGGAGATGTATTCCATCGTGCAAGCCTACTTTCAATGGAAAAATCATATTTTGGGGAAGGAGACGATCAACACATTGATCATAAGCCTCTCCAATTTATGCATACATAGGGGAAGTTACAAAACATCTTCCATAAAAAATGGTCCACATTGTTGAAGAGTACAATAGGGAAACTATTAATTCAATTTCTCCTTAAAATTAATAATTTATTGTGAAATTTATTTATCTTGTTTTGTTTATTTAGCATATATTCTTCATCAAACAATTATAAAATGAAAAAACAATAAAGACAATGGACACAGAAATTAGGCTCCAAGCAAGGGAAAAACCCTTTAAAGGGGAAAACCTAGAAAATCTCTTCTCTTCGTATAGAATCTTCTTCAAATGAGAAAAACAAGACCCAAACATCAAGCCCAAATCCTCCTCCAACACCAAGTCAACCCTCCAAGTATCCCTTCTAATTAGGTCAAAGTCCAACCAAGCCAGCAAGAGTCAAACCCTTCCAGAACTACATCAAAATCAAAATTTTAGCCCCCAACTTCAATATTTCGGACCTGCAGTAGGTCTACCACTTCGGCCCCTTTAGAAACTTAGTATCTTAATGCACGTGATATAAAACTAGGTAAAATATTTACTAAAAAAACTCGATTTTCATTCTTTCTTACTTCAACTTATTTTCTCCTTTCCTTTCTTGACTTCCTTCTTGAATTTCACACCTTAGATCAAAATACTTGATTACAGATCAAATTTGTTTCCAAATGAAATCAAGCATATTCTGTTTATACTCATATCTGGAGGTTGAATATCCATATTTGGGACGACTTGTCTCTAACAGATATGACTTGTGCTAGGAGGCTTATTTTGGTTGTCTTGACTCAAAATAATTTCTTTTACATGGTACATCTTTCCCAGATGGGTCTTATATACATGACATTGAATCTATTGACTCATGAAAATAAATATTATGACATGAAAAACCCTAGAAGCATGATGAACACACTTTACCTAGAAGACCAATCAAAAGGAGCATGAAACCCATGCTTTAAAATAACAGATTTTCTTTATTATTTTGATTATTACATAAGATATACACATTTACATTTACATGAGTATAATGACAATTATGAAAACTAAAACTAGTTACATTTTCCAACACTCCCTCATAACTAGGGATTTATTCACAATTGTACACCCTGATACACAATTTTTCTCCAACTAAAGAGTTCTCATAAGAAAAGTCAGTTTGGTAAGCCATCTTTAAATATCAACATCATGACCAAAATTTTAAACATAGTAAGATATTAACTTTGATAATCTATTTCATATATAAGAGCATAATTTTGGGAGGCTTTACATGAGATACCACACTACCTCTACAATGCACATACCCCATCCAGATGTTCATTAGGTACGTCCTTTAAGGATTATTCTTATCTTGGATTCCAAATCCTAAAAGAATGTTGGTCCTCAATGGTCACTCTTGTCTTGGATACATGTCCAATCCTCAAAGAGTGTTGGTCCATTTCTTATCTTTCATTTTCTATCCTCAAGGAAATCATATATGATTATCCAATCCTCCACCATTCTCCCTTGATGGTCTTCACTTAGAATTACGACTGTTAGTCCTGGTCAAGTGCATGAATAATTAAGGAGAGAATACAAATGTGATTTTATCTCAACTAGAGAGTATATCCCCATTCCTTCTTTTATTAGGGAATAGATACTTGCTCCTATTTAAGTATACTCCTTTACTCCCTCTAAAATGTAGAGGAGATCCCTAACTTTCTTCCAATTTGGGGAACTCATCAGCACAAGCTTTATAGCTTGTATTCATACATGTATCAATTATTACTTCTTCATGGATATAGTTTTATGGCTCCCTCTTCCCTTCACATCCCATTATATCAAACTTTATTCCTTCCTGGTTATCATGGAACTATATTCTTTCTTCAATCTTGTGACAAGATCTAGGTCGACAATCTTGCACATCATTTTCCTCTAGTCTTCATCAATAAAGGCATTACAATGAGACTTATCAAACTTCAAGAAAATCATATCTCTATCTAAACATGGAAGTGATTTTTGTAGAAACATGAACATCATGGTTATTTTCTTACATTTCTACCTTTAAATCCCAAGGTGATGATGTGAACACCTTGACTACATAACTCTCCAAGGATTGTTAAGACCATTTACTCAATCTATGTGATATTTGAATAAAGTACAATACCAATATTTGAACTTGCCTCAATTGTCATTATGTATTATTATAACATCTTTCTAGGTAGAAAAACAATATGTTAACCGGATAACCAATATCAAAACATTAATACCAAGCATACCTTATCACGATGGCCTCTTTTCATCAAGATATTTTCAGACTTGAGTCCTTTGAGATCAACATCATTTAATATGATTCATATCCACATTATATAAGAATAATTCCATGCATTCATTTTAATCAGAGTGCCCATGGATCAAACTTGATTACCAATATACAATATCTTCATTGGAGTCATCATTGTTAACTCCATTTCTTTCTTCTGGAGACTATACTTGATGTCGAACAACATTTTTCTATGCCATGAAATTTTGTGAGAGAGTCGTGATCTCCATTCATTCTATAGTATGTTAAATTTATTCTTTTGAGCATCATGCATTCATATAGAATACTTACCAAACACATTCATAACTAAATGTTCCTTTATGATTCTTGTAGATATGAACCATGCTATAGGGAAGAATATGCATATATTTTCTTTCGTATGATCATCTGACCATCCTTTGAACGACCTTTCTTATTATACGTGTCAAAGATAGGTTTATTTTTCCGAGAAGATAAATACTTTAATTATGCCTTTCATATTGTCACTTGACCATTAGCATTCCTTCATCCTTTTAAAACTTTTGTTTCCAAACTAGATGGAATATATGCGAGTCATAATGTTGCTTCCAAGAATATTCCATAAAGATGATTCTTATAGGATATTGATGATCCTTATTTTCAAAATGACTTCATTTAACATGATTTTAGAGAATGTTTGTATGAACAATAATATGCAATATGGTCCAAAACTTATCATTCTCTTTAAAATAGATGATCTTTCCCAAAACAAGTAGATTCTAATATTTCTACTATCATGTGCTTTTGTTATTGACACCATGCATTTTACAAAAAAAAGACTTTTCTAGAGTAATAATGCATGCTACTTTAATTTCTACTTAATAAATGAAAGACAAAAATTCATAAAGAACCTGATAAATATGAGACTTCCTTCAATAATAGAGATCCTTGGGATCTTCTCCTTTCAACTTCTTCTTAGGTTCTCCCATTTTTTCAGCTTTGTGAGCTTCACTTTTTTATTTCCTTTTGTTGTTCACTTTATTGTTTGGAAAATCCCTTTTAAAGTTTCCATACTCATTACATCCCAAGCATTGAAACTTTGACATGTTTGTGTTATTCTTGGAATTTTGAAAATTCCCTTTCCCCGGCTTCTTAGTTCTTGCAATGAAGGCTTGAGATATTTCGTTTGATTCAGTATCATATTTTTCCTTGATCCTAGATTCTTCCAAGATGCATTGATCCCAAAATTCATCAAAATTCATGGTATCTTTCTTTGAGTAGATTTTCATTGCAAAACTACTCCAATCACGTGGCAAAGCATTTAGTACACATATAGTCATTAGAGAAATTTGAGGTCTAAAATGGGCCTTAAAAAAAAATGTATAACCAAAATAAACTTTATAAGAAACAATATGATTCAAGAACGATGTAAACCATCGGGGATGATTCACCATTTTTGGAGTAAAAAAGTAAAAATATTAAAAAAAAAGTAAAAAATCTATTTTTTAATTCATATTTTCAACTTAACTCCCTACGGTTTTAATCAAATTTCGAGAGGGAGCACTCATTGAATGAAAATTTTAATTCCTCATCCAAGGAGTACCCATGTTTTTTACTTTCGATGGAGCTTGTTACACGAAAAATGTGAAATGCATGAAAATTGTGATTGCTATCATGTTTTTTCATGTATATCTCATTTTTCGTGTAGCAGGGTCCATCGAAAGTATGCAACATGAGCACTACTTGGATGACGAATTAAATTGTGCATCCAATGAGAACTCCCACTTGAAATTTGAGTAAAACCAAAGGGAGATAAGTTGAAAATAAAATTTGAAAACATAGTTTTTTCTTTTTTTCCCTTCCAAGATTTGATGACGTAATCTAATATTATTTTATTATTGCCAGTATTATTTTATGATATTCCTTAAGAGGCCTATTTTATACCTCAAAATTTATTTAATGCATCTTAGAGTCTGTAACAGTCTCCCCAAATCCTTGCAATTGGTCTCTTATTTATGAGAACTTCATTAGATAGGTGGCCATGTCTTTATCATTTGATTTCCTTATTCTATATAGTTGATTTCTCGAGGAAATCTTTTGACCTTGTGTACTTATAGAGTAAAACTTTACCAACTTGTCATACATAGCCTTCGATGTATTTAGATAAAAAACAAATGGAACAAGATGATATTTAATGGATTCAACAATAATCCTTTGTGCTCTTGCTTCTCCCTTCTTTTTCTTTTCTAATTCTTGAGTCTTCTCTTTGCTTGGTTGAACAAATTCACCAATAAAATATTCCATTACTTCATTTTCTATGAGTGCCAAGTCAATCCTCTTCTTCCATGCTAGGAAATTTTTTGATCCCATAATCTTGTTTCTTTCCTTGCAAAATGTAGCCATGTTATATGTAGATTGAGACATAGAAAACAATATACCACCTATTTGTAAACCAAGAGTCCTCCTTCTAGATTATGTCTCCAACCATCTTGATGCCTTCAAGACCTCCAAGGAGACTTAACAATATGCCCTGGAATGATATCTTCTCACATTACTTCAGTGATGATGTCTTCAAACAACTTCAAAGAGTGAATAATGATCCCAAGACATCTTTCTTTTCCAAGATGATGAAGAATAATAGATAACTTCCAACAAGAAATTTATTCTTTACTCAATGAGAACTTGATGATGATGCCTTCTTCAATGTAGTGACCTTCCTTCTAGGTTAATAGGTCTTCCTCTTCTTTCCTTGTGTACTTCTACAAATGTTCCCCCTTGATAAGTAAACCCTTCTTTGTGTCCTTCCAACTACCTTCTTTAGTTTACCTTACCTCTAATCCCATGTTGGAGAATGCTATAGGGGAACTATTAATTCAATTTATCCTTAACCTTAATAATTTATTATGAAATTTATTTATCTTCTTGTGTTTATTTTATTATATATTCTTCATCAAACAACTATCAAGTGAAAAAACAATAAAGACAATGGACACAAAAATTAGGCTCCAAGCCAGGGAAAATCCCCTCCAAAGGGAAAAACAAGAAAATATCTTCTCTTCTTATAGAAATTGCTTAAAATGATAAAACCAAGACTCAAACCTTGGTCCTCAAGACCAGATCCTACTCCAGCACCAAGTCAAACCTACAGGAATCCCTTCCAATTAGGTCAGAGTCTAGCCAAGTCAACAAGATTCAAACCCTTCCATAACCACATCAAACTCAAAATTTCACCCCCCAACTTCAATATTTCAGACCTATAGTAGGTCTGCGAATTCGGACCTTGCAACAACTCAGGGTCTTCGAACATGTGAGAGAAAACTAGGGAAAATATTGAACAAAATAACTCGATTTTCCTTATTGCTTCAACTTATTTTCTCCTTGCCTTTCTTGACTTCCTTCGTGAATTTTTCACCTAAGATAAAAATCCTTGATAATAGATCAAATTGGTTTCCAAATGAAGTCGAGAAATTTCTATTTATACTCATATGTGGAAGTTGAATAACCTTCTTTGGGCCAATTTTCTCTGGCAGGGCTGACTTGTGCTAAGAGGCTTATTTTGATTGTCTTGACTCAAAATAAATTCTTTTACACAATACATTTTTCTCAGATGGGTCTTATATACATGACATTAACTCTCTTGACTCGTGACAATAAATATTATGACATGAAAAACCCTAGAAGCATGAAGAACATGCTTTACATAGAAGACCAATCAAAAGAAGCATGAAACCCATGCTTTAAAATAATACATTTTCTTTATTCTTTTTCTTATTACATAAGATATACATATTGACATGAGTACAATGACAATTACGAAAACAAAAAGAGGTTACATTTTCCAACACACATTCCTACAAAAATTCCATTTGAACATCAAATACAATAAGGGTATCACCACTCATGTCACAAAATACCTCTGTTGGCCCCCAGTTATGACATTGACCATAGCTCTCAACTCTTGTGGGAACAAGATATATGGATGGCAAAAAATATACACCAATGACTCAGAATTTGCTGCCACATGCTAGATGTTGATGGCAGGAAAGCAAGTTCCAGATTCCACCTCCAGGATGCATTGTTGTGCCACTTGGGACACATTTATGTTCCTTCAAGTGAGTGTCCCAAGAAAAATTGGGAGGGACATTACATTCAAGTAGCAAAGAACTTTGTTGTGGAGAAGAGAGTGACAATACTATTAGTCATCAGTATTTTTGCATGTTCTGATGACTAGATTCCTCGGCTGAGTTTTCTAGAAGCTAATCTCAATCTGTCATTTTGTTATCTAGAAAACACCTCAAACAAATTTTTGTCTCCCTACTTTTCCTTTTCAGCCTATGATGAGAAAATTCTTCAGTTTTCAAATCCTATCTCATTTTAGAAAATTCTCCCTGTCTATAGCTGTCATAGGTTTTGTCTCTCTACTATCAAAATCCCCTGTTTTCATAAATCTCATTGTCCAAGCATTTGGCAAAGCACCTGTCCCCCTCTCACTAATCATTGGATCATATGATAAGCTGATCATACCTAAGGAAATATTCAGAATCTATGACAAGGTCTGTAGGTATAGGTGGTGGTGTTTAGGACAATTTTCCTTGACAAAGCTGTCCTAAGTCAAAAATCCCTATGTCTAGTACCAGTCAGCCATAAATTGTTTCCTTTTCTACAAAACAACATACTGGTTTAGCCTTAGGTCATATACCACTAACTGGTTACTTGTTTTTATTTTAGCAAAGCTCAGAAATATTCATTTCAAGAAAAGAGCAGGATTTAAAAAAAAAAATCATGAATAAAAGAAGGGGTGTATTCAATGATGATAGAGTGAAAATGGGAGCAAAAGAACAAATTCAAACAGGTCTCTCATGCTGAAGTATTTTTCCATCATGAATCAGATGAAGTGTAGTAAGTGAAAGAAAGTAAACATACATGTTTCAAATCCAAAGGGTGCCTAAAGAAAAAGGTCATTCATCAAAGACAAATGAACACAAAGGATTAGGTGATGTCTCTCTTCAACGCCCCATCCTAACTCCAAAGGCATCTTTGCATGAGCTTTCAAAAAGGTGACCTAGCCCTACAAATCACTCTATTTCAAGGAATAAGACAGTCTTTGACAGAAAGAGATTTAACGCAAATTAGGCATCATAGTGAAGATGTAAGAAGGAAAGCTGCTTCTTATATCTTACCATGAACCTGGACTTTGAAAATCAGTCAAAGACAAATCCACTGTACCTTATGAGAGCACAGTCGGGAAAAGGAGTTACTTCAGGAATACACACAGTGAGAATTTACCATTTACAAATCACATTGTTTTCTCCCAGGGTTCACAGTGATGTTATGCAAAAGAGATATACATTACAGACAGGTCCTCATAAAGCAAGAAGACAGTATGTTCAAGTGATTTCATCAATGATAAGTGGAAAATATTCACATTTGTTTTCTATTTTGTATTTTTTAAACAAACAGACCAAGGGCAAAGTGTTGAGATGGATGAAGTTTATGTGTTTGATAGGACCTCCTTCATGATAAGTAGAGGGTCAAAAACACATTTTTATGGCCTACTTCACAAACAAGCAAAGGGAAAATCACCAGGTGTTAACTCTGTATTTGAGAAAAATTGTCATTAATAGACAGAGTTGAGAAACCTTATTTAAAAAAGTTCATTAATTGATAAACAAAGATAACATGCAGTTTGTACTTGATGCCTCCATCAGATGACAATTACAAGGTTAAAGTTTTGAGGAGAACCTTCTTCAATTGATAAACAAAGCTAGGAAAGGTTTTGTTTAAGGGAAATTCTGCAACTTATAAGAAAGGGAAGTAACACAGTGTTAAATATGCCTCCTCCAAGCTTATCTGAGAAAGATAAGTACAGGGAATTGTTTTTCTATAAAGTCACCCATTCAAAGAAGACAGTTGAGATGAGGAGAACATTTCATAATTGGCAAAGAGCTTCTTATCATAAATAGAGTGAATGAGAAAAATTATAGAAAAGGACCCATTTTTTCGTAAAAATTAGCCTCCTTCAAAGGTCAACACAATCATTTTAAAAGGCCTCCTTCCAAAGAGAAAAAGGGTGTCCACTTTTCTTTTTCAAAGAAAAAAGGAAAAATAATGTCAAAACCGTTTAAAAGGAGGGAAAAGTCATGATTCAAGTACCATTTCAAAGGTATAAAACCTTCAACGGATGTTTTTCACATCTAATTGTTCAAACTGGCAAAGAAGGAGTTGTTTTTCAAACCATGAGCAACCATCGTGCAAAAAATCAGGGTCGCGACGCACTTGGATTTGGACGCGATGTGCATGTAGTCAGCCTCTGAAGGTTTTTGCACACGGAGTGACGCGCCTGTAGGGTGGAGCGACACACCTGTTTGATCGCCCGTCGTGCACTTTCGCCAGCCCACCACCCAAGCCACTACTAAACAGCCCACCACCCAGGCCACTGCTGAACAGTCCACCGTCCGAGCCACCTCTGAACGGCCCACCACTCGGGCCACTTCTGAACGGCCCACCGCCCAGGCCACTTCTGAACAAAGGTTTGACCGCTTGGGCCAATGCTAAAAGGAGGTTGCAGCCACCCTCATGAACCCTCAAAATTGCCAAAAAATAAATTTTTGAACAAGGAGGTTATCCTCAAAAGTAGTTGAGACACATTTTAAGAGGTATTTGTGTTTTCTCTGCCTAAGTTTTTGATTTAAAGAGATTTTGAAATCAAATTGTAAGGAAGAAGAAAATCAGTGATTTTAAAGGGCTAGAAGTCCTATTTGTAGGAAAAGAACCTGTTTACAAAGAAAGAAGCAAAAAACAGTTTTTTGAAGGGAGGCCTATTTTCAGATTAAAAACTTGTTTTAGTTGAATAGGTGAAAGAAGACACATTCTTATAAGGGGAAAAACATAGTTTGTTTTCAAAGGTCTCCTGCTTGCTAAATAAAAAGGAAAACAATGTTTTTAGGGAGAGTGGTAAAGTGTTTTTTCAAAGGTCCCCTGTTGCTAAATAAAAAAGGTGAAACAATGATTGAAAAAGAAAGACCATTGTCAGTTCAGAAATACTTGTTTTAGTTAAGTGGTTAAAAGAGAAGCACAGTCCTACACAGAGGAAAAGAGTTGTAGTGCTAAAAATAAAGGAAACCTATTTTCAAAGACATAGATCATATTGAAGGCCTTCCTTGCTTAGTCATAAGGAAAGAAACAGTTCTTAAGAAGTAAATTTGTTTTCATTTATCAAGAACTTGTTTGCCAACTAAGGAAGAGAAACAGTAATTAAGGAAGAGATCTATTCTCAGTACATTTGAAAGAACTGTTTTGATTAAAACAGTGAAAGAAACCTAAAACAAACATGCCTCAAAGGAAGGTCAGCAAAGGTGGGTATCATAACTGGTTTGAGCCCATTGCAACTTAGGAGATAAATGATTCACCTTCAGTCCTTTTCAATTTTCATGAGGTAGGGTGCCTTGATTTTTGCCAAAGAGTCCAAGAAGTCACCAGCTACCCTCCCTTGACACAGTTGTTTTCCTTGAGGCTGCAAGGGGAACATATTCACATAGCAGGCCTTAATTTTGTGCTCTCCCCTAGATTAGTGTCAAAAGCAAAAATCCCCTATGATTGAGAGTGGAAAGAAAGAATCTAATCAAAGCAGTGATGATGATGATCATATTGATAGTCAGCATAACATTCATGAAGAAATAAGTGATAGGGAAGAACAAGATAGTCCTCAACAAAGCAATCATAGTGGTAATCATCTAAACAGTGAGGAAGAAGGAAGTGATGGTGAACATGAACAAAATAATACGGATCAGAAAGACAACCATCACTCAATTGAAGACAGTGACAGTGGTAACATGCAACAAACTAAAAAGGACACTCAGGAAGAAAACACGCATGTTGAAGGCAGTCACAGTGATGACAAACAAGCACAAAACAGTGAGCCAAACTCAAAACTGCCCAAAGGAGGTGCCCGATGGAAAAAAGAGGAAAAGACATATCTCTGCTTGGAATCTTGGCTCAAGCTTGCATGCATGCTTCTAGAAACCCTTAAGGGGTTTTCTTACCAAAATTGAGCATTTTTTGACATGATCTTGTTTTTTGTGATTTTTAGGCCTAATTGCACATTTTTCTAAGCGCTGCCATGTTTTCTAGGAGCATCCTCAGCTCATGAAAGTTATTTTTTTGGATGTATTAAATTTGGGGGAATCTACTCACAAATTTTTAGATCAAAATAAGATGTTTTGATCCCTCAAAAGGGCAAAAAACAGTCAATTTTTACCTTTCTGCCTCACATATCAGCAGGCGCTACACTCCTGGGTTTTTTCACTCATTTCACTTTTTGACAGACTTCCCATAATCAGTTTGGAAAAAATCAAGTAGCTCCAGAAATTTGACATCCAAGGCTTTCCAAAGAGCCATCACAGGCCTCGTTTTGACATCGGGAAGTCCCTAAAAAATCCTTTGTAAAACAGACTTTTTCTGGTGCTACGCTCCTGTAGGATATTGCTGAAAAGGCAGTTTTCTGAAAGTGAACATCCAAATGTGTGTTAAGCTATTTTTAACTCTATTTAAAAGATTAAAAGTCAATTTTATTACTATTTTTAACTTAAATAGATATCTTTTGAAGAAATTTTGTGCCTTGGGCTTTGCAAAGCCTCAAGGACAAAATAGGATATTTGTTTTTTGGCCAATGGCCTTCTAGTTGCTCTAGGTGGGTTTCCTCCTCTTTGGCCTATATAATCCAAGAGGATTCATTGTAACATGAGGCAAAACTTGAGTTATAGAGAGCAATACATAGCACTATGATCTTTGAAGAAATACTTGTTTTATGAAGTGGATGATCTCTTGCTTGGCTTGATGGTGGAGGAGCATTGTGTGTAGGATTCCATGGCTTGGTGAATGGTATTGTGTTTCTTATTTGTTATTTTTTCTTACTTTCTCATACATGTTTTCATACTTCTTGCTTTTTGTAGTTCAGTAAAGGATAAGTTTGAGATATGCCCATGGAGGCACCTCAAATTTCCTGATTCATTGTAGCTTAAATGTTTTCATCTTTCTTGGTCATGTCAAAGAATTCTTAATTTCTCTTTGGTTCCCTAAGAACTTGTTATCAGTTTCATTAATGGTTATTATGTATATTGTCTAGTATGATTCATGGTATGCCCTGCTTACTCATAGCTAATCAAAACTCCATTTCTGAAATCTCTCTCGGAATTATTGGTTGTTTTAGTTAAGTCAAAGAGGTCTTGTTTCGATCTTGCCCTTTGTCCATGCTTTGCAGTCTTATTTCAAAGTTCCTGACAGCTCAAGATATGATGTTTAGGAGTTCCCTCTTCATAGATTGAGTTGTTTTTTTATCTTATTTGTTTTCCCAAAATTCTGAAGGTGATTTTCCCAAAGTTAGAGGGTCTTATACTTCTATGTATCACTTGATTGTTTATTTTCTGCATCTATCAGTTTGAGTTTCATTCATAGAGATTAATGGTCAACCCTAACTCATGAATGCTTGTTGTTTAACTGTTTATGCTTAAAATCTCTTTGTCTTTCACAAACTTAATATCCATCTCATTTCACTTTCACCCAAAGAATCCATTTACCTCGACTAAATCGGCCATACAGTAATACTTTTTCCATCATTAAGACAATCTTGACCTTATCTGACCCCATAGCCCAATTGATTTGATGAACTTCATATCTATTTGTCCTTTTCACTAGTTTCCCTCAAAAAACTCAAAACAAACCAAAAAATAATTAACAACTAGCTTAAAATCAAATATACTAAAGAAAACAAGTTTACATCCTTTGCATAATAGAGAGAGCCCTCTCTGAGTCCAGGAAGGCTAGGTCCTAGGGCTCCAAAGCTTGGTCTGATGTTACCCTGTGATTTGGTTTACCAATCTGCCAAATTACGGGACTCCAACATAATGGTGATCATGGTGGGACCTACTGAGTACATAATAGTCTAGAAAACTCTTGTAGACTCATTAGTCCTTCAAAATTAAAATCAGAGAGATAGCCTATAAAGTCATTTAGAGTAAAATATTTTTGCTTCACCACCTTAGCTAAGTGATGAATCAGGTTTAGGACACTCTTACAAACTAGGTTGCATATAAAAAACTCTGTAAAAAACCTCACAAAAACATCCTTAGATTGGTTCCTATTAGTCACTGGCGGTGGACCATATAACTTTGTCTTTACAAGGCAACAATATTCACCTGGCGACTCCACTAGCCTCTAGTAAGCCTAATACTCCACTAAAAACCAAAAATTTCATAATCATACTATCTTGTTGACTTACCTTTCCAAAAACACAAAAATCATGATGCAGCCTCTGAAATCAGTGTCAAACTAAGTGTAACTTAGGAATTTAGAAACCTTCATTTAAAACATAAGAAATCAATACAATAGCCTAAGAATAAAACTATAGCTTTCTCAACAATCTAGCAAACTATTGAACTAAGTTTTAAGTCATTCTTACAAGTTTTCACATAAAAGTTTTCTAGAAAATAATTTTCCTAAAAAAACATTTTTTTCAGTATTGGCGGTGGACCATAAACCTCAAGAACATCCACCTGGCGACTCCATTAGCCTTCATTTAGTTTTACCTTACTCACATCCGAAAAAACCCTAGAGAGGACAACCATCCAAAAAAAATCACAACTATCACCCTCTCTAAGCTTGACTTTGAAATATGGCTTCACGAAGAATTAATACCAGATCTCACCCAGACCCGAATCCCCCTATTATAGTTGATGACCTAGAAAATATTTTGTGGAAAACTTTTGAAACTGGTAACTTAGCTACCGATAAGACCATCCACAAAGCAAGCTCTGTACCTGAACATCTTACATCCTTGCAAGATTCCCAGTTTGACTTGAGTTCAGCAAAAACCCTTCTCAGAAACAAATCACAAAGCAAAATCAACCTTGCCGATCTTGAGCATTTAGATTTGCAGCCAAGTATTAGCAAAGAAGCCTCACCTACTACACCACCTGATTTTCAGCTTTTCCAGCACTTTGGCTCTTATCACCCCAAATCTGCTCAAAATCAATCTACAAGCCCAAGTACCTCCGCCGCACCCATTCAGACCGCCACTGTGCAAATTTCCTCATCCCATACTACACATCCTCATACTGTAAATCCACCATCAGCTCCCATCATGGTAGCTTGGTATGCGCCCTTAGTGTTACCATAACCTTTGGTATGTTTGCAAAATTATTACCAAACCAAAATCCCACATTTCACTGGAGCTGAGTCTGCTACATCCCAACAGCATGTAGATAGAATCAATGATGCCTTTGAATACATGGAAATAGAAGATGAGACCATAATAATGAGAATGTTTTCCCAAAGCCTAGGTGGTTTAAAAACTTAACACCTAACAGTATATATGATCTCCCAGCACTTTACCAAACTTTCATAAACAAGTGGGAAATCAAGAAGAACCCCATCCAAATCCTTTCTGAATATAATAATCTTAAAAGGAATATGGGGGAAAGTGTTCAAGACTATTGCACTAGGTTCAATAGTGTCTATAACGCCCTCCCGCCTAACATGAAACCTCCACCTGGCTCAGCATTAGAAAAATTTCCCGAAGGTTTCGATTCAGATATGACATACCAACTAAGAGAAAGATAACCCACAACTTTAGAAGAAATGAAAAAAGTAGCTATTAGTGTCGAAGCCAACCTAGCTGAGAAGAGAGCTAGAATGAGATTAGAAAAGAAAGTCACATACTGAGAAGAGGTCATGCCTTTAATTTCCTCCTCAGATCCCAGAATAGACAACCTGGTTAGAACCATGGAGAGAATGTTGGAAAAAATGAATCTAAATGAAAAAGCACCTCATAGGGACAACTAGCCAAATCCTCAAAACAAAAACCGGAACCAAAACTTTAGAAGAGACCCACCTCAAATTAAACCAAGGGAGAATGATCAATAGATCAGGCCATCTTTCCAAGAAAACTTTGCTGATGAGATAGAAAGAGATATTGAACCAACCAATGAAAATCACCTTAACTTGATAGGTTCCGATAGCGAGGGTGAGGTTTTTCTCACAGAAGAGGAACAAGGTTTTTTCTCCTCAAACCAAAATGAAACAAATTATGAGGATCCTAAAGATCCTGAAATAGGATTACAAAACACCATAATGGAATTTCATAGGCAATATGATCTTAGGAGTAAGAAAAACCAAGACAACTCTAAGAAAGGTAGCTTAGACACTGCTGTTACAAAAGCCCCCGATACTATTCTTAAAATAACAACAGATAGTAACAAAATCATGGCTAAGAAAACTGATCAGAACAAAGATAAAACTAGCTGAACCAATCTTGATCCTAATTATCCTAGTACCTCTACTGAGATTCCCGAAACAACTATATTGAACGAAACACCGAATCAAAATCAGCAAATTAAGAATATAGAAAAATTTATGGCTGATAGAACTGAGACGAATATGCCCAAAACCCAAGCACCTTTTAGTTTCGAAGGAGAAATTTCCAAGATCAAGGTAACCATACCCCTCACTGAGCTAGTGACTATAGATAGGTATTGATCTTAAATATTTAAAGTCTTGAACATAGAAAATGATGCAGATACTTTAAATCTGACAGACGAGAAACCCGAGCTTTTATTTGGTCCCAAAATAGAAGGAGAATACCAAGAAGGAACTGTTTCCCCATTCTACGTAAGTTTGAACATCCATGAAAAGATATTACATAATGCCATGTTAGATTTTGGTGCTTCCCATAACCTCATGCCTAAAGTAGTCATGGAGAGTTTGGGCCTAGAGGTAACTAAACCTTACAAAGACTTGTACTCATTTGATTTAAATAGGGTCAAATGCTTAGCCCTGATAAAGAACTTGTGTTTCACTCTAACACAAATACCGGCTAAAAGCCTAGTCATGGACGTAGTGGTGGCCGATATTCCTCCTAAATATGGAATGGTATTATCAAGATCATGGGCCGCAAAAATACAAGGTAGCCTCCAAATGGACATGTCATTTGCCACCATCCCAGTATTTAACCAAACTAGGAGGTTGTACCGTGAAACTCACATGAAATATATGGTAAGCAACCTAGATAGGCCAAACAATACTCTAGTTTATTCCATTCATTCAAATTTAGATTCTTTTATCTTATACAATGAAAGTGATATTAATAAGTAGATAAAAGGGAATGAAGAAGAATTCAAACCATCAAAACAACATTACTCATCCCCAGATAAAGAAATTTATGATCAAAACTCTAAGAAACCTGAAAAAAAACTTAGTAACACACATGAAAAGGAAACTCTTTGGAGTATAAGATTTGATGGTTCCTGTGGCAAAACTGGTTCAGGGACTGGCATCTAGATACACAATGCTAATGAAGGTTATTCTTTCAGATTAGAATTCCAATGTACCAATAACATTGCGGAATATGAGGCCCTTCTCCTTGGTTTGCACTTACTTAAAGACTTAGGCGCTAAGAAAATATCAGCCCAAGGAGATTCAGAACTTGTAATTAGACAAATCAAAGGTGAATATTTGGAAAAAAAACTTAATACTGAGAGAATACATAAATGCAGCATTAGACATCCTTAAAACCTTCGAAAGATACGAACTCACTTATATTCCTGAGACTCAAAATAGCCTAGCCAATGAGCTCGCTTTTGCCGCAAGAAATCGCCAAATACCATTTGTAAACGAACAATACAGTATCCAAGTCAAACATCGTCCTACAGTGCCAGACAACATTTTCCATTGGAAAATATTCAAAGATGATGAACAAATTGAGGATTTTTTGTAATCTAGAAATGAGTTTGAAATGACTAAAACAAACTTAGAACATGAAGAAAGAAGTCTTGACAAAAATGAAGACCAGGAGCCAGATTTACCTTCTCTAACAGATATAAACTTGATTAATCATCCCTATGAAGCTGAAACATGTGAGGGCCTAGACCAAAGAGAGCTTGAAGTCTTACACTGTGAAAATGACACCATACCCAGAGGTCTCACACCCTTAGAAGAATTGTTTGATTTTAATGACATGGCCAAAAAACCAAAAATGGAATCTACTGAGGCTGATATAGAAGAATATAACATAGGAAGCACAGAAGAACCAAAAATGATCAAAATTTCCAAAACCCTCCCTCCTCACATAAAACATAAATACATTAAGTTGTTTAAAGAGTTTAAAGATGTGTTCGCATGGGGATACCAAGATTTGAAATCATACGACACAAGAATTATTCAACACAAGATCCCCCTCAAAGAAAATCAAAAACCTTTCAAACAAAATTTGAGGAGAATAAATCCCATATTACTGCCTTTAGTTGAAAAGGAAATAAAAAATATGTATGATGCCGAGATAGTAGTTTCCCTTAGATACTCTGAGTGGGTTTCAAACCTGGTTTCAGTCAGGAAAAATACCAGAGATATTAGACTTTGAATTGACTTCAAAAATCTGAATAGATCCTCTTTAAAAGATAACTATCCTTTACCCAAAATGGACCACATACTTCAAAAGGTCGTTGGCTCTAAAAGAATCTTATTACTTGACGGTTTTTCCGGATACAACCAAGTGCTGGTTTTTCCTAGTGATCAACACAAAACCGCTTTCACTACGCCCTGGGGCACTTTCATGTATGTTAAAATGCCTTTTGGATTAATGAATGCCGGTGCCACATTTCAAAGAGCCATGGACATAGCTTTCTTAGAAGACATAGGTTATTTCATAGTCATATATCTTGATGACATCATAGTGTATTCCAAATCAGACGAGGAGCATCTGGTCCACCTGAAAAAGGTTTTCGAAAAATGTAGAAAATATGACATGTCTCTGAACCCCAAGAAAACACTTTTCAGTATCAAAGAAGGAAAACTCCTAGGTCACATCATTTCTGAAGATGGAATAAAAATAGATCCCAAAAGGATCTAAGGCATACTGCAAATCAATCACCCCAGAAACATTAAGGAATTGCAATCTTTTATCGAAAAAAATAATTTCTTAAGAAGATTCATCCCCAATAATGTCAAACTCTTGAGAAACATCACAAACATGTTAGAAAATGAGGTTGGAGTAAAATGGACTTTAGAAGCCAAACAATATTTTGAAATGGTCAAAAAAGCACTCACCGAAACACCAGTTCTAATAAGTCCTGATTTCACCAAAGATTTTTACATTTTTTCATTTGCATCTGAACACATGGTAGCTGTAGTATTGTTACAAAAGAACGCAGCAGGGCAAGAACAACCCATAGATTTTTTTAGCAAAGCCCTAAGAGATGCTCCCTTAAAATATAATATCATGGAAAAACAGGCATTCACAGTGGTAAAAGCACTGAAAGACTTCTGAGTTTATATCTTGCATTCTCATATCATTGTTTTCGTTCCCCATACCGTCGTCAAAGATATATTAAATCAAGATCCCAATGGTAAAAGAGGAAAGTGGATTGATATCATCTTAGAATATGACTTAGAAATCAAACCCACCAAAAGTTTTAGGGGAGAAGGACTCGCAAGACTAACGGCTAAAACAAACCTCCAAGCATTAGATATATATTTTGTTGACACCTTAGAAGAACAGGAAGAATGCACAGCCCCTCATGTTGAAGAAGTGTTTTCAAATTCACCTTGGTATGCTGATATCATTTACGTGTTATTTTATCTTAATGCTCCTCCAACCTTATCAAAGACAAAAGCAAGATTCTTCAAAAAAAATTCTGTATTGGAAAAATCCCACTGGGATGTTGCTTAAATGTTTGCTTGAAGATGATGCAGAAAAAATTATGCACGAAATGCACGAAGGAGAATGCGGAGGACATCTCTACTGGAAAACCACAGCCAAAAAAATCCTTAGAGCCAGTTATTATTGGCCTACCTTGTTCCCTGACACTCACAAAATTGTTATGACATTCGATAAATGCCAAATTTTTTATGGCAATAATTTTTTTTTACCTTTGCCCTTACATCCCATCATAGTTGAAGGTCCTTTCCAGCAATGGGGTTTAGATTTTATTGGGGAAATACACCCTTCTTCGTCTGCTCAACACAAATGGATCCTCACAGCCACTGATTACTTTACAAAATGGATAGAAGCCATACCCTCCAAGAATGCCACCGATTCAGTCATCATCAAGTTCCTAGAAACCAACATTTTATCTAGATTTGGTTGTCCTAGGAAAATAATCACTAATAACGCTACTGCCTTTTCCTCCAAAAGAATGGTTGACTTCTATTACAAATATCATATTACATTAGGACATTCCACAACTTATTACCCCCAAGGTAATGGTTTGGCTGAGTCTTGTAACAAAATCTTAGTCAATATCATTAAGAAGCTTCTCGAACAAAATAAAAAAGCATGGCATGGAAAACTAGTACACACACTATGGGCTGATAGACTAACCACCAAAAAAGCAATTGGTATGTCTCCCTATCAACTAGTGTATGGCATGGGTGCCATTTTCTCGAAATATTTAGGGCTTCCAGTGATGAAGCTATTACAAGAAGTTCAAATAGAAGAAAATAACATGCAAAGGAGGATAAATCAGACTATCCATTTACAACAAACAAGAGAAGAAGTTTACCAAAGGACTTAGTTAGCACAAGATAAGATGAAAAAGATGTTTGATAGAAGGACCAAGGAAAATGATTTTCAGGTTGGGGATAAAGTATTAAAATGGGATTCCATAAGGGAAGATAAAGGAAATCATGGTAAGTTTGAAAACTTATGGAAAGGGCCTTTCATTATCAGTTCAGTTAGCGGAAACAATGTTTTTTTCCTGCAAGAACCTGATGGGACTGAGACTTTTGGAGGTCCTGTAAATGGCAGGACATTGAAACATTACTTCTGTAAAGAGCACCAGTTTCAAAATTTTCACTCATTGTACATATCATTGTTTGAAGAAATAAATCAAAAACAGAAAATACAAAAACATTAGAAAAGTAGAAAAGAGAGCAGTTTTAAAAAACAACAGAAAAGCCCCATGTTCAAAAAATAGTCATGCTAAAAGTGCGCAAGTCTAAATGCCACTACTAGCACTCAAAGATATCTTGTTCAGTTATCTAGCCTAATCATAACTAGACATGTTTTAAAATGATTGCTGATAAGATAGTGAAAGAAGTGATAGTCAAATTGTGTAAGCTTGACTTATCAATAAAATTAGATTAGGAAAAGATGTTGGTTCCACACGCTCAAAACGTAACCAAAGAGGAAAACAGGGATGAAAAACAAACTATGTATCCTAGCCCTGATTTTTCCAAATCTCATTTTGTGCAAAAATAATATTTGTGTGCAGCTTGTCTTTATGCCACAAACACATGACAAATAAAACCGTCTAATCCTGATTTGGTCATTTTTCAATTTCATGTTTTAGTTTAGTGAATGAAATCTTGTCAAACAAATTAATCTTGACAGTCGATCTAGCATAGGTAGAGAATCAAAGGAGCTCATTAGTTTAATCTGAACTCCTGAAAGATATAAGTGCAGAGGTAGATAGTGTTTTCACTTTCAAAAATGTCATGTCAAGGGTTTGCCAGTCCAAGTGCACCCAAAGAAGAAAAAATGCTAGGAAATATAGCTGGGTAGGTAGAGATGAGGTTGATGCTAATCATGCTGTAAAATTGTCAAAGAGCATCATTTTCAGGAATAACATCAAGGAAAAGAGAAATTTGCACCAATGGATGAGGCACTGGTCTTCACAAGCTCGAGATCTATAATTTTGGACAACTCCTGAAAATGAGCTGCCCTCCCCAAATGGAGCCATTGTTAGTCATCAATATTTTTGCATGTTCTAATGACTAGATTCCTTGGCTGAGTTTTCTAGAAGCTAATTTCAATCTGTCAATTTGTTATCTATAAAACACCTCAAACAAATTTTTGTCTCCCTAATTTTCCTTTTCAGCCTATGACAAGAAAAGTCTTCAGTTTTCAAATCCTATCTCATTTTAGCCAAGTCTCCCTGTCTATAGCTGTCATAGGTTTTATCTCTCTACTATCAAAATCCCCTGTTTTCATAAATATCATTGTCCAAGAATTTGGCAAAGCACCTATCCCCCTCTCACTAATCATTGGATCATATGATAACCTGATCATACCTAAGGAAATATTCAGAATCTGTGACAAGGTCTGTAGGTCTAAGTGGTAGTGTTTAGGACAATTTTCCTTGACAAAGTTGTCCTAAGTCAAAAAACCTTGTGTCTAGTACCAGTCAGCCATAAATTGTTTCCTTTTCTGCAAAACAACATATTGGTTTAGCCTTAGGTCATACACCACTAATTGGTTACTTGTTTTTATTTTAGCAAAGCTCAGAAATATTCATTTCAGGAAAAGAGTAGGATCCTAAAAAATTTCATGAATAAAAGAAGGGGTGTATTCAATGATGACATAGTGCAAATGGGAGCAAAAGAACAAATTCAAACAGGTCTCTCATGCTGAAGCATTTTTCCGTCATGAATTAGATGAAGTGTAGTAAGTGAAAGAAAGTAAACATACATGTTTCAAATCCAAAGGGTGCCTAAAGAAAAAGGTCATTCATCAAAGACAAATGAACACAAAGGATTAGGTGATGTCTCTATTCAACGCCCCATCCTAACTCCAAAGGCATCTTTGCATGAGCTCTCAAAAAGGTGACCTAGCCCTACAAATCAATCTTTTTCAAGGAAGAAGACAGTCTTTGACATAAAGAGCTTTAACACAAATTAGGCATCATAGTGAAGGTGTAAGAAGGAAAGCTGCTTCTTATATCTTACCATGAACCTGGACTTTGAAAATCAGTCAAAGACAAATCCACTGTACCTTATGAGAGCATAGTTGGGAAAAGGAGTTACTTCAGGAATACACACAGTGAGCATTTACCATTTACAAATCACATTGTTTTCTCCCAGGGTTCAAAGTGATGTTATGCAAAAGAGATATACATTACAGACAAGTCCTCATAAATTAAGAAGACAGTATGTTCAAGTGATTTCATCAATGATAAGTGGCAAAGATTCACATTTGTTTTCTATTTTGTGTTTTTTAAACAAATAGACCAAGGGCATAGTGTTGAGATGGATGAAGTTTCTGTGTTTGATAGGACCTCCTTCATGATAAGCAGAGGGTCAAAAACACATTTTTATGGCCTACTTCACAAACAAGCAGAGGGAAAATCACCAAGTGTTAACTCTGTATTTGAGAGAAATTTTCATTAATAGACAGAGTTGAGAGACCTTATTTAAAAAAGTTCATTAAATGATAAAAAAAGATAACATGCAGTTTGTATTTGATGCCTCCATCAGATGACAATTACAAGGTTAAAGTTTTGAGGAGAACCTTCTTCAATTGATAAACAAAGTTAGTCAAGGTTCTTTTTAAGGGAAATTTTGTTACTGATAAGAAAGGGAAATAACACAGTGTTAAAGATGCCTCCTCCAAGCTTATCTGAGAAAGATAAGTACAGGGAATTGTTTTTTCTATAAAGTCACCCATTCAAAGAAGATAGTTGAGATGAGAAGAACATTTCATAATTGGCAAAGAGCTTCTTATCAGAAATAGAGTGAATGAGAAAAAGTATAGCACATGACCCATTTTTTGGTAAAAAGTAGCCTCCTTCAAAGGTCAACACAATCATTTTAAAAGGCCTCCTTCCAAAGAGAAAAAGGGTGTCCACTTTTGTTTTTCAAAGCACAGAGGAAAAAGAATGTCAAAACTGTTTAAAGGGAGGGAAAATTCATGATTCAAGTATCATTTCAAAGGTATAAAAACCTTCAACGGATGTTTTTCACATCTCATTGTTCAAACTGGCAAAGAAGGAGTTGTTTTTCAAATCTAGGTCGTGAAGCGCCTAGATTTCGACGTGACGTGCCTATAGTTAGCCTCTGAAGGTTTTTACATACAGCACGACGTGCCTGTAGGGTGGAGCGATGCCCCTGTTTGATCGCTCGTCATGCATTTTCGCCGGCCCACCGCCTGGGCCACTGCTGAACGGCCCACCGCTCAGGCCACTGTTGAATGGCCCACTGCTCGGGCCACCTCTGAACGGCCCACCGCCCAGGTCACTTCTGAGTGAAGGTTTGACTACCCGGGCCATGCTAAAAGGAGGTTGCAGCCACCCTCATGAACCCTCAAAATTTCCAAATAATAAATTTTTGCACAAGGAGGTTATCCTCAAAAGCAGTTGAGATATATTTTAAAAGGTATTTGTGTTTTCTTTGCCTAAGTTTTTGATTTAAAGAGATTTTGAAATAAAATTGTAAGGAAGAAGAAAATCAGTGATTTTAAAGGGCTAGAAGTCCTATTTGTAGGAAAAGAACCTGTTTACAAATAAAGAAGCAAAAAACCATTTTTTGAAGGGAGGCCTATTTTCAGATTAAAAACTTGTTTTAGTTGAATAGGTGAAAGAAGACACATTCTTATAAGGGGAAAACCATAGTTTGTTTTCAAAGGTCTCATGCTTGTTAAATAAAAAGGAAAACAATGTTTTTAGGGAGAGTGGTAAAGTTCTTTTTCAAAGGTCCCCTGTTGCTAAATAAAAATGGTGAAACATTGATTGAAAAGGAAAGACCATTGCCAGTTCAGAAAAACTTGTTTTAGTTAAGTGGTTGAAAGAGAAGCACAGTCCTACACAGAGGAAAAGAGTTGTAGTGCTAAAAAGAAAGGAAACCTATTTTCAAAAACATAGATCATATTGAAGGCCTTCCTTGCTCAGTCACAAGGAAAGAAACAGTTCTTAAGAAGTAAATTTGTTTTCATTTATCAAAAACTTGTTTGCCAACAAAGGAAGAGAAACAGTAATTAAGGAAGAGATCTATTCTCAGTACATTTGAAAGAACTGTTTTGTTTAAAACAGTGAAAGAAACCTAAAACAAACATGCCTCCAAGGAAGGTCAACAAAGGTGGGTATCATAATCGGTTTGAGCCCATTGCAACTTAGGAGATAAATGATTCACCTTCAGTCCTTTTCAATTTTCATGAGGTAGGGTGCCTTGATTTTTGCCAAAGAGCCCAAGAAGTCACTAACTGCCGTCCCTTGACATAGTTGTTTTCCCTGAGGCTGCAAGGGGAACATATTCACATAGCAGGCCTTAATTTTGTGCTCACCCCTAGATCAGTGTCAAAATCAAAAATCCCCTATGATTGAGAGTGGAAAGAAAGAGTCTAATCAAAGCAGTGATAATGATGATCATAGTGGTAGTCAGCATAATAGTCATGAAGAAAGCAGTGATAGGGAAGAACAAGACAGTCCTCAACAAATCAATCATAGTGGTAATCATCTAAATAGTGAGGAAGAAGGAAGTGATGGTGAACATGAACAAAATGATACTCAACAGAGTAGTATAGGATGATGAAAGCTCCCAAACAGCTAGTGAAGATAATCTTCAAAAAGACAACAAGCAGGATTAGAAAGACAACCATCACTCAATTGAATATAGTGATAGTGGTAACATGCAACAAACTAAAAAGGACACTCAGGAAGAAAACACACATGTTGAAGGCAGTCACAGTGATGACAAACAAGCACAAAACAGTGAGCCAAACTCAAAACTGCCCAAAGGAGGTGCCCGGTGGAAAAAAGAGGAAAATACATATCTCTACTTGGAATCTTGGCTCAAGCTTGCATGCATGCTTTTAGAAACCCTTAAGGGGTTTTCTTACCAAAATTGAGCATTTTTTGACATGATCTTGTTTTTTGTGATTTTTAGGCCTAATTGCACATTTTTCTAAGCGCTACCATGTTTGCTAGGAGCATCCTCAGCTCATGAAAGTTATTTTTTTGGATGTATTAAATTTGGGGGCATCTATTAACGAATTTTTAGATCAAAATAAGATGTTTTGATCCCTCAAAAGGGAAAAAAAAGGTCAATTTTTACCTTTCTGCCTCACATATCAGCAGTCGCTACACTCTTGGGTTTTTTCACTCATTTCACTTTTTGACAGATTTCCTAGTATCAATTTGGAAAAAATAAAGTAGTTCTAGAAATTATACATCTAGGGCTTTCTAATGAGCCATCACGGGCCTCGTTTTAAACATCGGTAAGTCCCTCAAAACTTCTCCGCAAAACATAACTTTTTTCTGGTGCTATACTCCTGTAGGATATTGCTGAAAAGGCAGTTTTCTAAAGGTGACCATTCAAATGTGTGTTAAGCTATTTTTAACTCTATGTCAGAGATTAAAATTCAAGTTTCTTACTATTTTTAGCTTAAATAGATATTTTTTGAAGATATTTTGTGCCTTGGGCTTTGCAAAGCCTCAAGGACAAAATAGGATATTTGTTTTTTGGCCAATGGCCTTCTAGTTGCTCTAGGTGGGTTTCCTCCTCTTTGGCCTATAAAATCCAAGAGGATTCATTGTAACATGAGGTATAACTTGAGTTATAGAGAGTAATACATAGCACTATGAGCTTTGAAGAAATACTTGTTTTATGAAGTGGATGATCTCTTGCTTGGCTTGATGGTGGAGGAGCATTGTGTGTAGGATTCCATGGCTTGGTGAATGGTATTATGTTTCTTATTTGTTATATTATCTTAGTTTCTCATAAATGTTTTCATACTTCTTGTTTGTTGTAGTTCTGTAAAGAATAAGTTTGAGATATGCCCATGGAGGCACCTTAAATTTCCTGATTCATTGCAGCTTAAATGTTTTCATCTTTCTTGGTCATGTTAAAGAATTCTTAATTTCTTTTTGGTTCCCTAAGAACTTGTTACTAGTTTCATTAATGGTTATTATGTATGTTGTCTAGTATGATTCACGGTATGTCTTGCTTACTCATAGCTAACCAGAACTCCATTTCTGAAATCTCTCTCTGAATTATTAGTTGTTTTAGTTAAGTCAAAGAGGTCTTGTTTCGATCTTGCCCTTCATCGATGCTTTGCAGTCTTATTTCAAAGTTCCCGATAGCTCAAGATATGATGTTTAGGAGTTCCCTCTTCATATATTGAGTTGTTTGTTTATCTTATTTGTTTTCCAAAAAATCTGAAGGTGATTTTCCCAAAGTTAGAGGGTCTTATACTTCTATGTATCACTGGATTGTTTATTTTCTGCATCTATCAGTTTGAGTTTCATTGATAGAGATTAATGGTCAGCCCTAACTCATGAATTCTTGTTGTTTAAATATTTATGCTTAAAATCTCTTTGTCTTTCACAAACTTAATGTCCATCTCATTTCACTTTCACCCAAAGAATCCATTTACCTCGACTAAATTGGCCTTGCAGTAATACCTTGTCCATCATTAAGACAATATTGACCTTATCTGACCCCATAGCCCAATTGATTTGACGAACTTCATATCTATTTGTCCTTTTAACCAGTTTCCCTCAAAAAACTCAAAACAAACCAAAACATACTTAACAACTAGCCTAAAATCAAATATACAAAAGCAAACAAGTTTACATCCTTTGCGTAATGGAGAGAGCCCTCTTTAAGCCTAGGAAGGCTAGGTCCTAGGGCTCCAAAGCTTGGTCTGATGTTACTCGGTGATTTGGTTTACCAATCTGCCAAATTACGGGACTCCAAAAAATACTATAAAATTAATTTTATTTGCTGAAACTTTGACAAGATGTTGGAAAGTATATCAGGTCCTACACTGCCTGCGTAATTTCTAGACCAACCATTAAGAAGCAAGGCTTGTAGAATCCTCTGCTAACTCCTAACCAACCTTGAGAATCCATCTTGATGGACTATATGTCTGGCCTTCCTTCTACCAATCATGGTAATGGTTTTGTGTTTGTGTTTGTTGATAGATTTTATAAGACGACCATTCTTGCTGCCTGCCATAATAGTATCATAATATAATCCACTACCAAGCTCTTATTTGAACATGTACGGGTACATTTTGATATCCCACAAACCATCATATCAGATTTGAATAAAAATTTCCAATCTACATTTTTGTCAAGCCTCTCATCATTTTTGGACACCAATCTCACCAAATCAACTGCCTTCCACCCCTAAAGTGATGTCCAAACAAAGGTCGTAAATAGGATGATCGTCCACATTTTTCGCATGTACAACTCCAAACACCAATGACCATGGGATGAGAGTCTCCCTTATGTTAAGCACAACTACATTAAATCTCTCTATAGCTCAACTGGTCACAACCCTTTTAAGGTGGGATTGGGATTTCAACCATTAGGTCCCACTGGTTTCACACTGCTCCTTGCAACCATAGGAAGAATATGAAAATGTTTTATCTAAAGCCAGAAACGCTACCAAGTTTATTAAACAAATTTAGGACATCTAAAAATTGGTCCACAATATATTTCAAAAATCCAATGCTAAGTATAAACAATGTCATGATTAGCACTAGGTGCCACACAAGTTTCAAGTGGGAGACAAGGATTGATTTCATTTGCAAAAAGAACACCTTTATGGGCCTATAGGAAGCTTCAACCACTCTACTATGAAACTCACACCATGACCAAGGTTGTGGATGAAAGCAATTTTGAGCTAAGTATCCCCCACTTCCTTGGCTTGCACCTAGTGTTAAATATGGATTTCCTTTGGCCATACGTTCCACCATTGTTGGACACATCATAAATAGTAGAGTAACTGGCACTGATAGATATCAACCCATATTTCATTGAAAAGTCACAATTGATTAGATTATGGACACACATATTAAGCGCACTCAAAAACAGAGGATATAGCTCTATCGGGTTTTCAAAGCAAGCCATCTCCTGCACCAAGGCAAGTGGCTCAAGTTCAATATAATTTTTCCCATCTCATGAATGAACACAACACAATGGATATAATTTCTTCCTAAGTAAGGACGACTAATCTAGGTGGATATCAGTGGCAAACCACCTATTCCTCTAGCTCATAGCACAAATTCTCTATTTTGGAAGTTTTAAGTCCTCAACTTCTAGAACCTATTTTGAGAACCTAAACAACGTTTTTTTGGAAACAAGATAACAACCATCGTTATATATATTGATAATCAGAAAATTTACTTCTTGGATAGACCTTTCCAATGGGCTATCATGCATGCCAAACATATATTTTGTGCCAAATTTATGACCCTGAGAAGTTGACATTCCAACTTACCCCATCAGGGCCCAAAATCCTTTGGTGATTCATCTCCTAGGGTTATGTTTTTGGATGTTTAGGGCTCATAATTAATTATTTATGATAAAAAGGCATTTGAAATGAATTGTAACATAGTTTGACGAAGGCACATATCCATCACATCTTCTCAGAGATAAGCTACGACCATTCAAGCTAGTTTGTTTTCATTTTACATGTATACAATTTCATCATTTTCCATTTTTTAATAGAATTCAAGTTTCATTATATCTATATTTTTTGGTTATAGATATGTATATCATTTTGTCCCCTTCATAAATTCATATCAATAGGGCTCATTCTATAATTGGATTTTTCATGATTTGTATCCCTTTCCATTGTTTTTCATTTTGACATTTGTCTCATTCTTTTTCTTTTCTTACAACTACATCAAAATTCGTATATTCAATACTTTGTTTTCATGAGATAGTGCAAAGTTCAGGGAACTAGTACGAATGTATGACAACAATCAATCAAAATATGGGATGACAAATATCAAGGAATGATGACAAGTATTAAGTATGAACAATGTAGAGTGCTACCATCATTAGAGCCTCTTATTTGAGCCCCTCCTAGATAGTGAAAGAAAAAAGTTAAGGAAGTTGACACTGGACTACGGACACATGCTAATGACCAAGGTGAAGTAATGGAACAAGTACACAACCAATAATGGTACATAATTCAATTTCAACATGTGATCCATACTAGAATGCATTAAACATTAAATGAAAGAAGTTAAATGCAAACATGGTTAAAATGCCCCACAATAGATGACCCACCTTCATATGAATAGGGTAGATCAATGACTTCATTGAATGGATAATGGATGAAAGGAATCTTAGGTTGCCTATTTGCAGATCATGGTAGGGATATTGGTTAAAAAGCTACAACATAAGAGAATTTTTTTCTCCTAGGGCTACCTATGTATTTGGATGGGTAAAAAGTACCATGCAAGTGAGCAAGATTAGATAAATGGAATATGAAATGTAGGTACTATGAATGTCATTACACCAACCTATGAAATTCAATGTCTAAAACAATACATGATTACTTGCATAGTTGGAAACCCATTGGAATTTTCAGATATATATATATATATATATATATATATATATATATATATATATATATATATATATATATATATATATAACCACAAAATCTAGTACCCTAGATGACACTAGATTCCCAACAACAATGGGGTGCACCACCACTGTCATTATTAGAATTAATTTACTTGCATAAGTTAATAAATTTATCATATAAATCCATGATTCATAAATTGATGAAGCAAACTCACTATATGTGAAATGATTAGCTTAGTTTCCTAATGTGTCACTTTAAGCTTAACTAAAAATGAATTTCAAGTGAACTATGATATTTCAAATGACTAGTAAATAATATTAACTGAAGGCTTAATAAAAGAATGAGATTCAATATAAGACAAAAAACAACTAAAGGCTAATAATCAAAATAGACTTTAAATAAAAATGAAAGTAAATTTTTTAACGAGGATGAAATTAAAGATTAATAATGAAATTAAAGCTTAACATATAAAACTAAATTTCACACTCAACATCTAAGAATGGAATTCAAGCTTTAACTAAGAATTAAATTTAAACTTAACATCTATGATTAAAGAAGGTATAAGTGTGAATTCCTAGATTTGGAATCCAACAACTGCAAAATATTCTTCTAATTGTTAATTTTAACTTAACAATTTATCTGCAGCTTTCTACGAAAAACACTGAATAAATCACGCTACAACCCTCACTTAAATAAACTACAGAAATAAAATGCAGAAACAAGATATGAGAAAGAAAATAAATAACACACAAGTGACAATGTTGTTTTTGGACTGTCCCTGAAAAAACCCAATGCGGGAAAACCAGTGTAGCAGTTGGGGATTTGATATATTATGCAGTAATTTCTGAGTACAATTCTTGGATGCCTAAAATGGAAATCCTATACAGTGATCTAACTAAACAAAAAACTAGTGAGATGATCTCACCCCGTCACTGGAATATTCAGCTCTAATCTACGGTGGAGATGGCCCTCTGCGTTGTACTACGTCACACCTACGCAGTCACTACATCACTGCTGTTGGGACTACACTGCACCTCCTCTAATCTCTCTGCTATATGGAAAATTCAACCCTATGGTCTCCCAGTCTGACACCCCGACTCCAACATTGGTTACTGATTGTTCCCCAAAATAAATATGGACTCCCTCTGAAGCTCTGCGCAACCTCTGTGTGGATGGCTTTACATTTCCTCTCTGAATTGTTCTCTACCACCACTACCTTGTATATTCAGGTTCAGGAAAGATATCCAATCGAAAAATTAATGCTGCCCCTCTCTGCAAGAATCAACTCGATCAATATTCTTCCTGAGCACTCCTCACTAAAGAATTTCGATCTCTAGAATCTACCGGTGTTCTTTCCAAATGCCCCATCAATTTCCCAAATATGTCGGTTTTATTTCCAAATGCCCCATTAATCTCCTAAGTTTAAACTTAGGGTCCCATTAAAAGTAATTAATTATTTTCATAAAACACAATCCAGGTGGAATTTCCCAAATTTATTTTTTGGGTTCTTTGGAATACCTGTGTATAAGCCTCCCTAAAAAATTTGAGACATAGAGCACATCCGATGCTTCCAAAAATCAACACTCCATCTTAGCGAGGAATGTGCACTAGTAATGCATCCTGCTAAAGCATTACATTGATTTTGTAACATCTCCCTCTACGATGTTGATGTCTGACACTGTTTTCCACCAACTACTGCATTGCTACTGACCATGTGTATTGCTACCAAGTACTACTGTACTGCAAATATTCTTCCTCATGCAAATGAATTAAGTGTTCATCATGTTGCATCTGGTACTGAAGATCTAAATGCTACTAGACTCTGCGTTGACCCTATGAAGCTGATGCGCCATGCCTTGCTGCACTGCTTCCAACTCTGCTATGCACTGCTCAGATTATGGTGCTCTCTAGCCACTGCGTTATCACTTCATCACTCCTTTACACCAACAGATACTTTTCCATCTTGCTACTTCTGATTTGGGCTCCCGTAGCTAGGTATTGATCCAAGATGTGGACGCCTCAAGGATCCTGCCCATCTGGAGTTATTTTGAACTATAGCTCTAGATCACCCCAATTCTCCCTTGGATATGTGTGGGAAATCATCGCGAACTCTTCCTCCTCGATCCTCACAATTGAAACCTGTAGATCATGCTTCTCATATTTTTCCTTCTTCTTGAGAGGAAATTGTGTAGCGTAATGTCCCATATTTCCACATCGAAAGAATTTGATCTTTGAGACACCTTTTTTCCACCTTCGCCACTCCTTCTTCCCCTTAGATACAAGGGTTGCATTCACATCCTCCTTTTTGGGCATCGTCCCACTATTGTTGCTGCACTTGAGTAAGTCTCTCCTCATCTCTTCCTGTTGAATAGTTTCCCACATTCCTTCCTAGTCTAGAAACTTCTCTCTACCCAATATACTCTAGAAAAAGCCTTTCCATTCTTTGGAAACTTAATGCTGAGCTAATCTAACCATCTCTGTGGCATAAGGTGTTGATCCTACAACTGCCAACTGATATCGAACCTCCTAAAGCTTCGCAAGGAACAGGTCTATGTGTTATCCATTCTGCATCCTAGTATACAACATATTCTCCTCCAAGAACATCTCCCATTGCTCGGAGGACCCCTAATATAGTGTTTCCAATGCATACCACATCTCCTTTGAAGTCCCTTTGCTGGAAATATGTGAGACAATGTGATACTTCACTCTGTCGAGGCTCAACCATTTGGAATTTTCCATGTTCTTCTTAACAAATCTAAATGGAGCTACATATATAGTGTTAGGGTCCTATAAATATAGGATTCATAATTTTGAATTGACTTTTGATAGTCTTGTAAAAATATATACATACCTTGCTTTCTGCAAGTTTTTTTCCCATATTTAGAAAAAATAAAAAAATTAAAAATTAAAAAGAGGGTAAAAGTCCTAAAGGAAAGATCAAAGGACCTAAAAAATATGGACCCCAAAAGAAAAAGATAAAAATAAAACATGAAAGTGTGCAAGTCCAAATGCCACTACTTTTTACTTTTTGCAAGTAATTATGGCAGTGTCAATAAATGCCATAATCCATGATGAGTTAAACTGTTTAAACTTGACTTATCATGTTTTCAATTTCCATGTTTTAGATAGTGAATAAATATTAGTCAGACAATTTAATCCTGACCAGTAGATAGGTAGAGAATAAAGAGGAGCTCATCAATTTAATCTGAGTCCTCAGATGATATAAGGAATATTTAGATAGTTTTTATGCTTTTCAAAAGAATAAAATGTTTCAAGGTAGCAAGATCAAGTGCACCTGCAAAATGGAAGAAAAAAATGTTAGATTAAAGTTGGGTAGGTAGGAAGAAGTGGGAAGAACCTTGTAAATATTCATCACAGAGTAAAAATTACTAACTTCCCATCCCCTGTAGTAATTCTGCATTCTAGACTCTCAGTCAAAGAGGCTCAGAGAATTTCTCTGACTTCTGTTGGGACCGAACCCAAGGCTCAATGACTGTTAGTTAAAAGTGTTTAATTCCTATATTAATCCCCAATTATCATTATTTACCCTTCATTCACCCATCACAACTCAAAGATACATAATATCCCATTTTTATTAACTTCCTCCATTTCATAAAACATACAAACCCTCAAAAAACATCTTATCCTAAGTAAAAGTGGCGAATTCGTAAAAGGTTAAACTTTCTTTAAGGTTTTCACTTTTTTTATTTTATTTTGTAAGTCAGCACCCACAGGGGGATTGGAACCGGTGACCTATCACATGGAGTGCCTTAACAAAGCACCCTTCACCATCGAACCAAAGCCCCGTGGGCTTTAAGGTTTTCACTTTACTTAGTCATATAAGTGTATTTATTGAGTCTTCCATTTTCCCTATCATATTAGTTTTTAACTTATTCTATTAATTCCTTAGAAAATACCTTGTCCTATTAATATAACTCCATTTATTTAAAATATCCCCTTAAACCCACTATTATAAGATTTTATGCCAAATTTAATTATCCACATGTTGAAAATAAAATCCCAAAATATACCCCCTTTGGCATAAAACTAACGATATGTAAATATCCCGCCCCCTATGGTTTTAGGCATTTAATAGACAAACTATATAATAAAATGAAAATATAAAAAGGCTTTCGAACGTATCATATGTATGTGGAAATTAAAAATACTCCCCCTCCTTTTACATTTATCCAAAGTTTAGTTGCAAAATTATCCCCATTATGTAAAGCTACCTTCTTTATGTAAAGTTAACCTAAGGTTTTAACCCCGCTTGGCATATTAAAACCTTGCCTCCGCATCCAAAGTCGACTTATACCCCCGACCCCATATATTAACTCCACTTATATAAACATAACCCTTTTATTTTCATATAAGAACTTTGGTTAAAATGCCCGTCATACAAAGGTTCTTATTACATTCTTCATCCACCACCACATGTATAGATCCTGGTCCCACCATATCTTTCGACCGCAACTTCCCTTTTAATCTGGAACGTTCACTTCAACCTCCCAAATCCAACGACGCAGGATTGATTTCACGTCCATAACTTGATTGTCAACCCAACGCCCAAATGAACGTGAAATGGGCGGTTTTATTATTCACGTCTCCTGCGACGTGGTGCAATTTCATTGCATCGCGTTCGTTTGGAGGAAAAAAAATTACCACTCGAGGCCAACGTGAAAACCACGAAAGGTTTTTGCATTCGAAAATTAAAACTGTTCCTGCATTTATTTGACTAGCATTCATTACGTTTTTTAAAGATTTATATCAAAGGTTTAAACCTTTGTTATGATATTTATTTACGTTATTTGTGCTTGCCGACTATTAAAAAGAACTCTGTCTGACTATATTGAACCCACCCGACTGTGTTTTAAACCTAAATTTCCTATTCAGAGCCCATTTTAAACCGCAGAGTTCATGTTTGAAGACCAACAAAGACTTTTCAGCTCCAACTATTTGAGCCAGATCTCAAATTCAACCATTAAAATTTGCACAAACCCTTCCGATAGTCGAATACCTACCATCTGAGGTATTTTTCGACTTTCGGGCTTGCAATTTCTAAGTAAAAACCATTTATAACTAAAACAAAGCCTAAATCAAGCGAAATTGTCCATATAATTTTCCCAAAAACACATAGAAACAGGCCAAACCCTGGCCAATTTTTCCAGAAAAGACTATGTTTATAAAAGCCCTTTTTGAAGCCAATTTTCTCAATTTCCAAAGCTCAAAGGTTCAAATTCAAAGACCTAAAGGGTTAAAACTTCTGAATATACCCTAAAAACCCCTTTTCTCAATCAAACCAACTCAGAAAACCCTTGTTTTCTGTTTTATCCTAGTTTTACATCCTCTGATAAGCCTAATTGAGAAATAAGACCAACAGAAGCTATCTTTAGCCTAAATTGCTCAGTTACCCCTCTGTTAAAGTGAAATACTCATGCAAACAATTTAAACTTGCAGAAGTAAGCCTAAAAATGCCTAAAATAGATGTTAAACCTCCACTGACAGTTCTCATTCCACAGGTCTTTCAAAAGCCTTCAATCACCTCCTTGCAGACCTCTGTTTCATTAAAAAATTGTTTGATTTTTGCAGGTTATTATCAGAATAAGAAATTGGGCCAACAGTTTCAATACTAGTTGACAGAATTGTTTGCTCCAAATTCTCATATTTTAATTCAAAAGCTTCATTCAATGAATAGTTCGTATACAAAGAAAGAATAAAATCAAGTCAGAGGGAGATCATGATGATGAAATGTGCACAGTGAATGGTAAAAGTGAAATCAGAATTCACAATGACAGTGAAACATAATAGTCAAAGAACATCAAAGTCAAAGTGTATTAGGTAATAGTTAGAGTGAAAGTTAAAACAAAGTTACAAAGTAGTCAAGGTGAAACAGTAAAAGTAAAAAAAAAAGGAAGTAATGGTTAACAGAGATGAAAATACTTTCACCAACAATGAAATTTATCCAAAGTGAAAGTAAAAACAGTTAAAAGAACAAAAAGGTTATAAGATGAAAACAGAGCAAGAAGGAACATTTTTGAAGAAATTTCATGTTTAAGTCATTGTTTTGCAAAAACTATTGTGAACAATCTAAGATGAATTTTGCAAAACTAAAGGAGGTTTATGTTCTTAAGGTGTCCAACTAAAAAAACCTCTCTCACGTTTCTAACATCCATTATGGGTTGGGAAATATTAAACAATATTGGAAAGAATGTTTTGCAGAAAATTCCTATTAAGTCATCATTTTGGAGAAATATTGTGGCCAATCAGAAATACTGTTGATCAACGGTTGTCATTGATGTCAACCCAAGCAGCACTAGGGGCTAACCAAATATTGCATGGGAATTTTGACCTAACAAATTGATATATTCTGGGTCAATAATGATTTTTATGGTTTCTACTTGTCGAGATGTTTCCATTGATATATGGCACGCCATGTAATTCTTCACGGTTTGAGAGATATTCATGTTTGAAGTTTGTACCCTCAGTTAGTGGGCCAAAACCCCATGGGGTTGGGGCATGGGTCATTGAAAAGTCATAATTAATATTTTTATGTTCCTAAAATCCCTCCCACGTTCACTTGTTGAAGCCCCTCTCAACTTAAGAATTCATATAAATTGTGATCTTCATTTCCTCCTTATGCATGGGATTTGGCCATCTGAAACAGGTCATCGTGGAATTTTCGCTCTAACTTGTTTTCTGCTAAGGCTCAGAAGCTGAAATGTTTATGAGGTGAAGCCGAAATACTGAGGAAGTTGCAGTAAAAATTTTAGATCAAGTTGCACAATATTTTTGGAGATATGATCTGTTGAAGTAAGGGTTTTTGCAGGCTCCTGAAATTCATCTCAAAGAAGTGACGTTGGTAAAATCGTCATAACTCTGTCTCTGAGTATCGGATTGGAATTCCGTAAAAAGTGGAATATAGTGCATAGTCTGTAGTTTTTTCTCTATCCATTTCAAAGGAAAATTAAGAAACAATGACACGTGGCACGCCGTACAAGTGCACTCTGCTGAAACAGTCCATAATTAGGGCAGTGTGAGAAATTGGGTATAACTCTCTCTTGAAGAATCCAAATTGGGTCAGACCTGTGGCATTGGAAATAAAAATCAGAGGACTACTATAGGACCGAAAATCTGATATTGAGGATCTGAAATAATAGAGATACACTAGATTCAATATCAAGCTCGTAGAAGGAAAGAAAAAGCTAGATCATTTGTTGTCAAGGATTGCAAAGGACCAGACTTTCTACGATAGAAAATCAAAACAAGGTGCAGCAGAGGGTAGCATGACAAGAGAATCAACCAAGGTGCATAACAGTAGCAAGAAGTTCATCATATGAAGTCTTCAAGTGGGCAACACTGCATACAATCATTGTAAAGGTATCATTGTACTTAGTCATTGTAAATACATTATTGTACAAATTGTACTAGTGTCTATCTGCCAAGGGTTGAAGAGGCAGTGTTGGGAGGTCTAGGATCATCATTAGGTGGTTGTGTCAAATTTTGGGTTATGGTCTAGTATATCTTCTTCTTCTACATCATTCTATATCATTGTAAAGTGGACCATTGTCCCTGGTATGGGATTCCATTCTTCTTTTATTCTTCTATAGGGTGGTAGGGTGGTGCTAGGGTGAGTTGTAGCTCATTGGATGTTGGGGCTTCCGTTCAGTGACTACTAAAGAATCTCGGGTGTTGGAGCATCCATCCAGTGGGAGCTGGAGAAGAATGCTTTTCTAGATTCTAGGAAGTTGGAGCTTTATTTTCAATTGGAGTTGAAAAGAATTATTAGTAAAGCATTAAGTGGTTTTTGTCCTGGAGTGGGTTTCCACCTTAAAAACTGTGTGAATTTTTGTTCCTCTTGTTTGTTGCTATAATTGTACAAATACTGATAATAATTGAAGATTAACTAATGCTCTGGTGGAAAATCTTGATTCACCCCCTCTGGTATTCAAAAATTGTCCTCCCGAACTTGATTTCCTTCAATAATTGGGCTGAAGGAGATTATTGATGTCTGCAAGAATGGTGTACCTCTATTCAATTAAAATAATTAACCACCCTTTGGAAGGAAAGATGATCTATCTCTGTTAGGTGCAAGTTCACAATGTGAAGGACCTTTATTCCAAATGGATTTACATCAACTGTGGATGAACAAGGTAAGAAGAATTTGGTAAATGATGCAAAAGAAAATAATATTATTATGAGTGGACTTATTGAATTTGCTTATCATAAGGTGTTGGGTTGTGTGCCAAAATATTATGGGACAAGCTTGGGGGTATATGCGGGTAGCTCAAGTATAAAGGCAACTTCAAATCTGTGAAACAAAATTTGACAACTCGAAATGAAAAGGTGTATTGTTGCATACCTTTCAATACGGTGGTGAAATAACAATATAGGAAGGACAGGAGAGAGCGGTTGACGAAAACTATGCGAAGATTCTTAGAACGTTACCACGGAGATTCAACCCAAAGGTATCGGTCTTAGAATACAGTGCAAATCTGGACAAACTCAGCAAAGAGGAATTACATGGAGTTCTCATAGCATATGAAATGAGACTTGATGAAGAAGAGGGTACTTCGCATCTAGAAATTGTGTTCATTGTGTCTAAGAAAACCAATAAGGATAAACAACCTTCAATTGAAAAGACATGCACCTACAAGTGTGAAGAAAAGGGAGATGATGAAGAAGGTCTTTCAGATGAAGAATATGCTTACTTCACGAGAAAACTACAAATTGGTAAGGGACAATTCAAAGGTAAAATTCCATTGATATGTTTCAGCTGTAATGAGGTTAGGCATATTGCAGCAAAATGTCCAAACAAAAGTAATGGCAACTCAAAAAGAAAGAAAGGCTTTAAGAAATTCAACAAGCAAGGATCCAAAAGCAACTTTCTCTCTAAAGAAGATAGCTCATCATTCAATGAAGACAATGATAGTGAAGAAGAAGCCAATGAGAGAGTATTGTTTATGGCCAAGCACAATAAACCCAAGCACAATAAGAAAGAGGTATGAAACAACAAAGAAGAAGGATGGACCATAAACGAATTTTATGAGGAAGAAATCAAGCTTATAAAAGATCTCAAGGCAAAGAAGATCCGTTCCAAAACTCTTGAAGAACAAGTTCAAGGTCTGAAAATTGAAGTTGAAGAACACAAATGAATTGAAGAGTCACTTCAAAATAAGTTGGAAGAAAGCATCCAAGAAAGGGAAGAATTAGAAGCCGAAGTAGTCTCGCTGCGTGAGGAAGTGAAGAAAGGAAAAACTATCCAAAACTATGCCAACAACTCAAGGGCATTGGAAGAACTCATCAACAATCAACGATCTTACAATGACAAAACTGGCATCGTACAAAAAAGAAACGGACAACTATAGCAAAATACAATGAACTATGAGATTGACATACATATAGACTTTATTATAGTGGCTGATGGTGTACCCCAACCGAATAATTCCTCAGAAAATTTCCATCTTGATACAACATACTTTGTAGCTCTGCCAACCTCCAGACAAGCATTGGTATTCTATACTTCCAGATATCACACTACAGTACCTGAACGAATACAATTCCAGGAGATCTGTCAAATATGAACCTCCCAGGGCTCAGCGAAATATCAATAGATTTTAACATTTAAGAAATAATATTGAATGTTACAAATGTCAAAACTTTGGACACATAGCCAAAGACGGCAGACTTGAAAATCCTCCAGAAGAATCTTCGAAGCCACAGAATGAACGAACATGGAAGAAGAAGAAGAATGATAATTGTGCTCTCGCTCTCAAGGCTCAAAAGAACAAAGATGATATGTTGATAGCGGTTGCTCAACGCATATGACTGGAGATAGAAATAAATTTGTATCTCTGAAAGATAAGAAGGATGGAACTGTGTCCTTTGGAAATGATGGATCTTCAAATGTTATAGGATCAGGTACTATCACTCTAAGGCAACGAATCATTACAACCAAAATTTTCTATGGTTTAATCATGAATCTGTCATGATTATTTGGAAAAATGTGTGATCAAGGACACAGAATACTATTCAACTCCACGAAATGTGAAATCAGGAAAAGCGTGTATGGTGAAATTGTGGCTACAGCAAGTCGAGCTCCAAATGACATATATGTTCTGGATGAAACAACTAAAGCATGTCTAATAGCTAAAGAGGATGATACAATAATTGGTAGCAATGATGATCGACTAAGTAAGAATTTTTCTACAAAGGTGCAAAGTGATTTAGAGATGTCTTTACTTGGTTGCAAATTGAGCATTGACGACTCATCTAAGGATGTGGATCAAAGGTTGTACAGATCTATGATTAGTAGTCTTCTATATGTAACAGTCTCCCGACCAAATGTTATGCAAGCAGTTGGACAAGTAGCAAGATTCCAAGTAGCACCAAAAGAATCACATATTAAATATTCACCAGCATTGGAATATCTTTTCCAGAAGCTTGGAATTCTCCCAAGTTCTCATTATATTTTCCTTTTTCAGAATATAAAGGCGGAGTGGAAGTGTGTACAGGTCTGCAGGACGGTTGTGTATCAACGTGAGTGGAAGTGTGTTCAGGTCCGCAGGATGGTTCTGTTTCAGGGGGAGTTACCCTTTGCCATTGATGTCAAAGGGGGAGATAATGTTCTAGGAAGAGGTGTCATGATCGCAGGGGGAGTACTTGTGTTGCCATCAATGCCAAAGGGGGAGATTTTTGATCAGCGGTTGTCACTGATGTCAACCCAAGCAGCACCAGGGGCTAACCCAATATTGCATGGGAGTTTTGACCTGCCAAATTGATATATTCTGGGTCAATAATGCTTTTTATGGTTTTTACTTGTTGAGATGTTTCCGTTGATATATGGCACGCCATGTAATTCTTCACAGTTTGAGAGATATTCATGTTTGAAGTTTGTACCCCCAGTTAGTGGGCCAAAACCCCATGGGGTTGGGGCATGGGTCATTGAAAAGTCATAATTAATATTTTTTATGCTCCTAAAATCCCTCCCACATTTCACTTGCTGTGAAGCCCTCTCAACTTAAGCATTCCTGAAAATTGGCAAGTCTGAATTTATCCTTATGCATGAGATTTGGCCCTTGAAAACGGTCTGTAGTGAATTTTCACATGCTTGTTTTCTCTGAAGAACTCAAGGAGAAGCTGAAAAATTTTTTATGAAGTGACAAAATCACGAAGCTACGAGTAAAAATTTCAGATAATTTTTTAATAACATTGCATGAGATATGATCTGTGTAAGTAAGGGTTTTTGCAGGCTCCTGAAATTCATCTCAAAGAAGTGACCTTGGTAAATTCGTCATAACTCCCTCTCTGAGTATCAGATTGGAATTTTGTAAAACGTGATGGATAGTGCATAGTCTGTAATTTTCTCTCTATCAATTTCAGAAGCAAATGAATAAAAAATGACACATGGCACGCCGTACAAGTGCGCTCTGCTGAAACAATCCATAATTAGGGCAGTGTGATAAATTGGGTATAAATATCTCTTGAAGAATCCAAATTGGGTCAGACCTGTGGCATTGGAAAGAAGACTCAGAGGACTACTACAAGACTGAAAATCAAATATTTAGGATCTTAAATAATATAGATACACCATATTCAATATCGAACTCTTAGAAGGCAAGAAAAATCTAGATCATGTGTTGTCAAGGATTGCAAAGGACCAGACTTTATATGGCATAAAAGAAAAACAAGGTGTAGCAGAGGGTAGCATGACAAGATCAGCAACCAAGGTGCATAACAACGGTAATTTGTCATATGAAGTCTTCAAGTGGGTAGCACTGCATACAATCATTGTAAAGGTATCATTGTACTTGGTCATTGTAAATACATTATTGTACAAACTATACTTGTATTAATCTGCCAAGGGTTGAAGAGGTAGTGTTGGGAGGTCTAGGATCATCATTAGGTGGTTGTGTCAAAGTTGGGGTTATGGTCTAGTATATCTTCTTCTTCTACATCATTCTATATCATTGTAAAGTGGACCATTTTCCCTGGTACGGGAGTCCATTCTTCTTTTATTCTTCTATAGGGTGGTAGGGTGGTGCTAGTGTGAGTTGTAGCTCATTGAGTGTTGGGGCATCTGTTCAGTGACTACTGAAGAATCTCGGGCGTTGGAGCGTCCATCCAGTGGGAGTTGGAGAAGAATTCTTTTCTAGATTCTAGGAAGTTGGAGCTTTATTTTCAATTGGAGTTGAAAAGAATTATTAGAAAAGCATTAGGTGGTTTTTTTCCTGGAGTGGGTTTCCACCTTAAAAAATGTGCGCATTTGTGCTCCTCTTGTTTGCTGCTATCATTGTACAAACACTGATAATAATTGAAGATTAACTAATGCTCTAATTGAAAGAAATACTGATTCACCCCCCTCTCAGTATTTCCAACAAATACATCTTACAAAACTGAAGGTTTTTTTGTTCCTAAGAGAGCCATCTACAAAAACCTATCTCACTTTTTGCACAGCTATTATAGAATGAGAGATACATGTGCATCTTTACAGCCTATTTTTTTAGACTTTGTAAAACTCTGTTTTACACATCTTTTTTCAGAGCCTATTGTGAACAGCTGGAGAAAACATTTAAGAAACTGAGAGAGGTTTATCTCACCAACATATTCACCTACCATAACCTCTTTCACTTTTTACATATCTATTTTGGATTGAGAAATACAAAGGTATCATTGGACCCCAAGTTTGCAGAATTGTTGGAGCAGAATGCACAAAGAAAGGAAACAGTTAGTGCCTTGGATGCCTCATCATCAACTAAGAGTTGAGATAAAATTAGAATTCTCCTCTTTGTCATCACCTATCCATAAAAAATATTGCCAAATAGATGCATTAGTTTTGAGTGTCATTTACTTAAGTTCTATTTATGTAAAACAGTTGGAGATATTTGTAAAACAATCTTGATATTTTTTCAAGATATTATAGTTTAGAATTTGTATAAATACTTCACTCTTTGAGCATTTTGGGTGGAATAAAATTGCTAAGAACATTATAGACATTTTTCTGGTACGTTGGAGGCTCACATGTGTTGATTTCAAAGCAGCAGTCTGGACAATAGCTAACTGGACTTCATAATTTAAGATTCATGCGATAATTTAAAGAGTAAAGTACTTTCTTACTGTCATTGTTTCCTTTTTTGAGTTACATACAATTTCATATATGTTGTTCAATCTTAATGATCAATTAGGAGTATTAATTCAAGACTAGTGTAAAAACTCCCTATCTTAACTACTTAATCATTTAAATTTTTTTTGTTGATTTCCGGATTTAGGAATTCTTAATTGCTCCTAGTCCCGTTTGACCCCTGCCTCCTTCCTCTATTGTCCGGATCAAAGGATCCTTCTTTGCCCTTTGTCCCGACTATACCATTTCATCAAAAACATTTTACCCAAAGCTCTGAGGGTTATCTATCTTGCCCTAACTATATTTTCATCCCTTTGGCCTTGCCTTCTAGTACTACTATCTAGACTTAGAGTCCAATAGCCCAATGGACTAGTAGATCCCTCTTTAATTTGTCTTTAAGTAATCTTATTTTCCACCAAACATTTCAAAAACAAAACCAATTGTTCTATCATAACTAGCCTAAAACATTAAACAAAAACAAAGTTAAATCATAAAGAGAGAGCCATCTCTGAAATTTAGGAAGGCTAGATCCTAAATTTCCAAAGTAGGTTTGTGGTTACCTCGGTGAGTTCTCTCTTGAACCTGGAGAAATTATTGAGTGATAACATAATGGTGACCATACTTGGGAAGACTATCATTTTCTTCAGAAATGTTTTACAGGTTCAGATCTGATCCATGATGGTGGACAGTGATCAGATACACAAAGGTTAAAATCATCCACTTGGCGATTCCAAATCAATTTCACAATCAAGACTCCACTGGAGGAATGAACTTCAAAGAACAATATGGAAAGATCAAGCTTTCAACTTGGATCTTAATTCAAGACATTATGTTATTTCTTATTAAGAAATTTTTTCATTGTATATTGTATTTTATAGAAGATCTTAGATTAGTTTTTAATTATTTTCCTTTAAAGATTGTAAATAATAATTCTCCTAATCTCTTTGAGTAGCTTTCTTCTGAATCTAATGATAATTATTTTCCAATTAAAAAGCCTCAAATAATCAAGAATGATCTTACAATCCCTGTACATATTCCTGTCGCATATAAGTTCCAGATAGATATAAGCCCCTTATTTTACCTCCTATACTCCATGATTTTCCTACAAACTACCACAAACATCTTCCTCGATTTGATGGAGAGAATGGTATCACTGCCCCAAAACATATTTAAGGTTTTGAGAATTATTTGGATTTATTTGAGATCGATGAAGGTGATGTTAAAATCAGACTTTTTTCTCTTTCTTTGCAAAATAGAATAAAAAGTTGGTTCAAAAAATTGCCTAATGCAAGTATCTCAAATTTCCAGCAGTTTATCAAAAAATTTCTTGACAGATTGATAATTAAAGTTAATATTTTTGTGATCATAAAATAATATAATCAGTTAAAAAGACATCCAAATGAAACAATACAACAATTTTCTGACAGATTTAATCAAGTTTATTATTCAATGCCAGAAAATATTAGACCTCCTCATGATTCAACTCTCTTGCATTATCCAAGTGATTTTGATCCATAAATAGAATTTCGGTTAAGAGAAAGAGATCCAAAAACAATTGTACATATGAAAAACATTGTAGTTGATGTAGAATTTAATCTGCAAATCAGATAGGAAAAGTTGAAGAAGAGGAAAAGACAAACATTGCAGAGGTAAAACTTAGCCTTTTGATAAGAAAACTAGATGAAAGAATATAGAAGATCACTATGAAAGATGAATTTTTTGTTCAATATCACCTTGATACATTTAATAAAGAAATAGAAGAGGTTGATAGTCATGAACAAATTCCTGTTAATTCCAATTATCATAGATCTAAAAATGGATTTATAGATCAATATGTGGAAGAGGAATCTGATGATCTAATGTGTATGTTTGATGAAATTCCTTCTTTTTATGATTTGCCTAAATATGATCAGTATGATGATAGTTATGCTCTCCAAACTCAAGCTAACTTTACAGAGAAATCAGAAGCTATTTTGTGGGATGAGGAAACTCATTTTCAGCAACTAGAATACAGTAATCAACCAATACAAATCAGCCATGAAAGTGAAGAAGAAAGAGCAGAAAATGTGGAAATAAGTGAAGGTTCTCTACCTCTTTGTTTTGCTTCATTTCAGTTCATTAGAGACAACTTTCATGCTATCAATAATCATCAGTATTTAGATATTGTTATGGACAACAAAGAAGATAATGAAACTCTTGATCAGGATATTTAAGCTTCACAATTGCAGTTATCAAATTCCATTGAAACATCTGATCAAATAACACAAGAAAGTTCCATACCACTATGTTTTGAATCATTTCAGCTTTTAAAGGAAATGTTGTATAATATCATTAAAAAAAAGGATGAGCAACTTGTTGAAGTTGATGAAGTCCCATGGAATCCTATATGCCATAGGTTGCAACAATTTTCCCAAGTTTTCCAGGATCCAATAGCACATATGTTGAATATTGAATGCATTCAAAGCCTTCCTCCATTAACTAACTATGAGTTTCAGAACCAAGATGATAAAGGTTTCAACAGTCAAACATTACAATCAGTAGGAATATCATCAAAAATCTTATCTGAAAGTTTGCAGGGAGATAAAGATGAAAACAACATTTCAGATTCATGGCATGGAGGCCATCCAGAACATATGTCTAGTTTTTTATAACAGTTAAACATTAGTGTATATATTTTGGAAGATCCTTTTGTACAGTTTCTAGAGTCAACAAAGGAAATCAAGTATTTCCTTATCCTCTGATTTGTTGAAAAGTTTCTAATAGGTTGCAGAAGTACATTTTTTATAATCAACAAGAAAATGCAACAAAATATATCAAAGTACATAATGCTTGAATGGTTGCATTGGCTATTTCATTTTACCTAACCAACAGTTGGACAAATGATTAGAGTAAGTAGGTAGGATTTAAGCTTATTTCAGTTTTCAGTTTTCAGCTAGTTTGAAATAATTTATTAAGATTTAAAGCCAAGGAGAAGGTACTAAAGATATTTAAGATCTATCAGTTTGGTTTGAGAATTGTAGTATGTTCTTTTAGTTTCAGATCAGATTTCAATTTGCATAAAAAGGTGTAAATTCAGTTCAAGATTTTTTAGTCACAGCGTATGCATGTTTGGGATTGGCCCAATGGATCATGCTACTAGTCGACGATGTTCTTGACATCTCACAAGGAGATGCCATCCCCATGTGAAGCCGCTATTAGGGTCCTATAAATATAGGATTCATAATTTTGAATTGACTTTTGATAGTCTTGTAAAAATATGTACATACCTTGCTTTCTGCAAGTTGTTTTCCCATATTTAGAAAAAATAAAAAAATAAAAAATAAAAAAGAGGGTAAAAGTCCTAAACGAAAGATCAAAGGACTTAAAAAATATAGACCCCAAAAGAAAAATATGAAAATAAAACATGAAAGTGTGCAAGTCCAAATGCCACTACTTATTACTTTTTGGAAGTGATTATGGCAGAGTGTCAATAAATGCCATAATCCATGATGAGTTAAACTATTTAAACTTGACTTATCATGTTTTCAATTTTCATGTTTTAGATAGTGAATAAAGATTAGTCAGATAATTTAATCCTGATTAATCAGTAGATAGGTAGAGAATAAAGAGGAGCTCATCAGTTTAATCTGAGCCCTTGGATGATTATTATAGCATCATTTCTCACCTTCATATGATTAATGATTGCTTTTATGGCTTTGGGCACCCATTCCTACAGACTTGGACAAATTCACTAAAAAACAGTGTAAAAATCCCCATACACGGTTATGCCCAGTTTTTTCCGCGTGTATACGTGAGTCCACATGCACTTTTCCGCGTATGCCATTAAAATCATTAAAAAATATATAAAAATTCCCTATTTTCGGGCTGGGTTGATGGTTACTCAGGTAGTTCAACCACCCCAGCACGTGGCCAACTATTTCCAACTGTTGAAACTACTTTGAGGGAGTATAAAAGCCCCTCATGTGCATGGCCTAAGGGAGAGAGAGAAATTATTGATATTATACTCTGTTGGTATTCCCTATCCAAGTCTGAATTCCTGTGCCTCCTGCACTTCCCAGTTCATTATAGGAAACCTTTGTTTCCTGGAGATGCTCATCTTCCTATATGTCATCTCGTATGCACCAGTTTGGAAGGAATCTTAGCGAGGCAAGGGTGGGACGGATCCGGACGACGGTCTGCTCGAAGATCATGGAAGGATTCAGGTGATCTCTCCACTCGTTATTTCTATACATGCTATTTATAATACAGAAGTACCATCTTGTTCCCGAAATATACGTGTTAGTGTCTGCTTACATATATGAGAAAATTGTTATTTAAGCATTCATTATGGTTTATCTAATGTTTTAGATGGATTTCACTAACATTTAGAGTAGATATATGCTGTACAACCAGTTCTTCGTGCTTGTTTCTTCTTGTCTTTCAGGTTAAGAAGGAAGGACGGTTGCTGGGGGTTTGGACCCCGCGGGATCTGCTTCAACCATAGGACCTACGGGTAAGTTCCTCGATCTGCTCTATTTAGTTTTTCATGAACATGTATGGTTGTGTGAGTCCTTCTTGAGTAGCATGTCGTGCTCTGTGGAGGTTGTAACCCAACAAACCTCTAGGGTGATTTTCCCCGAAACAGAACTGGCGACTCCGCTGGGGATCGCATTCTTGTGATTCCCCTGTTGGGTGGTTTCAGCTGTTTGATAGGTTTCCAACAGTTTTAACTTTCAATTGCAGTCCAGTTTACTCTTTCTCAGTCAGTCTGAAGTCCTGGTTTCTTATCCAGGCTTGATCCTTTTTGTTTTTTCACTATTTACCTTTATATACGCGCTTTTTTCTGCACACAGTCGCGTATACATGCAAGTTTGTCTAAAGGGAGTCGCGTATACGCATGTTTCCTTTAGCACAGTCGCGTATGCACGCTTGTTGCTAAACTGTGAAGTAGCGTATACCTAGGCAGATTTTGAATTGTTGGATTAATTAACTTTTTAGTCCTTTCTGGCTGTGGAGACCTGTTCCTACAGTGTCTTTGTACCCTCTGGATTGTGAAGAAAGTGGTCTTTGGTCTTTTCTCTCTTTCGTTTGATTGAAAACTAGTCTTTTTGGCAAAGTGTTGTTTCTTGTGCTGGCACTTCTGGTTTGAGTACCAAGATCTCTTTCTGAGTGTTCTTGGCTGTTCTGCTTTATCAGAACAGAGAGCTCCTACTCATTTACTCTTTCCTATCTTTGTGTTTTTCTTTGCACTACGATTTTTGCCCGTTTCTTGGTTGGTTTTCATGAGTTCAGTAGGCTAGGTCTTGTTGCAACTTTTGAAGAGACTTTCTTGGTTCTTTGAAGTTTTTGTTTGCGGCAAGGTTGCACTATTCTTCTACGCTGAGTGGCTGAGTTTTCTTGTCTTCTTTTTCTCTTATTGATCTTGCTACTAGTTAGTCTTATAATATTTGGAGCATTGTTGAAGTTTTTGTTTGAAATTCAGTGTTGTTTGGCTTGGAATTTGATAGTTTTTCTTGGTCTTTTCGAGCTCTTTCTTTATAAAACTCAAAAGCTCAAAAAACATTTTTCTTTGCTTTTGTTTTTGCATTTCAAAAGCTCAAAAAACATTTTGCCTTGTTTCTTGCTTTTGTTTTTGCATTTTTGTTTTCGTTTCGCTATATCTTTTGAAGCTTTGTTGAGGTTTCTTGCTTTTGGTTTTTGGCTTGATTATTGGAAAGGAGTTGTCATTGATTTCTTCCCCTTGTTTTTAAGCATTTTTGGTGTCTTTATATTAAGAGTTCTTGATTTTGGGAACTGGCTTTCTGGACAACCAAAAAGAGTTAAAAATGAAGGAGCTTTTAGGAAATTTCACTCTGCTTTAGGAGATTTTTCATCTTAGAATTTGCATGCTTGTAGTGATTTGCATTAGGTGCACTTAAGCATTTAGTCATTTTCATAGTTTTTGTGAGTGTGAGTTTGCTATCTGAAAAGAAAAATACAATTTTTAATCTCGTAGAACCTGTATAGAGATTGCTTTTCATCGAAAGACAATAACTGCATTTGCATGTAGTTTGGTTTTTATTAATTTCTTTCTGCGTCAAAACACCATAAGTTTCATCTCCATATCCTTTTGACTTAACATAACAGCCCATTAAAATAAGCGATTTAATTTAAAATCAACTAGCAAGTTTTCTAAGTGTCATACACCAACTAGCTAGGTTGTAGGGCCTTGGATTAGGTGAGTGGAGAGTTAAATCTCCAAGGCCGCTCAAACAAAATGTAGAAGTTGATTAATTGAGCGAAATCCAACTCCGTTAGGTGGACCGGGAAAGCTCTCCTCCAAGCGCGAGGAAGTGAAATGGAAAGAAAGGATACCCTCTACGTTGGGTGAATCTGACCTCAAGACCGTTCACCCGAGCGCCACGTGGGATTGGTGCCCATAGTTACCCCGCTACAGGTTCCACACAGGTGACTGCGGGGGGGAATACCCGTGGTACCTGAGGCAGACGTCGCATCACTTTCAGCAGTACTTCTGGGGGGTGCCCTCGCGAAGCTTGGGTGCTTGAGCCGGCAAAGGCTATCGTTAGGAGGTCGGCGTAACTGTTTCTGACACCTTCGCTAGTTGTTCTGGGCCGTAATTATCCCAGACTGCTTTCGGGAGGTCCTATATTTCGCTTTCCTGTATTTTGGTGTCCGGTCCTCATCACCCGGAGCGAAAATACTTCGAGGCTGTTTGCTTGATTGTATCTCAGGGATTTTTCTTATAGTGAGTGCTCTTTACTCCTAGCTTGCCTAGCTTTTCACTTTTTTGAGTCTAATTTAAAATCTATAAAAGTGGCTGATCAAGCGCCTCGTCGATCGAGGAGAATCTGGGGGTTATCTCCCGAGAGTCCAGAGCCTTCTTCGAGAAGGCGTAGGAGTGATTTAGCGAGTGGGTTACTGTGGCGTACGACGCCATGGAAAAGATCACTCCACAAAGGTCGAAGGTTTCACTGCGCCAGTTACGGTGTGGACCCCAGAGGAGGGACCTTCACCTCGCGGTGCCCTCAGGGAAGAAGATTTTAAGAATTGAAGAAGTACACGAAATTCTGCGTCGGGTCCGTCTCTCTTCCTCACGATTATCCGTTCATTGTTCAATACATCGAACACGAGTCGAAGAAGGCAGGAAGATCTTCGAGCAGATGATGGAAGACCCCCGCCGATGAGCACGGCGGGCAACGACTTCTGTGTGAGTGCGGGCATTCGGACTCACGCACGGTGAAGGGGTGGATGTTGCTTTCATCTTCGATTGCTTCCGTGCTATGTGTTTGGCTCTGGTTTCACCCAGGCACATGCTTCTCATTCTGGTCCCTTTTGTTCAGGGATGCCCTCCAGTGGGAATCCCTCTTTTTCCTTTTCCAATGCTTCAGCTGGATCTACGCCCATGTCTAACATGGCTAGTGGATTAGCTTCGTTTCAAGGGTTCCCCTTCGGAACTGGACACATTCCTAGTTCGAATCCTTCTTTAGGGTCCTTTCCGTTTACTTCTCAGACCCAGAGTTTCAACCCTTGGTCTGGGGGGCAAAGTTCGACTACTTTTACAGGATGTAACCCTATATTCACTACAGCAGGGGTAGGGAATCAGTTTTACGCAGGTCATCAAGGGAATGCTTCTTTCCCTTCGTCGAGTGCTTATCGGACTTTTTCTCCCCTGTCTAATTCCTGGAACCCCTACCAGGGGCTTTCCTCTTCATTTAATACTTCAGCGGGGGGAACTGGTCTGGGCTTTGGTAACTCGGCGTGGGGAGGAGGTTCTTCTCCTTTTTCTACGAGTCCTTTTTGGCAACCTGGTGCCTCATCAAATCCAGGGTATTCTTTTCAGAATGTTGGGAATCCATCCCATCAAGGGTGGAATCCTCAGGCTCCGCCTCGCTTACCTTTTCTGGCAACGTTAAACTTGCCAGATCTGTCGAAGTTGACTAATGATCCGATTCGTTATAGTCCGGGGTGGCCTCCGGTTCCCACCAAACTTCCTTCAGACATTCCAAAGTTTGAAGGTAAGAATGGAGAAGATCCGGCTGACCACATCACCACTTTCCACTTATGGTGTTCTTCGAACTCCCTGATCGATGATATGATTAGGTTGAGATTATTTCAACGCACCCTAACTGGAAACACTGCCAAATGGTATATCGAGCTAACTGGGGGTATTTTTGCTACATTTGGAGAACTGGCTGTTACATTTCTAAACCATTTTCATTTGCCTATCCGATATGAGGCTGGGACTGAACTCCTAGCTAATTTTAAGCAGGACGAGGCAGCCCACATTTCTGATCACATTCAGGAATGGAGGAGAAGGAAGAGGCTTATTAAAGCTCATATTCCAGGAGAATTCCTTCTCGAATGGTTTCTGAAATCTCCGCAGTCAGACATTTCAAAAGATGTATCCCTATCTGGGGTATTTTCTGAGGAGCAGGCCATTTTTAGGGCCCAGTAGCTGGAACTGATCTATTCTCAGTCTGGGGTCCTTTATAAATATTTTCCCAATGCTCCTCGCTCCAAATTATATTTATCCAAAACTAAGCCTGGTCCGCATGGTGATGGGCTTGTCGGATCGATCAATAGTGGTGCAGCTAGCCTGCTTAGTCAACTGCAGCAGTTGTCTTTACAATATGCTCCTTCTGGTCAGGCTGTGCCTGCTGAGTCATCGCCTTCCCAGTCTTTGTCCATAAATGTTGTCCAAGCTTCTGATCCCAAAGGAAATCAACAATCCGAAGGGAAGAATAAGGGACAAAATAACAAGAAGAAGGGCAAGAACGGGAAGGGTAATGCGAATAAAACCAACGAGCATGTTGGTGAGGGTCCAAAGGAGAAGAAGAAAGTGAATTTCCCATGCAAATTGTGTACTGGAGACCATCTCACACACCTTTGCCCTAAAATTCAGGATGCGCAGCGCTTGTTAGCCTAGCAGGGTTCTTCTAGTTCCCAGGCTGTGTTAACAAACCCTTTTCCCCAAGGGCAACAATTAGTTGTTGGCGCGAACCAAAATCCTGGGGCTTCCTCTGGAGGCACCCAGGAAGGGGAAATTCCATCGAACATTTTCATGATGAGTGCTCACGCGGATATCGCTACGAGATCCCGTGATTATGGCAGAGAAGAGTCTTCGAAAGCTAAGGATGTTCCTGATGCTACTGAGCCGCTTCACATTATGAAGCCTACTGTTGAGTCTATGCCTCGGATGCCCAAAGCATCTTCTAAGCGATCAACGATTAATCCAAATGCGAGGGCTGCCCAGAACTACTCGATTGTAGAAGATCTGCCGCAGAGTCCTTGTGCTATGTCAGCTTTAGAGGTACTCCAGTCTTGTCCGGCTCAGCGCAGTGCTTTTCTCACTACCATTGGGGCTATTGATCCGAAAAATTCTCTTCTGATTACTTTTGATATGACTAATTTTAAGAAGAGACTTCCTCATCACATGGCATTTCATATTAAATCGTCGTATCGGAAGTGCAATATATTTCGAACGGTTGTTGATGAGGGTGCTTCTACATGCGTGATGTCTCTCGCATGCTGGAAGACACTTGGATCTCCCAAAGTTGTTCCATCTAGCACTGTTCTTACTGCGTTCGATGGTCATTCTCACAGACCCCATGGTATTGTCCCAGCTTTGCCCATCTGTGTTGGGGGAAAAAATGTCAATATAGAGGTTGAGGTAGTGGATGCAAGCTTGGACTACAACCTTCTGTTGGGGAGAAATTGGATTTATGAGATGGATGCCATTGCATCCTCATTATTTCGAATTATATGTTTCCCCCACGAAGGGAGGATTGTTACAGTGGATCAACTGGACTGTCCTCCTGTAGACCCGAATGCGCCTACTGACTCATCTGTTCCTAAGTTGGATAATTCTAAGGTGCCTGTTGAGAATATAGGAGTTGGAATGTATTCCTCCTTGATGGGTACTTTCGATCTTCCTCCTCCTACGGTGCATATAAATGCTATTTCATCCTCCAAGGTTCCTCTTCGAAGAGAGTTCTTCAGAACTCATTATTTTTCGAACCCTTGGACCTTGCCTTCCCCTACCGCCACATTAACGGAAGGTCAAGTGGGTGGAATGGCATTTCCTATTTCTGCAGCTGAGATTGCTTATCATTCTATTGTTGACTCTGTAGAATCCATCCCAGCTCCTCTTTCACCGGAAGAGTTGGATGGAGATGTGGCTCCAGCTTGGACGCTTAGCTCTTCTTCGGCCCGGGATTGCCTTGATACCACTCTTCCATCTGAAGAGGCCATCCTGGAAGCCATGACTGGTATAGATAGACCATGGGATGACTTGCATCATCAGTCTTCTTCGTTTGAGCGAAGTTGAAACAAGTTTTCCAAGTCCTCGGTCTCTGGTCACCGTTGCGGTCTTGAACCCTTTAGCACCAACACGGAGTTTATCTTTGAAGGGAACATGGTTGTGATTTCTCCTACTATCGGTGAACATTTCCGGGATCCCAATATTATTAAAGAGAATGTCTTCATTGAAGTGATTTCTCCGAAGTGAAGAAATTCAAATTTTAGAGCTCTTTAAAGAGGTACAGGATGTATTTGCTTAGTCTTTTGTAATGCTGGGGGGGGGGGGGGGGTAGACCTATCTATTGTCCAACTTGTAATACAAGACGTATCAAGCATGCTCCAGTTGTAATAAAAGCTTCGTCAGGGTCAATCCCTGGGAAGGCGGCTGACTATCAAAGCTGAGGTTGAGAAGCTGCTTAAGGCGGGATTCATTTTTCCTGTTCCTTTGACTGAATGGGTTTCAAATCCCGTTCCCGTAGATAAAAAGCAAGGAACAATTCGAGTTTGCATCGATTTCAGAGACCTAAATAAAGCATGTCCTAAAGATAATTACCCCACACCATTTATCGATCAGATCATTGACGAGTGTGCCGGTAATGATATTTTCTCCTTCATGGACGGTTTCTCCAGATATAATCAGATTACTATCCGTCCTGAAGATCAGCATAAGACTGCCTTTATTTGTCCCTGGGGTACTTTTGCATACAAGAAGATGCCTTTTGGTCTTAAAAATGCTGGGGCTACCTTTCAGAGGGCCATGTCATATTCCTTCCACGACATCAAAAAGATTATCGAGGCATACTTAGATGATTTAGCTGCTCATTCTCGAAAGAGGATGGATCATCCTGGTCACCTTCGAAAAAATATTTGAAAGATGTCGTTTCTATAAGATTAGATTGAATCCGAACAAGTGCATTTTCGCAGTTACATCCGGTCGGTTATTGGGATTCATTGTGTCTAGGGAAGGGATAAGGGTAGATCCCTTCAAGGTTGAGGCAATACTTCGGTTGCCTCCCCCATCCTCTATCCATCAGCTTCAAAGTCTACAAGGAAAGTCTAATTTTCTTCGGAGATTTATCGTCAATTATGCTGAAGTTACAAAGGGATTTATGAGAATGTTGAAGAAAGGAGTTCCTTTTCTTTGGGACGACTACGCTCAACGCTCATTTGATGCTTTGAAAAAAGCAATAACCTCTGCTCCTTTATTGAGTCCACCTGATTATAGCAGGGATTTCCTTTTGTATTTGGCAGCAGCAGAATCTACCATTGGTATGGTTCTGGTTCAGGAGGATGATGCTCTTGCAGAGCATGTTATTTACTATCTAAGTCGAGGATTGGTAGGACCTGAACTTCGGTACACTCTGATAGAAAAGTTAGCTTTAGCAGCAGTTCATGCTGTGCAGCAACTCCGGCATTACATTATTCTTCGAAAAACTTATGTTTTGGCAGCAGCCAATCCATTTCAGTTTGTCCTCAGTAGGCGAGTGATTGGGGGCAAATACAATCGATGGATTGTGATTTTGCAGGAATTTGATCTTGAATTTATGTCTGCCAAATCCAAGAAATCATTGGTTTTCGCGGAATTGATCTCCGAGTTGCCCTGTGGGGAAGAGATGATCTATGATGAGTCCTTTCTGGATGAACATTTGTTTCTTATCTCTTCACAGGATCCTTGGTACGGAGATATCATCGTGTATCTCCAGACTGCGAATTTTCCCTCTACTTTTTCGAAAGATGAGCGTCGTAAGTTGCGTCACTTGGCCAAGAATTATTTGATTATTGGTGATGCTTTATACCGTCGAGGGGTTGATTCAATCCTGAGACGCTGCTTAACTCTCGAAGAAGCTGAGGCTGTGCTCAATGATTCCCACAGTGGAGCTTGTGGGGGTCATTTATCTGGGCTTGCTACAGCCCAAAAGATTTTGTGTGCTGGGTACTTTTGGCCCTTGATTTTCAAGGATTGTATAGAATCGGTCAAAAAGTGTCATCCGTGTCAAGTATATACTCGAAAAATGCGCGCTCATCCAGCTCTGCTTTTTCCAGTCATTACTGTCGGTCCCTTTACAAAGTGGGGTATTGATTATACTACTTGTAACCCGCCTTCGGCTAAAGGTCACAAGTACATTATTGTAGCAGTAGACTACTTTACGAAGTGGTTCGAGGCTATGCCTACTTTTGGGAATGATGGTGAGACTGCAGCTCTTTTTCTTTTCAACCAGGTTATTGCTCGTTTTGGTATTCCTAGAGAGATTTTCACTGATCATGGCAGTCATTTTCAGAATAGTATGATGGCTGAGTTGGCTCTCAAATTGGGTTTCTGGCAGGAGCATTCATCTCCGTATTATCCTCAAGCCAATGGGCAAGTGGAAGCCGTGAATAAATCCTTGAAGACAATTCTTCAAAGGACAATTGATAAAGCTAGATCCAATTGGCATATTATGCTATATCCTGCACTTTGGGCATACAGGATGTCAGTAAAAACTGCAACTGGCTTTACTCCATTTCAGCTAGTGCACAGGGTGGAATCTATATTTCCCATTGAATGTGAGATTCCTTCTCTTAAGTTAGCTATTAAACTTCTTCCTGACACTTCTAGTCTTGAAGAACGGCTCCTTCATTTGGAACATCTCGATGAGCAGCGTCGGGATGCCACCACGATGAATGAAGCGCATAAAAACCGAGTTAAAGTTCAGTACGATAAGACGGTCAAACCCAGGGTTTTTTCGGAAGGTGACCTTGTTTTGGTCTATGCCCAAGAAAAAGATGCCCTGGGGGAAGGAAATTTTAAGTCTATGTGGTATGGCCCCTTTATCGTTAAAAAATTCCTTAAGAAAGGAGCATATAACTTGGTTGATTTTGAAGGGAACGAGTTGCCGGAGCCCCGAAATGGGCTCTATTTGAAGAAGTATTATGCCTAGAATTTGGCTTGGCATGTTGCTTTTGTATATAGTAGTTTTTGCTTTGTACATATCTGGTTGATTTTCGATCTTTGATGAGTTGGTGATGTTTTTGATCTACTTTGGCAGGTTGTGTTGGATGTCATGAGTCATTTTGGTTTCGCCGATGGTGCTAGTAGACACACTCGGAACTTAGCTTCCGCGGCTTGGGTGCTTCATTATCCATCCGGTCAGCTGTTAGTATCAAGAGGGGTCTGCATTGGTCCTGCTTCCAATAATATAGCAAAATACACTGCAGTTGTTCATCTACTCTCGGAGGCAATATCTTTGGGTGTTGATTCGTTGGTAGTTTTCTTGGACTCTCAGCTGGTGGTGTCGCAGTTGAACAATACTTATCGGGTTCGAGATCCATTTTTACTTCGGTTGTTCTTGAGGGTACGTTTGTTACAAAGATCATTTCAATTTTTAACTTTCATTCATATTCCTCGAGCTGACAATTGGTTGGCAGACTCATTAGCTAATCAGGCACTAGATTGGCATATTAATCATTCCATACAATAAAATTTAATCATAAAAAACATCATACATTTGATACATTTATCACATCACATCAAATATCGCTGTATATATATCATCAGAGTGTTCAAAAACTTTACAAAATTTGGATCCATAAGGTCATACAAAACTTGGGCTTATGCCCGATCATGTTCAGTCTCAAAAAAGAATATACAGTCATCTGATACATAATATCTATCTACTACTGAGGTCCCTGCCCAGAAGTCGTGTTCCTATAGAACATGATCACGGTAGCAACACGGCGGAATAACCGTACCCAGTCTTGGGGCACTCCTACCACCCGTCTCTGGATGGCTTCCGGCAGGTCTTCCACGGTAGCCATAGGTATTTGGCGGGTTAACCCCTCCAAGTTTCTCTGCACAGCCTGGAGGGTCCTGTCTGAATCCACTGTATCTGCTTCGCCCCTGCGACGCTTGTGGCGCGGGAAACCCTCAGGTCGAACTGGTCCAACATCTGAATCGTGATCATTTTAAATTGTCAGTCATTATGAATCCAATCAAAAACATGTTTGTTTTTCATTTTTTCATACATATTTGAAAAAATCCAAAAAATTATATAAGTCAAAATTTTTTGCAAACTTACCGACTGTGCCCCATGCTGTGCCTGGTGGAAGAACAAGATCTGGATCTCCACGAAAGTCCATCCCGGCATAGGGATAGTCGTCCACAGTGATGATTTGTTCTCCCCACCAAAGGAAGAACTCATCATCCCAAGTGGTCCGGGGAACTTCACTTCCCCCTAATCTCTTCATCATGTCCGCCCAACGGGCAATTCTTGGGTCCCTCGGGCTACTGATGGTAGAGATAACTCTGGGTCTCAATGCTGGTATCTTCTCAAAGAAGAATGTCATCAAAATAGTACCGTAGCCAAAGTGTTTGGTCTTTGCTTGGCGGATTGAGGTCAACTGTTGCTTCATGTTCAGTAATAGGGCTGTGCACCAATCATACACATGAGTCAAGCATTCCACTACTATGCTCATTTGCATCCTGGACGCCTGATGTAGGGAGGCAGATCCTGCCACTCTGCCGATGGTGAAAAGGAGGATTTTCATGTGCAAATCCCTCAAATATTTAATTGCAATCTGAGTTCCAACCTTTTTGGAACCCTCTACGCAATACACGTGGACATAATATTCCACGGTTAGCCCTCCCAGGGGCTTCCCGTGCAAGTCTATTGGTTCCCCCCTTCGGGAGAGTCCAGTGATAAAATATATGTCTTCCACTTCAATGCGTATTGGCATCTGATCTATAATGAAGCAATCTTGGTCTGGTTCCCAATAATTGACGAGCATTTCTAGCACCCGGACATTGCTTTTCATATTTGGCATTTTGAAAAATTTTAACAATCCGCAATTCCGAAGAATATTTTGCGATACTTGATCTTGCATGACCTCTTGATCAATTGCACTGTGTTCACGCTCTCTCCATGAGATTGTCATCCTGTCAAAATTCAATAAATCCTGTATTAGCCACGCATTTTTTGATTCGGACCTGCACATACGCGACTTTTTCTTTGCACAGTCGCGTGTATATGCGACTTTCCTGTTACCAACCTGCGTATGCGCAAGTCTGAGTTTTTTAACAAGGGTTTTAATGGTGAAAATCACTAAATTTTAATTTCTAAATGGACAAAATGATTTGCAAGGATGATTGAGGAGCCTGCCTGACAAATTCGGTGCGTTTTGACGGTCGGTTGTTCCTGATTTGACGAAAGAATTTTTTTGCTCCAGAGCACTTTTTTCCAAATCAGCAATGTAATAATGAACCAAATATGAGGTAATTTCTCTATTTATGGCTAAAAAGTTGAAAATTTTCACAAAAGCTTGTTATGCTTATTTTTTCGATCTATCTTAAGCTGCATAACCTGGATGCTTGGAAGTGCCCAGTTTGGTATGTTTTCAGGTACATTTTGACGATTTTGAGATTTTTTCCGGTTTTTGATCCATGATTATTGACTTGTCACGGCAGGTATATGATCTTCACTGGCATATAGGTTAGGGAAATCATTTTCCGTTGCATCTTTCATACTAGCCTCCATACTGATCACTTGCCATAGAGTCGATCCCATCAGGTCATGAGTATTATACCCATTTCACTCGCCGATTATTTAATCATGACTTGATGGTAGAGCCTTCCTTTACATGGGCTTCCTAGTTAGTTCCTCGCTATCACTTGTTGCCCATGCTGCATTTTATGTAGGCTCGGGAGTCCTCTTTAGTCTCGCCATGACTTATGTGTTGAAGCTTCATTCTTCTTCTTCCTCACTATCATTTTTCTGGCTTTTACCCTAGAGGCTCCCTGGTGTCATTAAGTTGTATTACTGCATTGCATTTTGGCTACTTGTTTATCCTGGCCTTTAGCCGGCTTCATTTGGACTCAGTGTTTAAGCCAACTTTTGACCTTGACTATTTGTACAAGTTAACCATTGCATGCACTTAGCTATCGCGACTTGACACCCTTTTACCCATGGATGGAACATTCCTTTGAGTATCGCTTACCAGTTTTCGCCACCTTGCATTGAGCATAGGATTGTTCCAATCCCAGGAACTAGTGCATCTGATTTTTTGATACTCGTTCTATCCATTGTACCATAGCATTCTTTTATTCTTTTTCATGCTTATTATATGAAAAAGACAAAAAAATCAAATATAACAAAAAAGAGCGGGAACGGGATGTATCTTCGTTGTTTTGATGGCAGTACAGAGTCAGTTTGTCGCCCTTGAACAAAGCACATATACTTATATATATTTTCTTCATTTGGGATGGTTTTAGTTTTGACCTAGGTTCAGCCTTTACCATGTTTCACTTGTCAGTTCTCCCCCGGTTGGTTATCTCTTCCAATCATATGGAGAGTTTGTTCTGCCTCCTGCATAACAGACTTATACAGTGTCACTTTTTACTACCATGGTCATCACGAGTCATGCTTTTGTTCAAGGGAAGTCTAACCAGAGTCGGCCATTCTGCGGTGTCTCTTGACTCATTATTCAGTCGGCCTTCCCGGTCTTGTCAGTGTCTTGTTCTATCACATCAGATGTTTTGGTCTTCTGCTCGTGCTGGTTTGAGAAGGTCTCCATTGACTTCTTGCTGGCGGGTTTGTCTCTTATCGACTACGACACATTGCTCTAAGAGCAAACCTAGAGCCGCACCCTGGCCCTATTTCCATTATTGATAGGTGACCTTGTGCTCAACATTTGATCATCATTATGGGTCTTTGACTGAGTGGTTTCCCCTGTGTTCGACGTCAGCACACATTATCACACTTGGGATTCGTGCAGTACCTTGATTTCCATTTGACCCTATCGGTGGATTTCTCGCCTCTATGTCGGCTTTCATTATTGGTTGGTTCAGAGGGTTTCTTCCATGCGCTAGCTTCATCTTGTGCATGTCGGAAACGTACTTTGGTTTTGGTTCCATCACTCTACTTCGTCCGATTCCTTCCAAATCTTGGCCTGCGGGTTACACTCGCGTTGGACTGATGTGGGATGCCTTAATGCCTTCCTTCCAGTAGATCTTTTCCCATCGACTCCGACTCATTGCTCTGGGAACAAGATCTAGAGTCTTTTTGTCAGTACCTTAGGGTTTGCAGTCATCAGTGGCAGACTCTTCGCTATCGACGGTGGGGATTCATCATTGCCTCCTGATTGGTAGATTCTTTCAAGTGTTCGACTTCAACTCATTCATTCGCACTTGTCAGATTGTACTGGGGCACCTTGACACTCATTTTCATTATTGGTGGGTTGTCTCGCATTGGTTAATGGTATACATCATTGACCGGTAATCCAACGATTTCTCACATGGTCGACTTCAGCTCATTTATTCCCATTGTGTAGAATTGTGCCATAGTGATCGGTGAAGACCTCGGGTTGCATCAGCATTTCTCGGTTCACTTTTGACAGTCCATTCAGTTTCTGCCAGTGATGTCGTCCACCCTTATATGTTGCGGTTCAGTACAGCAGCATCCTATATGTTGGCTCCTGAGTTGCGTGATAGTACCGTTTGTTCCACCTCTTATGATTTGGTACTTGGATATTCGGTTACTTATATGATCAGACATCCAGTTGCAGCTTCCTTGATCAGCTTTCTATATGTGATACTTGGACATTGATTCAGACTTATATTTCCGGACCATGCTCAGATGATTCATTGTGTACTTTTAGTTCAGCTATACTTGTATACATATTGGATCTATTCAGTACTTTATATATGATGTATTTTTTACTGAGCATGGGTATGCCCACCTCAGCATGAGTTGACTCTCTGTTTTCTTTCATTGGTTTTTGGCAGGCTGAAATCTGGTGAAGTCCTCTCTTGTCCTTGCGAAGTTCTTTCTATATGCATAATACATTTCGGCCATCATGTACCCCTTCTGACCTCATATATTAGGGGGCATCTTTTATAGCATCATTTCTCACCTTCATATGATTCATGATTGTTTTTATGGCTTTGGGCACCCATTCCTACAGACTTGGACAAATTCACTAAAAAACAGTGTAAAAATCCCCATACGCGGTTATGCCCAGCTTTTTCCACGTGTATACACGAGTCCACATGCACTTTTCCGCATATGCCATTAAAATCATTAAAAATATATATATATATTCCCTATTTTCGGGCTGGGTTGATGGTTACTCTGGTAGTTCAACCACCCCAGCACGTGGCCAACTGTTTCCAACTGTTGAAACTACTTTGAGGGAGTATAAAATCCCCTCATGTGCATGGCCTAAGGGGGAGAGAGAAATTATTGATATTATACTCTGCTGGTATTCCCTATCCAAGTCTGAATTCCTGTGCCTCCTGCACTTCCCAATTCATTGCAGGAAACCTTTATTTCCTGGAGATGCTCATCTTCCTATATGTCATCTCGTATGCACCAGTTTGGAAGGAATCTTAACGAGGCAAGGGTGGGACGGATCCGGACGACGGTCTGCTCGAAGATCGTGGAAGGATTCAGGTGATCTCTCCACTCGTTATTTCTGTACATGCTATTTATAATACATAAGTACCATCTTGTTCCCGAAATATACGTGTTAGTGTCTGCTTGCATATATGAGAATATTGTTATTTAAGCATTCATTATGGTTTATCTAATGTTTCATATGGATTTCACTAAAATTTAGAGTAGATATATGCTGTACAACCAGTTCTTCGTGCTTGTTTCTTCTTGTCTTTTAGGTTGAGAAGGAAGAAGGATTGCTGGGGGTTTGGACCCCGCGGGATCTGCTTCAACCGTAGGACCTACAGGTAACTTCCTCGATCTACTCTATTTAGTTTTTCATGAACATGTATGGTTGTGTGAGTCCTTCTTAAGTAGCATGCCCTGCTCTGTGGAGGTTTAAACCCAACAAACCTCTAGGGTGATTTTCCCCGAAACACCTTTGTTCTCACTTAAATAGTTGGCTTAAAGGTCGTTATAATTATGATCATAGATGTTTTTAGGTGTTCCCTCTTCTATGACTGTGATTATCAGTAAATCTTATATGTTTTCTAAAGTCCTTTAGAATAAAATCTTTGAGGAAATAGGGTGTTCCCCGAATCTTAGATTTTACTTTGAAAGTTGTTTTGAAATCATTGTTTGCTTAAAGGTGTGATTTGTAGAATTTATGGTTAGCCCTGTCTATCAAAGAGCTCTTTATTGTTTCAAATTATGATTTCAAATTCCCTTTGTTGAGAATTAAAACTCTCTTTCCAAATCATTAATGTTCATTCCATTCCAAAAACAAAAGGATCCTGTGGCCAAGTTAGATTTACCCTTTGATATCCCATATCCTTTGATAAGTGTGTTATGACCTCTTTTTGGACTCCATTGCCCAATGAAACAGATATTTTACTGTCCTATATATCTTTCCTAGACCTTTTATGTTCTGTTGTATCAATTCAACCCAACCAAACAAACAAATACCTGCACTTAATAACTAGTCTAAAACCAATACTAAAAGCACACAAGATAAACCTTTGCAAAACAAACTTTTGAGAGATCCCTCTCTGAGAACAGGAGGACTAGATCCTGTAACTCTAAAGATTGGTTCTGATGTTGCCTTGTATTTTGATTTTCCAAACTATCAAAACACGGGACACCAACACTATGGTCACAAGAAGTGTCAGATGCTACAAATCGTGATATATGCAAGGGTCCAATAGTAGTACTCGACCTAATATTTCATAGCGTTAACTAAGGATGATCAACCGTACCCTTAGCCGTACTACCTGAATACCCTGTTGTACGTGGAATTAATCTCCCTTAGTGTTATTCTTAGTGTACTATAGTAGCAAGATGCCAATGAATTATCTAAGGTTAAGTTTCTGGTTACGCTAGGGGGGGCTTCCAATATACCCAAGGGTATGTAGAAGTGCAATCTGTGCACAATTCTGTCTAATGCACTACTACTCAAAGGCATAGCCACAGGGGTTTAAAGAGAGTCCAACAAGCGTGACCACCTCTTGTAGTTTCTGCATGCATGCCTCCCCAAATCTGTAGGTTTATGCGCTCAATGACAAATCCCTTGGTTTAAAGACGTTGGAACACGTCTCTAGCCTAAAAGAATTCTACCCAAAATTGGAGGTGCAACTGGCCCTGGAAGGTGTTATGACACCACTTGTTAGGCACTTGACCTGCGAGAATAACATAATTTTAGAAATACGAAACAATATTTCCAGAAACACCAAAATATCACATGAATTGAGACAAGTTGCAAAGATATTTTATTTTTCAAAAGCAGAATACAATTTTCACTTACCTCTTCTAGGGGAAACCTCCAACAGTGTAGAGCTAAATTACAATAAAACTTTATGATTCTTCCCTTCCTATCTAAGACTATTTATAGCTTTATGACATCCAAAACCCTAACTACTAGTGAACCCTTGCATAATATGGGTTAATCACTTTATTTATTAACTATGGCCCATTTATAACTAATTGTGGTCCCTTTTCTATAATGTGGGTCAACCACTTACAATTATTATTAATGCAGATAACCACTTACGAGCTTTATTAACTCAACTAACTAAGACAGACTATGACTAGGCCCCTTGGGATTATTAAATAAGTAAAGGGGTTACGGTTGGACCCTAAAAATTTGGCTTCAAGTGGGAGAATCTTAGGTGTGAAGCCCAAAAACGATGCTAGTGCCAACCAACTCCACTGCTCGCCAATGAACTCCACTGCTTACCGATTTTATGGAAATTTCACTGTGCAGTCATGAAAAACACATGCATAAAATTCTAGAGCTTTGTCCATCATCTATAAATTTGTAATTTTCCTCAAATTGAGTATGCAAGTAAGGTGAGGCCTACCATGTAACATGAACTGTGATTTTGTTCTCCATTGTTAATGTATTTGTGTTTCTAAAGATCTGTCTCTGAATTAAATTATGATATCTCTTAATCTTTGGTTTTGCTTCTCTATGTGTTGTCTATATGCTAATTTTTTTCCTTTGAATCCCATCAGGGGTTGGGCCTTGTGGAAATTAAATTGATAAAAAAAATATATTGCAAAACCTATCGACAAGTCAACCAATAAAGGTGTTAAGCTTTGGCATATTTGTGTTCAACGTGCATTGTTGGGTGATATCCGATTTGAAAAAGGATTGAGGGCCACATTCAAGACTCTGGTCAAAGTCACCATTGGGTTGAACTGTACATGTGGACGTTTTAAACAAAGTGATTTGCGAATTAACCACAAGGGTGAGACTAGAGGGAGTAAACTTCAGACAAGTCGACATCTCGTAGTTGTTTCTTAAATAAGGGTCTCGATGACCATCCTTTCGGAAAATCCTCCAAGTTAGGTTCAAGTCGAGCATCAAAACCAACGTTATGGTCTATGTATTCAAGTGTCACATGTATTCATGGGTGTGTGTAGTGGAAGCCGCAAGGAAGACCACACCCGACCCAAGTCAGGGGCGACCACCGTTTTGTGTTGGCGAAAAATTTAAGGAGATATATATGACTTTGGCAGTGGCGTTGAGATTGACGTGGTGGGAGGAGGTATACTTGAGTGAATTCAAACTCCGCCCTATTTGTTTGGTTAAGTCAAAGTTGAGTATAGTCAACTCGACGATGATCAATGTGATTTGTGTGCATTAAGGGAGGGCAGATCCAATCATCCTTGACTCCAGGTATACTCCATTGGGGTTCTCAACATTTGAATTTTCGAAGAGCCCTCAAGGAACTATATACATATGTATAATCAGAGGTTAGTCTATATAGATGAGTCTTGAAAGTGTAGGGCCCGTAAGAGTAGCTTGGGAAGAAAGGAATGCAGACGTGAGAGTTGGAGTTGATCACTCTAAATTATGAAATCATGTTTCGATTTTATCAAAGAAGAAATGTTTCAAACCTAGTAGAAAGATGAAATAGAAAAATATGTGAGGATAACCAAACAAGTTTGATTTTGTAAGTGAAGTCTTAACGAATGGAAATCTTGGGCCATTTCGGTAGACCACCAAAGGGGTCTCTACCAAAAGATGATAACAATAGAAAATTAGAAGAAGTAAAAGGAAAAATTATCAAATTGAAAAAGAAGAGTTCACTTCAAAAAATATTAACCATTTAAAGCACATTTCACATTATGGACAAAATAATTACAACCAAATTATTAGTGGGTACCTAAGGAAAACTAGTTTCGCTACTAGCTCAATGTATATCATCCTCTTCATCAACAAAGACAACCTGTCAACCAAATTTCCAAATATAATTTGCAAAATAATACATTTTCTTATGTCCACATAAAGTTCCTAATATGCATTGTAAAAGAAATAATAGTGCCCAAAACCTTGACATCAAATAAAGGGGAGGTAGAGCTACTCTTAAGTATCACCCATCCTTGGCTTTCCTTGTTTTATTGTCTTGTTCTAGTGCTAGTGTTGAAGGTTGGCCCTAACCCTATATAATGGCAAGGTTAGATTGGTTGCCATACACACCATCATCCAACACGTAGGCTACTTCTCCCTATCTTACTCATGTGAATAAGAAACCAAATTTGGAGACCCCTTGCACATTATTTCAAATTTTCCACCAAAAAATTGAATTGCATGCAAAGATTATTCTTGGACCAATTGATTCTTCTCCAAAGCTTGAGTTATTATGGTATTTACCATCCAATATGTTTTAATGATCATGAAAAATGTTATTTCTTGTGTTCATGAGTAGACTAAGTCAGAGACCCATCCTTGAACTTCCTTAGGAACTTGGTTTGCAATAATTTTCTTCCTTCTCTTCTATAATTCTTCCATCTCTGTTTTTCCCCTTATGAGCACTTACTATGGAAGAAAAAATCCATCTCTAAGGTGCCACCTACAACTTTGAAGGGATTACTGGGGTGTGTGGAGAGGAGGCCCTATAGGTCCCCTAATTATTCTTCCTCTTCTTATTTCCACTAGCTTGTCTAGCACCACATGCCCTTTGGCCTTGGCAAGTAGGACACCTCCCTAGATGATAACATAATCAAACACACCTTCCACTAAGATTGAAAATGTAAAAAGCAACCTAGAAATGAATCACAACCCCAATATCCTTGGGCTAAACTAGACAATAATCCTCAATGGAGAAAATCCCTTGCTTTATAGGGCCTTTGTCCCAACTCAAACAACCAAAAAGATTAGAAAACCCATAGACAATGGACTAAAAAGACAATACAATAGAAATACTAGAAAAGTAACAATAAAAAATGAGTGAGTCCTCTCTGTTAGCTCACCATAATTTGTAAGATTGGCAAGAACAAATGACAGAGGAAAACATCAAACCACTTTGGAGTCAAGGACCTAGCCTTCCTAGACTCAGAGAGGGCTCTCTCTGTTTTGTGATTGTAATATCCCAAAATGGGAACATGCAGCAATACTTCACACAATATAAGAACTTACAGCAAGATAGACAATAAATCTAAGTACAAATCAGAATATGCAGAAAGAGCTGAGCCATTTTATTATATTGGAGATGAATCAGTTACACAAGTACAAGATATAGGTAGATCTAGCCAAAAATATGAGCTAAGATCACCTAGAAAACATGTGTGAAGTAGGTACAGCGTAACTGTTGAGGCTCTGCAGCAAATATTGCACTGTCTCTTCAGCAGAATAGAAACATGGAGTTGGAGGTTGAAAAGAGAAATGCATATCTACTCAAAACTGGAGCTCTGATGATGCCAAGATTAAAGATCTAGCCACTGTGATGGATTCCCAAGATAACCCAGAAAGGATTTTCCAGATCTGCAACTTTGGAAAAATCACCTCCCCAGGGTTTGATCCTTGATCTGCTAGGAAATACAAATCTGAAGCTAGATATGAAGAATAGATGGCTGAAATATGTTCTCAGATCAGATCTATGCTTGAAGGGTTGATCCCTTCCTCAGATCTATGAGCTAGAAGCTCTAGATCTAGCTTCTCAATCCTCCAAAAGATGATTGCAGCTGCTGCAACACAACTGCCTCTGAAAACTGCGCTGTGAGGGAAAGAGAGGCCTTCTGCCTGCTGAAAAATGTTGCAATAAGATCCAGGCTAATGGTAAGACTGATGGCAATGTGAAGGAATGATCCTCCACTGGATTGCTAACTGAAATACTAGCAACTTCCTTCCTCCTTTCAGATCTGCAATATGGACAGCGTTATTCTTGGAGAGAATGTTGCTGCTAGGAGGTCAATAAATTTTGGCCTGATGCCAGATCTACAATGTGGCTCCAGGAGTACTGCAATATAAGCCCAAGTGATGGGAATAATCCCTCACCTTGTTCTCCTTCCAAACTAATCTTCAGAAAAACACAGTTTTCTGAATATGAATGTTTTGCAGAAAATGAGAAATGGAAATGGCACTTAAAGCCTGATGTAAAATTAAGTACAAACCTCTTCCTTAGATATCACTCAAATAAAGAGAAGGGATTCCCACCTGGGAACACCCTTTCCTAAACAACACCTGCAATCTCTACTAAACAACCCAAGATTGCACTGGAATGTCACTTGAAAATTCCATATCTAAAAGATCATACATCAAAATAATCCCAGATGCATTTTTCCTTTGCCTTCATCTCCTTTATAATTATTGAGCCACCCCAAGCCTTGGCCCTAATCTCAAATGTGCTGCCTCATGTGGACAATATCCTCCAAGTGGGACAACACTGTTTGACCAAATCCACCAAACAGTCTAGGTGCAATGCACACCTCTTCCATCATGTGTGCTTCATTTGCACATGATCCTCCACCACTTGATCATTAATGCTCAATGACCCTTTGTTTGACATCTTCAGGATCTCAGTTGAATAAATCAACCCTCCATGATCTTCTCATTAAATGAGACAGGATCTCCAATCTCATTCACATTAGTAGTTGCTCAACTACCCCTTTTTGCAAATCTATTCTAGATTAATCCACATTCACACACACAAATTGGATATTTATTCTTGTTGAGGATTTTGGGTCCCTCCACCCTTTTATTTACTCAATTCCTTAATAAAATCAAGGACTCGAATATTCCAAATGTAATGTGAAAATTTGGGAATATTACAGTCCCCCCCCCCCTCCGGCAAAATGTTGCTTGTCCTCAAGCAACTCCAAAAGTAGATCCAAGGCCATCTATTCCCCTCCATATGGCATCCACATAAGGAAGGCGCTGCAATAGGTTATGTATGTTTGGTCCCAAAGTTGTCTTTCAAAAACATAAAGAATGACCTCCAATTGTTTGGTTAGATGTCCTCCTTCCATCATGAAGCACCAAGTGACAACCATATGATGTCCAACATTATCAACAATACATGAGAGACATAAGATATAGTAGCTCTTGCCACAAAGGAAAAGCTCCATCATACAATCCACTCCTTCATCCCATGTTTCATGAACTAGATTGAGCATTGATATGCTCCCATGCTTAGCCTTGTTGGTCCCAAAATCCATCATTCCAAGGTTATGGAAAAGAAGAAGAAGGGAAGAAGTAATATGGGTAGACAAAGATGTCAAACCATATTCTCCTAACAATAACCACCAGAGTAAGGCCCTTTGCTGCCATCCTCCATCTTCTCTATGTAAGATGGACAAGCCAAACTCCCCCAAAAGCAATCCAAGAAACAATGGATCTTGCTGCTTTCTCTTCTCCTCATGTGCATTATGAAGCAAAAACATACTAATGGACATGTGAGATGTCACATCAGCCCCATACAAAGAAGCATCATCAATGCACATTATGATATCATTATGCCAAGTTTTACATAATACAAAACACATAGACATAGGAGATGTCATGTGGTGGCCAAACTTCCTCAAGTGAAATAAAAATGAACATGCATCCTCTTGCTGCAATTTATTATTGGAAAACAAGGCATGATTCAAAAAATGATAAGCTATTGGGTGGTATCCATGCTCACCCAAGAGCAGCCAACGCAGCCATGCCTCCTCCTTCATTTCATACATGTTTTTCAAGGCATGGATCAAAAAAATAGGTGCCTTTGGAGAGTGACAAAAATCTCCCAATGGCAACCAACGTAACCAAGCATGCTGGCCCATACAAATCTGCAAGTGTATTTTCAACCCCTTACTTATCATCCTTACCCATTCACTCCCATGAGGATGATGAATGAGGTACTGCATAATCATGGCATCCTCCCTTTGTAGAATGCCATTCTTCCCAAACTGTTGAAGAAATTTGCATTCCATGAAATGTTGAAATGCATCTCTAATGAGATCTCTTAATGAGATTCTCTCTCCATCAAAGGCCCTCCAAAAGCAAAGAGGTTTTGGATTTAATCCAAGTAGAAGTTTCTCCTTGAGCAATGAGAGTCTCATTGAGAAAGGGTCATCTAGAACAGAAAAAAGGTTTCTCATTTCAAGATGTCTACCATTTTTCATCTTTGCTTCCATTGCTTCATGAGTGAAGCTACCTCCAGAATGTCCCAAGAATGATGAAGCTCCTTCTTTTTCACAACTACTAAGTGACAGTGTTGTAGACCTGCAGGGAAATTCATATGTTGTCTCAAAGTAAGGCACAATATTGATCTCATAATCAGCCTTTGTACATAGGATAATGCTAATCCCATTTTCTGAAACTCTGCATCTCAACTCAAGAGGTTGAATGCAGCTCAACAATGATGAACATGGATAGTTTTCAGTCTCCTCCTTGATTAGATCAAGGGTCCTCTGCGTTTTGATATTTTTCTGCTTCAAATCAGCATCTTGTTCTAATCCTTGGTCATGCATTCATCTTGAAACCATGTGTGCTGAAATTTTATGCATACCTTGGATCAACTGATATGTGGGAACCTCTTAACATAACACAAGATTTCCTATGACTGGGACAATAGTGTCTCCGACTGCTGGTAAGAGTGATGGTCTCCTTCCTTCAAGTGTACCAGTGCTAGTATCTTCCTCCTCCTCATGCATCCTTTGATTCATGCATGGGACTCCATAAGTCAAGAGCTCAAGACTACCTTGCAAAGATGCAAGTGCCTATTCTCCAGATACAATTACTTTTGCAGCAGGTGGTGAGAGTAGTGACCTCTCCACATCAAACCTCTTACTCAACTTGTGAAAGAAATCTTAATACTTGGTCACCTTTGCATGCTTTAAGTTCCCAAACCACCAATCTTCTGCTTCACCCAGGAGATGAAGTGCTACAATTTGAACATCCTTTTCTTCAGCCACAGGATGTAGCTTGAAAAATGGATCTAACTCCCTCCTCCAAGCCTTGACATTGCTTGAGGAAGATCCATCAAATGTAGGCAAATAGAATCTATTATGCCTCTTTCTTCTATTGCTGCTATAGGATCCTCTTTCTTCTTTAATATGGAAGAATTGTTGGAGAGTTAGCTTCTCCTTGAAAGCTCTAGACTGTGCTTTGTACTCTTCAACATATAGACTGAGAGTCTCATGAGTTTCAGGTTCCTTCCTTCCTTCACTTCTATACCTCTCACCTTCTTCAAAGAAAGTGGGCATAGTGGATCTATGAGGAGATATAGGATTCTCCGGTCTTCTTTGCTACTGATAGGAAGTAATTTCCTCATCACATATTCTTCTTGGATCTTCTCTCTGTTCTTCCTCCTTCATTTGATAGACCACCTTGGAGAGATCTTGCATGGATCTGAAGAAAGGAGTGACAAATTTTTCATTCTCCATGATAGATCTCATCTATCTGTTCTTCTTTCAATGTAAAAAGATGAAGTGTCCACAAGTTGAGCCAAATATCATGCTTTGATACCACTGTAATATCCCAAAATGGGAACATGCAACAATACTTCACACAATATAAGAACTTACAACAAGATAGACAATAAATCTAAGTACAAATCAGAATATGCAGAAAGAGCTGAGCCATTTTATTATATTGGAGATGAATTAGTTACACAAGTACAAGATATAGGTAGATCTAGCCAAAAGATGAGCTAAGATCACCTAGAAAACATGTGTGAAGCAGGTACAACGTAACTGTTGAGGCTCTGTAGAAAATAATTTGTTGTCTCTTCAGCAAAATAGAAACATGGAGTTGCAGGCTGAAAAGAGAAATGCAAATCTACTCAAAATTGGAGCTCTGATGATGCCAAGATTCAAGATCTGGCCACTGTGATGGATTCCCAAGATAACCTAGAAAGGATTTTCCAAATCTACAACTTTGGAAAAATCACTTCCCTAGGGTTTGATCCTTGATCTGCTGGGAAAGACAAATCTGAAGCTAGATCTGAAGAATAGATGGCTGAAATATGTGCTCAGATCAGATCTATGCTTGAAGGGTTGATCCCTTCCTCAGATCTATGAGCTAGGAGCTCTAGATCTAGCTTCTCAATCCTCCAAAAGATGATTGTAGCTGCTGCAACACAATTGCCTCTAAAAACTGTGCTGTGAGGGAAAGAGAGGCCTTCTGCCTGCTGAAAAATGCTGCAATAAGATCCAGGCTGATGGTAAGACTGATGGCAATGTGAAGGAATGATCCTCCACTGGATTGCTAGCTGAAATACTAGCAACTTCCTTCCTCCTTTCAGATCTGCAATATGGAAAATGCTATTCTTGGAGAGAATATTGTTGCTAGGAGGTCAATAAATTTTGGCCTGATGCCAGATCTGAAATGTGGCTCTAGGAGTGCTACAATATAAGCCAAAGTAATGGGAATAATCTCTCACCTTGTTCTCCAGCTGAAGTACTGAAGACAACTACCACCTTCCAAACTAATCTTCAGAAAAATAGAGTTTTCTGAATATGAATGTTCTGCAGAAAATGAGAAATGGAAATGGCACTTAAAGCCTGTTGTAAAATTAAGTACAAACCTCTTCCTTAGAGATCACTCAAATAAAGAGGAGGGATTCTGATAGCGAGGCCACCCATGGCCCCGGTCTACCTTGGTCCCAACCTCAATCTGTGTGTAAATGCATCCAATATTTCTTTCCAAATTATCTCCCCAATCTGGCTTTCATTCTCTGTTCTATTTTCTTGGTCTGGCCAATTAAATAAATCTCCAAGCCAAGGTCTCGCAGTCTCACTACTTAATTTCTTCTTTCTTATTTACTTATCAATTTCATAGAAATTGATAAGTGAATACTTTAGACGAATCTTATATTGAACCCAAATAGTAAGGCTCCCATATTAAAACCTCGGTCTTTTAACTACGTGCCTGAATCACAATTCGTATGGCCCCCACTTCGCAAATTCAAACATTATACGCATGCTACGATATATCAATGTGTATATTTCGGCCTTCTCCAAAGTCATTGGAAGAATTAAACAACCAACAGCACCAGACATACTTATATTAAAACCCCGCAAACCTTAGTTTTAAAAGGTTCCAATTAATATAATTTAGAACTGGCCCCCAATGCTGACGAGCCTTCCAAATCCGACGGCTGTTATCACGTCTCCTCACTCCCATTGATCCAACGGATATCGCACGGGCTAATTATGCGAATAATAACGCGCGATGGCGCGCAGTGGAGGCAGTTTTCCAAAGCCGCTCGGGGACACGTGTCGCCCTTCCTATGGAATCGCTCCCGATTCTTAAATACCGCTTGCCTGACGAAAGGTGGTGCGATGAAAACCACCGGTTGCTCTAAACCGCTTTCACTGTTCCTCCAGTCATGGTTCCGCTTCCTCGACGTGCCAGGTTCCGTTCAACTCCGTCAACGCTCCATTCCGTTGTGCTCAGGTTCCGCCTATTCAAATTAATGTATTTCTAATGTGCCTTCACCCCTCGTTATACAGTGCTCGTCCGATGAACACCAATATCGCTTATGCGTGGATTAAATCCATGCCTATGTTCATGGCTTATACTCACGACTATATCACTCCACTGTCAACAGTGTCGACAGTATTTACAATCAATCCCGCTAACTGTATACAAAGCACCATTAATCCCATTTCCAGGTTCTTAGTTATCACGGATTTCGATTATCCTCCATCAGGATGCATGCATATGTTCACACAGAACTTATTCAAGCAAAGTAGATATACATTCACACATAAATTAAATCCACAAGGCACAAATAGACTGAAACATTTCTTATTTACACAATGGATTGAATTACAACCACTACCTAGCCAGATCTTAAATCTGATGGCCTTCTTCCCCTATGCAGCTCTCTGCAGGTACAGACAGGTCTAGGTGCAGGCTCGTGCAGGTCTGTGCAGCGTCCCGACTCTATCACAGAGGTTTATTTTTATACATATTGGAAATCAGTAGATTCACTTCCTTGATGACCCTTGGACTCCTAAAGCTAGCCTAACTTCTGAAACTGACTATCTCTTCAGGCGCCCATAAATCATTCGGGAAGTTACAATGTTAACCCTTCAAATTAACTAAAATAACTCAACTATGAATATTTACATGGGGAACCAAAACATGAGACCCCCCTTTAGGTTTATTTATGTAAAAAAAGTGTCTTAGGCCTAATGCCCCTGCATCAGACTCCCCATGTTCAAATGATTGATGATCTCTTGATCATGTGCTTTATTTTTATTTTTATTTTTTCTGCCTGGATACCATACTTTGTTTTGCAACTGGTTATTTGTTGCAACATTCTTCTTTCGCATTCCTCCTGGCTTCCATATTTTGGTCTGCATCTTTGCACTTGCTATGCCCTCACAGTCTGTGACTGTCTTGCTCTTGCTGCTGCGGATTCTCAGTCTTCCTGCTGCTGTCCTCCTTTGAGGCATCTTCTGCATCAGTTTCCTTATCAATTCAATTTCTCTGTCTAATCCTTCCTCTGACTGTTGGATACTTACTTTTGTTTGTTGCATTATTATTTCTTCAGTTCTCACTGCTGCCCTATTCGCCACCCTATCATCCATGCCCTCTCTGCAACAGTAAAACTTATGCTCCTCTGCTGGCAACACTTCAGCTTGTTGCTTCAACACTCTCTCCAGCAACACTCCAAGCTGTTGCTCTGGAATTTCACCTTCTTTTCTGAATATCTTCAGCAAACATTCCCGCCATCTCCTTTGGCCAAACAAATCTTCTCCATGCTGCAACTCAGGTTCAACATCTTCTTCTTCTGCCTTGGCAAGCTTCCGCAATTACCTTCCTTCTTCTTGATTGACTCCAGCAATCAAACAAAGTTCTCTAGCCACTGTATCTTCATCTTCTTTCAGAGTGAAACTCTGGTTCTCCACTGCTGTAGCAGCCCCAACAGTCTGTCGTACAGTCTTCTCTTTAATCTTCCTTGGGCTATTCGAACAAGCCAATTCTTCCTTGCTACCAATAGCAACAATCTTTTCCTGCATATGAGACATGGTTGTCTCATTTTCATTCAGCTTCTCATCCTCATTCTGCAACAGCTCTTCTTCTTCTAAGACAGCTCCAAGCGATGGATAGTCTTCTACTTTTCCTATCAACATGGCCACTTCATTAATTCCAAAACCCCAAGACCCAATGGTCCCTACTGATGATTTAATCAGCAATTCTTTTCTATCTTCATCCCATTGTGTCTTCACATTCTGCAACCCCCAATTCTGAAATTGAGGTCTTCTCTCTTGTATGGAATCCTATTGGTTCAACATACTCTCTAGTAGCTCAATTTCTCCATTCCATGGTTTAATGTCTTCCACAGAATTCTCCTTCTCTTTCAATTGACTGCCCCATGCTGTCAACTTATCTCCATCATCAACAGGATCTGCATTCATCAAACATTTGTTAAAACAAAGTCCACAAGGCCTCAGAGCCTTTCCTTCTTCTGTCAGTATCTCAGTATGTTGTCCCAACTGTCTCTTCTTCTCAACCAGCACATCAGAATGCTGATTCCAATTCTTCAAACATTTCTTGAGACCATCAGCTAATATCCCTTCTGCACCATCCTCTTCAAGGATGTCTCTTTTCTCCAGCTCATAAAAAGGAACTTTACTCTTCCCATTCATCTCTGTCCTTACCATCTGAACACCTTCTCTCTATGGTTCTGTCCTCTTCTCATGCCACAATCTTGGCATCTCACCACAATCTTCTTTATCTTTTGCTATCACTATCTCCTCAGTCTTCATCAGAATAAAATCCTGATTTCCCATCTCTGCAAAGACTCCAGCTACCTGTCCATCATTCTCCACATGGCCATTTAACAAAAGCATCCTATTATTATCAGCATTAATGACAAACTCATCATCAACCCCAATGAAACAATCTCTTCGACCAAATAAGGAATTAATGAATTCCTTCTGCTGCAGTAGTTCAACATTTTCTTCATCTGAAAGATACTCATCATACTTTACTTGGCAACAATCAACTTCATCTTTCACATTTTCATCATGTGAACTGCCTTCATTAACACCTACATTCACACACAACTCGTCAGATGCAAAAACACAAGACCTCATGGTCTCGATTGGTGATTTGGTCACCAAATCTTTCTGTTGTTCCAAATCTTCTATATTTTCCAGAGATCCTTCAATGGTATCTTCTTCAGAGTCCTCAAGCTATTCAGCCTCCAGCTTCTAGCCAATATCACAAACTAAATCCCTTCTGCTTCCAATATGTTGGAAATCAGGATCTTTCTCCAACTGTGCATGGACATCCTCAAAACATGTAGCTGCTCCATTTTCTTCCTTAGTGACAACATCAACAATTTTTTCTCTCTCACCTACTGTTCCTGCAAACATACAAAATATGTCAGATGTAAGGCTCTTGGACCCCTTGGTCCCACTTGAAGCTTCAGTCTCCAAGTCCTTCTCCAGATACTCAATTACTCTGAGTATTTCCTTTTTCTTCCGAGCATTCATCATCTACTCCTTCTTCCTTTGTAGCCGCTGCCACCTTATCTTATTCTTCATGAGCCAACCAACTCTCTGGCTTTCTTCTATCCTTCTCTTCAGTTCATTAAACTCTTCCTTGATCTCAGCAAATTCTTTCCAATACTCTTCATTTGTGAGTCTCTTCCTCATGCCATTTTATTTGGCATCTTCCCACACTCTTCTGCTGTGGCCTCTTTCAGAACCTCTGCAATCACTGTTATCCCTGCTATGGCTCTCAGTAGCCATTTACTTCTTTAGGAGTTCTTCACTCACAAGCTGCACTAAGCCTCTGCAACAGCAAGCTCTCGTGCTGCAACTCACCTCACCAAGCTTCTCTCCTGAGATCCAGCTTTTGGAAAGTACTGGTTCCCTCTCTTTGGAACCTTTTGAGCACTCTCTCTACTCTCTAGGCTTCACTCTGCAACTTTCTCAAGAACACCCCTTTTCTTCTTTCATCCAACCTCAGTTGGGAATTATTTCAGGTTGTGCCACACTCTTTATGCACTCAGAATCCCTTGCTGGACTCTTCTATCACTGCTCTCAAAGCTTGTGATCTACTTCTACTGAGATGTCTTCCTCAATTTCTTTCACTCTGTATTCTGCAAACAATACCTTCCAACCAGAGTTCAAATAAGGCTCATCATCTTACCTCTCAAGATCCCTGAATGATCTTGTTCCTTCTCTCCTCACCTACACTGCATCTACCTGCTGCAATCTTCTGTCTTCAAATCCAGATTCTTTTCATCTGGAGACCTTCATTGCATGTCAAATCAAATATGCAATTTTCTCTATTAAACAGATTAAAACATCAACTATTCTTTCATGTTCAGTACATGTGCATTTCAAAAACAAACTCTTCAATGAGATAACTAAATTCTAGCTCTGATACCACTTGATAGAGAGGCCACCCATGGCCCCGGTCTACCTTGGTCCCAACCTCAATCTGTGTGTAAATGCATCCAATATTTCTTTCCAAATTATCTCCCCAATCTGGCTTTCATTCTCTGTTCTATTTTCTTGGTCTGGCCAATTAAATAAATCTCCAAGCCAAGGTCTTGCAGTCTCACTACTTAATTTCTTCTTTCTTATTTACTTATCAATTTCATAGAAATTGATAAGTGAATACTCTAGATGAATCTTATATTGAACCAAAATAGTAAGGCTCCCATATTAAAACCTCGGTCTTTTAACTACACGCCTGAATCACAATTCGTATGGCCCCCACTTCGCAAATTCAAACATTATATGCACGCTACGATATATCAATGTGTATATTTCGGCCTTCTCCAAAGTCATTGGAAGAATTAAACAACCAACGGCACCATACATACTTATATTAAAACCCCGCAAACCTTAGTTTTAAAATGTTCCAATTAATATAATTTAGAACTGGGCCCCAGCGCTGACGAGCCTTCCACATTCGACGACTGTTATCACGTCGCCTCACTCCCATTGATCCAACGAATATCGCACGGGCTACTTTTGCGCACAATAACGCGCGATGGCGCGCAGTGGAGGCGGTTTTCCAAAGTCGCCTGGGGACACGTGTCACCCTTCCTGTGGAATCGCTCCCGATTCTTAAATACCGCTTGCCCGACGAAAGGTGGTGCGATGAAAACCACCGGTTTCTCTAAACCGCTTTCACTGTTCCTCCGGTCATGGTTCCGCTTCCTCGACGCGCCAGGTTCCGTTCAACTCCATCAACGCTCCATTCCGTTGCACTCAGGTTCTGCCTATTCAAATTAACGTAGTTCTAATGCGCCTTCGCCCCTTGTTATACAGTGCTCGTCCGATGAACACCAATATCACTTATGCATGGATTAAAGCCATGCCTCTGTTCATGGCTTATACTCACGACTATATCACTCCACTGTCAATAGTGTCGAGAGTATTTACAATCAATCCCGCTAACTGTATACAGAGCACCATTAATCCCATCGTCGGGTTCTTAGTTATCACGGATTTCGATTATCCTCCATCAGGATGCATGCATATGTTCACATAGAACTTATTCAAGAAAAGAAGATATACATTCACACATAAATTAAATCCACAAGGCACAAATAGACTGAAACATTTCTTATTTACACAATGGATTGAATTACAACCACTGCCTGGCCAGATCTTCAATCTGATGGCCTTCTTCCCCTATGCAGCTCTCTGCAGGTACAAACAGGTCTAGGTGCAGGCTCGTGCAGGTCTGTGCAGCGCCCCGACTCTATCACAGAGGTTTATTTTTATACATATTGGAAATTAGTTGATTGACTTCCTTGATGACTCTTGGACTCCTAAAGCTAGCCTAACTTCTGAAACTGACTATCTCTTCAGGCGTCCATAAATCATTCGGGAAGTTACAATGTTAACCCTTCAAATTAACTAAAATAACTCAACTATGAATATTTACATGGGGAACCAAAACATGAGACCCCCCTTTAGGTTTATTTATGTAAAAAAGGTGTCTTGGGCCTAATGCCCCTGCATCAGATTCTTTCCTAGGAACACCCTGTGCTAAACAGCACCAGCAATCTCTTCTAAATAGCCCAAGATTGCAGTGGAATGTCACTTGACAATTCCAGATATAAAAGATCATCCATCAAAATAATCCCAGATGCCTTTTTCCTTTGCCTTCATCTCCTTTATAATGATTGAGCCACCCCAAGCCTTGGCCCTAATCTCAACTGCGCTGCCTCATGTGGACAAGATCCTCCAAGTGGGACAGCGCTATTTGACCAAATCAACCAAACAGTCTCGGTGCAATGCACACCTCTTCCATCATGTGTGCTTCATTTGCACATGACCTCCACCACTCGATCATTAATGCTCAATGACCCTTTGTTTGACATCTTCAAGATCTTAGTTGACTGAATCAACCCTCCATGATCTTCTCATTAAATGAGATAGAATCTCCAATCTCATTCACATTAGTAGTTGCTCAACTACCCCTTTTTGTAGATCTATTTTAGATTAATCCACATTCACACACACAAAGTGGATATTTATTCTTATTGAGGATTGTGGATCACTCCACCCTTTTATTTACTCAATTCCTTAAGAAAATCAAGGACTCTAATATTCCAAATGTAATGTGAAAATTTGGGAATATTACAGTGATTTAACTTGATATTTACGAATGCTGATATTAGGCTAGTTATAGAAATGAGGGTTGTTTGTTTGATTGATTGATTGGTTGGACATCATGGATGCATGGACTATTCCATTGGGATATGGAGTGAAAAGGCTGGAATGGAACATCAACACCAAGAGCATCACATGACAAGCTAACTATGCTAAATGGATCTTAAGAGCTGTATGAATTATGAGGTGAGGGAAAGAGTGAGGTTCAATAGTGACTAAACAGCAGTTAAGAATTATTTAATCAGACTTCAGAAGAAAACATTCAGATTGTAAATGCCGACAGAATTAAGGTGCTCCAACAACAAATATTAATATAAAATTTCTGATTTACAATTAGATGAACATATGCATAGCACGGAAAACAACATAAACATTTAAAATAGAGAATTATCATATCACCATTTTGACACAGCTCAAGAATCCTGTAAATGGTCTTTGATTATTGATGTCCAGGTCCAAAATGACAGTGCTCCAATATATTTTTCTTACAAATTAGGGGCTAAGAACATACAACCCTTGATAATGGAAATTCTAGCAGTATTTAACTAAAAACTAAGTCGGTTGCCCTAATATTTTTTGGCAAAATACCTTAATTACAAAAAAACTGAAATTATACAAGTGTGGCCATGCAATGCTCGAATAAAGGAAATCTTCGACGAACACCGTCTGTAGAATTTATTATGGTAACTCTTCAAGAATGAAAAACTCAGGTGGCTCTTTGCGAATCAACAAAGTGGCTTGGAGGCAGTTGTGATGGTCTCGAAGAGGCAACCAATGGAGGCTCTGACATCTGGCTCTATTTTGCATAAAACTGGCATTTATTAATTAATCTGGTATAATGCTTGCCACTTCTCATTGATAGGTATCGGTGTTGGTGCATTCTACTGCTTTTTCGCTTCTGCACAACAGTTCTGCCTGAATGTCCTTTTCCCGACTCAACCTCCCGTGTTGGCATGCCTTTTCGTGGCTTATTTCCAACATAAGTCCTTTATGCCATCATAATATAGTAAGTTTGGTTAAAACGCCTTTTGTTGCCCGCCTCAACCTTCTTGCCAATTTTAAACCCTTTTTCAAATAAAACAGTGCAAAAATCATTTTCCCGGACCTGAAAATGTTTAAATTGTAGTTCTGAAACCGCATTGCATCTACGCACTTTGCAGTATTTACAATCTAAGTTGTGAAGAATGTAATCGGTGGTGTGATGCGAAGTGGAAGGTAACGGAGAGGGAAAAGTGGGACCAAATCGCAGCCCGAAGATCACACATTTTAAAGTTTAGCCGTAAGCGGGGTAGGTAAACACTAAATCCTGCGAAGTGCGAAGCGCGGGGAGAAAGGAAGTGATGTGGAGGAGAGGTGGGGCCCAACTGCCGCCCACACATCGCAAGTCTTAACTTTTAGCAACAAAGGTAAACTATAAGGGATGCAAAGTGAGTTGTGTGTCGATTAGATGATGATGTGGAAAGATGGGGCCCACTACGTCAGCGAAGTTATAAAGTGACGAATTTTTTAGTAGTAAGGTACTTTTATGATGTTTTATATGATATGTCAATGCATTTCAACGTATTTCAAATGGCTGTGGAGTGGGGGCGGAGATACTGTGGTGGGGCCCGACCGCATCACAAGTTAAAATAAATAAATTGTGGGCGGTTTAATGGTAAGTGATAATATTTATGATGTGAGATGGATGGCGGGGGGAAAGCATGACATTTCAAGGGGACTAGCCCACTTTAATCATAATCGGGGAGATGGGAAGTGGAGTTAAAACAATGGTACAATGGTGAAAGAAAAGGTAAAGTAGCAATATAAAGTGGAGAAGGCAGTAGAGGTAAGTTCTAACACTTTTAAAGGAAAATGAGAAGAAAGAGGGTTGTAATGCAGGTGAATGGGTCCCACTCCATTACATATCGCCTTAGGAATGTTATACATGAACTGAAAACCCAAGGTTGGTTTTCAGAGGGGTCCTAAGGTGATAAGTAGTAATAGAGAAAGGGGTGTGAAATTTCAGAAGGGCGACACATAGTGGGGATGGTGGTAAGGGATACCACCCATTTCGAACCCCCCCTGCCCCCTATGGTTAAATTTCGAACGCTATGGGGAGTGTGAAATGAAACAAGGACCGTCAAATGAGGAGGGGGTGAGTGGAGATGGAGGAAAGGTGGAGGACAATGACGTGATTGGTTTCATTTCTTTGTTGTTCATAGGAGACTTGTTCATGACTTGACCCACTTAGGGTGCACAACTCAACCCAAACACATTCAAGGCCCTACCTTTGCTTGTTTTTTTAGCCTTAACTACTTTCTTTGTTGCCTTTGTTTCCTTTGACTCTTGCTTTGGAAAATATTTTGAATATTTGAACATTGACATCTATGTGAAATATGAAAAAATTGCAAAGAAAAAGTACACAATCACCTTGTGATACTGTAAATTACAGGGTTCTAACATTGGCTCTAGCTGGGGATGGAAGCTCCTTTAGGAGGTGTGAAGAACACAGTAGACTAGTAGCCTAATCCATTGGGTTGATCCCACAACTTGTACCTTGATTTGTTAGACAAATTGGAGACTGGAAACTAGTTGATTGTTCCTCCTGACTTTGAATGATAGAAATAGTCCAGATGCTTGGCCAGCTAGCTTATTAGCATACTGAGATCTAAAGTGAAACTACAATTGCACTTATCCACTGCAATCCGTTAAGATGAACATACTATTGCATCTTGAAAACTTGAATTGTGAGACCAGAACTGTGCTGAAACACACTGATACGAAAATGAAAAGCAATCCAAACAAAAACTAGAAATATGCTCAGATACTGAGCTTATTTTCACACTTACCTACCCTAATCTAACTTGGAGATGATATATACACTAATTGAACTCCTTTATCCAATGCAACCAATCAATTAAATGACTACATGATTAATCCTTGTCCACCTTTTTGAGTAGGTTGAAAAAACAAAAGGGCCACTCCCATCTTACTTGCCTTTGAACAACAGTGCTCAAACCTTTCCTTAAAATCTGCAACAAACCATTCCTAGCATAGCATACTACTTCTTTAGATGATTCTAAGAAACCAACAAAAGGATCTTGGAAAAATACTTGGCCCTGAGGATTTAAATAACAAGATTCATTTAGGGATGCTCCTTTTTCCACTTTGTCATGCTCAAGATCCATCTCAAAGAGAATATCTACACATTCTTCATGGTCATCTAACATGACATCCTCATTATATACCACTATGTTGTCCTCAAGCAAACCTGATATGTCTTGACTGAGTTGGCTGAATTATGTTTAAAGGCCATCATTTTGATGAATAGGAGCACTTTCTGGCCATAGGCCTTATTGAGAAGGAAGAACATCATCAGTATCGATATGTTCTTCTATTTCTTCATGAGGAAATTCCTCAGTACATAAATCAACAATAGAACAAAAAGAAATAATCTCTTCCTTATGTTGTAGCTCCTAGAGACAGTCTAGAGTTGTGATAGACCAGTGCCTAGGACATCTTAGCATAGCAAGGAGCATATAATATAATGTAGGAAGTTGTCAGCTTCAACTCACATGCTATCTCCTGTAAACAGGGAAATAAAATAGAATGGGACCAAACTCTCAGAAACTGACGCAGGAAAAGAGATACTGCAGAGATATGATGCAGAACTCTAATACAAAAGCAACAGACAATTCAGAGACAGTTTACTGCAAAGCAGGCCGATTCAGAAATACTTCACAGACATAAATTATCAGAAGGTGTACGTAGTGAAAGAAGTATTAAGAAGATACTAGTTAACATCACGGGGGCGTCACTAATAAAGCAATATTATATCACGTGCGTTCATATTGGGGTAAATATTTTTAGTAAAACCCAAAACATTATATTGGACATATAACCATGGGTTAGAGGGTTTTTTTTATTACATAGGAAATATAAATATTTTAGGGTATTTATTATTGATTTATTTGGCCAAATGGCTTGTTGTGCGGGCATGTCAAAAAATAAAAAAAGCGCCTCCGACAATTTTGTCATTGGAGCGCATTCCATTGCGAGAGAACCATTGCCATTGTCGTTTGATTCGATTCACCGTATCAGAAATTCACTAGAGGTCGACCACAATTTTTTTCCATTGGAGCACGTTCGATTCGGTGAAGGTTCATTGCCATTCGATTTAGCAGAGGCCGACCATTGACATTAGATTCGGCAAATGCGGACGGGCATTGCAGAACATCGAGGGCGGACGGACTAGGGTTTAGACAGAGCGGTGGACGAATTTGAGATTCACAAGCAAACTCTCTTGTTTCTACCGTAGCTACCGGTGATATCCATCGATATCCGCTAGTGAGTCTAGTTTTTGCCGTAGAAATCGCATTCTCGAGCGCTAGAGCAGAATCACTATCATTTTTTTTAACGAGAAAGTTGCTTCGTTGAAGGAAAAGAACGATTTCGCAGTCTAATTATGGCATCTCCATTCATATTTCTTTCTCTCGCTCTGAGCGGCCCAAGACCCGCCTTCACAAGCCCGGGGAAATGGGAATGGCCTTCGAAAGAGCTTCAATGTCAATGTGCATTCCAAGGTTCTCGCCAAGAATCTTTGCGCCTCCACCCCTAGCCAATAGCCCCGCGAGTATCCTCGGGAGAGCACCGTCTCCATTCAATGATTCATTTTCCAGGGAAAGCCGAGGAGATCAAAGAGAAAAATGGGCCTAAGAACATCGGGGCCTCATAAATCTGCAAGCATGAGGTCGCCCACACCCAAAGGCATCAAAATTTTCATGGCCCCGACGTTTTCGACTGCTTCTAAGGTTGTTGAACCCGCAGAAAGAGGATTTTGATGGAGAAAAATGAGACTGTTGGTCATCCTACTTCTTCAATGCAATCACTGCCAAACTCCTAGTGAAATCTCCATCCGTGCCGAAGCCTCAAAATTCGGTCCCTGTATGAGCCTATGATGGAAGATAGCCCACTTGCTAGAGAAGAGCATGAAGAAGTTTCAATGGATTTTATGGAGGTGGACGAAGTCCAATCCACGCCGAGACTAAAAGTAAGGCTCGCAAGGTTCTTTTGAAGCCGGGTTTGTTTCCAATCCCGACGAGGGAAAGGAACCTAACCTTGACTTCGCGAGGAAGGTGAGTCATTAGCCTTTCCGGCTCGGTTCTACGACCACGGCGCCGAGCCCACAATCCTTCCACCCTATGATCCTAAGACTAATTATTTGTCTCTCCGGCCTCGGCTTCTTCGTTATCGTCCGTAAAGAGACTTAGAGTTGAGAGTTGGGGGGACAAGATTGTGGGGAAAGCAGGGGGTTTTTGGAATCTGACCGGAAAGTAGGCTTAGCGAAGTCACGTAGATTAAGAAAATACGAGTCCCCTGGGAGACCAAATGGCTTCGTAGGTATATCCACCGATTGTAGAGAAATCCATGAGGTTGAAGAAAAAGAAATAGCATCGATTGATAAATCGAGGAAACGCCCTGCAACACTCGGTGGTGCGGCCTTTGAACCTAGGTTGAATATTTTTGAAAACGAGCGGGCAATGTATGATGATGAAGATGAGGAGGAGGAGGAGAAGCCCTCCGGTTGGTTGAAAATGTCATTGATTTTTTGTATTTGTTTTGCTATCTCGCTTCGGTTGCTTTGTTGGGATCGGGAAGCCCCGGTCTTACGCCACCATCTCTCGTAGAACAATGCATTGGTTAATGGTGATTTTTATGCCTCGGCGATGAATGTTGTTAAATATGTACAAGGGTTTTGGAGAAAGGATTTTGTCAAAGATATGAATCATTCTCTTTTACGGTATTCAAGGGAAAAAAATCGATGTTATTGTAGAGAATGTTAAGTTGTGGGTTGATTCATCCTCGACCGAGCGAAAGGTGCTAACAAATTCTGTTATGGAAAGAACAATGGAGAACTCCTTTAAGAAAACCCATAACAGTGGTATTGAAGGAATGGGTAATCATCTTGGCTTGGAAACTATTGTAGAAAGGTATATCAAGGACCATAGCCTTTCCTCCGATGAGGGCCCTACTGGAGAAGGGGAGTAGCACAAAGGCTACTATGAAAGGATTCGATCAGTTTTTTGCTTCTTCGGTTCATAATGAACATTCCACCCAAATATCCAGCGCAAGGGAGGGAGGGTATGTTCCGAGGGGAATACTAAGCTTGAAGCTGATCTTCACACAGTGCATCCGAGAACTCGTCATCCTCCGGAATGCAAGAAAAAGACAATAAGGTTGGAGTACAAGAACATGGAGACTTAATGCCGTTATCTTCTCCAGAAACCTTTCCTCGTTTAGACATACCTTTATCCTCCTACTCGACATAGATGATGAAAATGATAGATACGGTTTTGAGGAATCTATGTTCTCATATTCTTCATATAGAATAGACATTTCGTCACATTTCCGAGGAATCTCTCGCCTATGGTTCATTCGAAGAAGCGGATAATATCAATGAAGTAGCGGACATTGATGAGATTCTCAAAACTACCGTCGTTCCTAACCATGACTAGAATTTTGCATCAGTTGTTAGCGAAGATTCGGAAGTCGTTGAACCTTGGTTTCACAGAGAAATACAAAATTCAAGCAAGAATCCGAGGCACTAGACATGGACGACCAAACACCCGAGAATGTGACTGTCGAAGATGAAAGTTATAATGCTTCTCCTTCAAATGTAGATGGTGAGTACCTTGTGAAGGAGTTACAATTCACAAAGACGATCGACTCTATGATTTCCCAAGTGGAAGAGAGAGCACTAGAAGAATCTCCTTCATCCGCCGCAAGAGACTTCATTGGTTCTAGAGTTGATGCCTCCACCCTTCCAAAGAACTCGGTAAGAGAGCTTCGCCTAGTCCAACTATAGGTTTATCAATTCTAGTAGCTACCTGCATTAGCTGCTATTTATTTTTGTTTCTCGCCTCTAGGAGAAATTCTAAAATCCCTAGTGAAGTTGGAGGGAAATCAGCTTAAAGCAACGAAAGAACCAGGAAACATTTACTACTACCCATACTCTAGGTTGCGGGTTTATGTCATCCCCTCAAAATAGAATAGAGAAGCGATTAAATTCCGTGCTTTCTCCACCTTGTGTGGAATTACTTGCCGAGTATTTTCCGAGCGAGAGATGAGCGACTCGGATAGAAGTATCATCGATAGAGCAAGTGCATATGACAATATTGCTCGGACATATGAAAGAAGGTCAAGAAGAGGAGACATCATATCCTCTCGCAAGCGATCAAGAGTATTCGACTACACCGAGAGTTTTTCCACGAGACTCACCTTCTTATGGAAGCTTTACAACTTATGAGAAAATTGTCCGAAAAGAGGGTGGTCGAGATGAGGAGCACAAGGTAGTCACCCCGGTGAGAAGATCGAGTAGAATCCACAAGCAAGCGATATCTCCTCTGTGATGTGAAGATGAAAACAAAGAGGGTTTTTTTACATCCCCCTGGTTCACATGGCTCATCCTATCCGATGAGCAATATTTCTTTTATTGTTCTTGGGCATCATTTTACATTTCAGTAATTTAATTACTTTGCTTAAACGATGCATTCCTCATTAGAATGGCGACAAGGCAGACAAGATTACATATGGGTTATCTTAGTGCTCTGTGATTAAATGATTAGTTACTTGTGGATTTAACTGGTTTTTATTTGAAGGGGAAAAAAACTAATGTACATATGGGTTGTCCCGGTTCTCTAGTATCGAACCGAATTAGTTATTTATGGATTTGACTCGGGTTTTTATTTTTAAAAAAATATGTAATTTAAATGTAATTTACTTCATATAATATAATAAAATCATTCATTACTCGAGTGAAATACTTCATATAATACTCCTCTTCTTCAAACAAATGCAAATGCGAGAATCCCCTTCTAGTTTAGTTTCCCGGGTTTGTCATGGTCACGTTGTAACAAGTTCTCGTATGATATTGTTTCCTCCTCACCTTCATTTTTTATGTACCTTATATACCCTTGCAATTGTTGGTTCGTCTTAAGATTCTTTTCAATTTGAATAGCGGAGAGATATTTTCGAGTTCGAAAGTCGGTATCTGCAGAGAATTTGAAGGTGTCAATTGAGATTGGCGGGTGTGTCACACATATTTGTTATGATGTTATGATCTCCAACACGGAGAATAGCTCCATGGCATCGTCTAAGCCTAAAGGAAAGGAGGATTTCTTCGATGAGGATTAAGGTTTTCTAGCTTGATTTGCCTAGTTTTCCTTTTGTCTTATGTTTCTTTGTTTGAGGTTTTGAAATGTTTAACGGCTTTTTTTCCATAAGAAGTCGGTGTTCATGAATTCTTTATTTCCATGGACACATAATGCGAGTCGTTTTCTTCTTGTGTGTGAGAGAAAGGATGCATTTTGGGTGAGTCATGAAGAGCGGATGTAGTGGGTTTGGCCTAGCGCTTTGCAAGTATGCTTGGAACTGACTTTATATAGAGGGAGTCCGGGAGAAGAGGGTTTTTGTATGATTATCTTTGGGTTTTGTTAATTGGAGTCCGAGTTCTTGGTTGTTCTTGCATAAAGGGTTGAGCGATGGATTGCCCTTGTTAGGTGGAAATTGCTAGCAATGGTTGTCCTTGTTAGGTGGCAATTGCCAACAAGATATGTTGGTAGTTCAAATCTGATAAGAAGTTGAATACCAATATGGTATGAATGGATGATAAATAAAAAATTTAAAAAAATAATGAGGGGAAAGGGTTTGCCACGGTTATCAATAGCCTGCAGTCTCCCCTCCACGCTTGAGCTCTGTTCTCTCTTTTGTTTGAGGATTGATGTATGTTGCTTAGATGGTGGGATAAGAGTTGTAAAATTAAAGTGGCCGGGCTGCGAGCTCCCAAGCTTGGTTCCCCCTTTTGTTTAAAGATCGGTCCGTGTTGCTTAGATGATGAAATATGAGCTGTTGTAAAGTTTGTAAGTGGTCGGTGTAGAGCTCCTAAGACATTATGAGAACATGGGTGCCGAAAAGGCATGAAACTATGTTTAAACCCGCAGCTTTGCCAACCCTGAATTGGAAGAAAAAGAACCAAAAATTACTACGAGCACTTTATATTTCTTTAAAAATTTTTATGTACTGGATAATTTGATTATCGAGTATCTTCTATTCTGCAATACAGGGGGATATGATTATATGTGTATATTTGCAAGTTTGATTTTTTTCTATATGTTCCTTTACGCACTACTCGGGGATATCAATTTATGTTTGCATTTGGGGATTTGATAATTGGAGTATATTCTAATTTGTCAAGTCTGGGGAAGCCAGACATTCCGTTGGACAGGTTTCTTTGATCGCATCACGGAGATTGTTGCAGCCACGACTCTTACACGGATGGGTGAGGTCGGCTACGGAGTTGACACTACGACAGTGCTTGCCCAATGGAGAATAGAAAATTTGGCTTCTTATACTTCCTACAGAAGTCCGATCCTTTCAAGATAGGGGGTGTGGAATTGGTAAGCATCTTTATTCTGTTATTAAATCTATTTTTTTCTTGAATCCCGTGTTGGAAACTTGCATTTTTTAGTATGTATTATGCCGACTAGATGAGATGCCAAAAAAGAAGTTATGTGCAACTTCCAAGTTCATGAAAATTTATTGTGTGAGACTTTGCTTGTGAAACATTGGTGATTTTTATTTTGTCGATTATCTATTTGCTATAGTAAAAGAGTAACAAGCTCTGCGATGAGCATGGGAGGATTTTATCTTTTTTTATTCCTTGCAAGATTTGTAGATGTTTTAGACTTCCTATCGTGTCTTAAGTTGGCTTTAATTTTCTGATTTTATGAATCAAATCATTAGTTCTAAGAATATGGGTTCGACTCATCAAGTCCTATATTTTCTACATTTTATTCTCGATTTGTTGGTTTTTGCGATCCGAATCTCTCTAAAGGTTGATTTTGGCATCATAGTTTCTTTTGTCTTAGTGTCAAGTGAATATCTTGCTTTAATTTCTTCATACTTCCTGCCTTTGGACATTTTATTTCGGATTTTTAGGTTTTTTGATCCGTGCATTACCCAAGGCTTCTCTTCCTTCCTGGGCCTAAATCATATTTTTTTTGGGGGTCAATGTGATTTGATTTATGATGAAGCCAAAGTTCATTTCCATTTCCAATGTCAATTTCCTGCATCATTGTGTTTGTAAGCTACATTTATTTGGCCACTATACTCCTATTTGACCATTATTCTTCAGCCCTACTCTTCTACTTGATTGCCACTTGATTTAAGATCTACAAAATGAGCGATTCTTGTTTTAGTTTCATGGCTATTGTTTGAAAAAATGTGACATATACATTTTACCGAGGTCTCCTATTTGAAAATCTAGGGGCTAGTAACATACTTGGGTCATTGTCTCCCCCTCATTAAACTTTATGAGAAACCTCACCCTTCAATAAGAACGGTGTTCCCCAATAGCTCTTCATATGAAAAAATCAAGGAAGCATCCCCTTGAAGTAATTTTTATAGATATAATTTGCAATAAAAACATGTTTAAACAAACACATTTTTTATTAGAAGTGCGTAATTATCGCCTTCCTTTTTAAATTTTAATAATCAAGTGAGAATATTTCAAATCCTATGGTAGGCCATTTGCTTTTGAACTTAAGAGATATACTAGCTACAATTGCATCTACTTTCCCTTGTTCTTCATGCCACTTATAAGTTATAAGTTATAACCTATGAAACCAAATCAAACAACAACATCAATATCATAAGCATTACAAGATAAATAGCAACATCAATATCATAGGCATTGAAAGATAAAGAGTATTTTTTTAATGAATTAACCAACCTCTTGTGGTTAGAATGTGCGTGTCGGGAAGAAGCTCGATTTAATGTTTGTGATTGCATTTTTTTTCTTTTCAATTATTTTTTTGTCCCCGCCCCTAAAAGTATTGATAATGTACTATCTTAAATGTACAATTTTTTTACAGATGAGGGAAGGGGTTGCTTAGACCTCGATTTAGATGACATGACTCATAACACTCTGGTTTTAATTTTGTAGGCACATTTCAATAGAAAAAAGTAAACTATCATATGTACGATTTTTTCCAGAACCTTCAAAGCTGTTGAAGGAGCAACCTCCAATAACATCATTTACTGTTCAAATTGCAGGGTATCAAGACTTTCAGTAAAGGCTATGGCACCTTCTGAAAGTTTGAAAACCTGTTGGCCACTGCCTTCATGAGGGTTAAGGTGCCCAGAGGGTTTTCCTTTTATTATTCGATCGTCTTTTTCTGGTATTTTGTGCACAATTCAAGTGATTGCATTAGGAATTTTGAGTAGCTGACAAGAAGGTCGGTTCAGGGAA